>CM029613.1:22256511-22579011 GCA_017311315.1 Dendrocalamus latiflorus | reverse complement strand
TGTGAAGATCTCCTTACTAAGCCATGTCATGTGAAGATACTCCTTTCTTAATTTTTCTTATGAATGGTTGCTACTGTTAAAATTAAATGTATGGAAAGAGTCATTTTTAATTTAAGTTTTCAGTATATGCATACTGGTAAAATCGATTGATCAATGGGTTGCCATAGTTACAGTAGATGAACATATAGTTTTTGCTACCTACTTGATCTTGGCATGTGTTCCTAGTAGTCCTTACTTGACTGCATATGTTGTTAATATATGCTCATATCTACGATCTTTCTATAAGATATCTTTACTATTATAAAAGAATGAGTTGGTGATTGTAGATCCATTCTCCTTCAACCACTCTATTCTCTTAACTTCTCACCATTCTTCACTTACCAACTGATTAGAGTAACTCTCTTCTATATCACGATTCTCTATATATTTAATGAGTTCCGTTGCAACGCACGGGTACGTAACTAGTGATATATATGATATGTATGTGATATATGCACTCATATGCTGAAGGTCAAGGGGAGGCACCAGAATCTATATTCATACACTGAAATATACGATCTTTATTTTCATGTGTTATCTAATGAAATATAGTTACCGTATTGAATCCGATCCATATTCATGACTAATACTATCCGCATTCATATTCGTATCCGACACTATCCATGTCCGACTCTAACTTCGAGAAACAAATGGTATAGGATAAGCGATTACCGACCGTATCCACTCTGATTGCATCCCTAGTTGAGGGAGATTATAAGGGGTGGCTGGCTGCCCTAATGGGCCTAACTGCCTTGGGCTAAAGGCCCATGACCTAAAACCTCTGATGACCTTTTGTGTATGGAAAAAGAGTATATAGTACAAATAAAGGGTTCTGATGAACTTTTTTTTGCCAAGTCATATTGAAGTATCTCAGAATTTGTATTTAAGTATACAGAAAGTAATAAAGGTGTATAAAATATTCATTTAACTAGTATATTGAAAGTGGGAGTATGTACTCTCTGGAGTACGGAAAAGGCTAAGAGCAATGAAATGCTAAGAGCCATCTTCAGTTACACATGGAAAACATATGGTACAAATCGTCGACTAAAGCTCTAAAACCATAATGGTACTTATTCTTATATAATGAGAACATACTGTCTCCAGCCATAGTCTTAAAACTTATTACATTGAACTTTCCCATAGACACTAATTTGTAGTACATTCAGGAACATAAAAGACCCTCTTTCAAATATAGGTGCAGACTAGCATCAAGGATTATTCTATAAGTCTCGATCCCTTCAATTCATGCCTTCATTATGTTCCCCATGTATAAAAACTTTTAAGCTCTATTTGAGTGTGTGTGTATAGGGAACGTATCAAATGCTAACAGGCTTTTCAGTGCTAACATGCTAAAACTGGTCAGGAGCGTTAGATCTACCCCTGACAGCCCAGATTTTTAAGTGTGGAAGCACCAAACCAGTTATACAATTTTGCCAAAATCCCCCTGCCTCCCCGTCTTCTTTTTTTCCAGCCCCCGCCTAACTCCCTTCGAGCGCATACCAGTTCCGGCGGCCGGTCGAGCGGGCGGAACGCGGAGGTGGGGACGAAGACGGTGAAGTCCCTAGGCTACAGCTACGATATAAGTCATAGTGCTAAGCTCCCGCATTAATCTTATCGAACTAGGCCGTTGAGTTGACACACACAGAGCAAGAGGAAGAGGGGACATCATCTTCTTCTGGTGAGTTGTTTCTTTCAGGCAGGAACCGATGGTTTTTCGATAGTTTTTGTCTTCTTCTTTATGTTTTTCCTCCTCCTCCTCCATAGTTTTTTGTGATCGCAATCGCCTGCAGTTTGGGTCTTTTTTCCCCTCTTATGGAGTAGTAATCCAGAAAATAATTCGAGCTGTGCGACCAGCAAGAAAAAGAGAGAGAAAAAAACAAAAGTCGAGCCTGGTTTTCCTCCTGGCTAGAAAGGAAGCAACCTTTTGTCACCATCTGCTCTTCTGACCTTTTAGCCGTTTTCTTTATTTCGACATTTTTGGTTTGATTGCTTCTGTAACAAGGAGGGGGGTTTCTTGAGTTCTTCCTTTGCCTTTTGCCTTGGTTGGGTTCACCCCCATATTATGGTTCTGAATGGGACATCTTTGTTAGCCTTTTACCCCCCAAAATCAGTGATTTTCGCTTTAGAAATGAGCTCAAAGCAAGTATGGCGTCGGGTGCGCAATCCTTGTGCTGGTTAACATCTTGATAGTGAACTCTACACCAGTACATTTCTTGAATTTTAGTTGAGCTACTTCCTCAGTTGAAGAAACTGGAAGGCATTGTGTTTGTCCGCCCCCTTCGGAATTTGCAGTTGCTCAAACAGTAGGGCTTTCGGGGTAGTAACTTCCTTAAACAGCAGTTGCCCATACAGATCTTCTCTTCTTGTTTCTTTCATCTTACAGCATGGTGGAAGAACGTGTTAGGGCGAGGGGCTGTGACCGGCGACCTCTGGATTCTTCTGCCTTACGGCTTAGCTTCTGCTTCCACCATGCACAAGCAGCAACCATGGCGCCGCCGGAGCCGATGGACGAGCTCGTCGCCGAGATCCTCATTCGCCTCTCTCCGGACGACCCGGCGTGCCTCCTCCGCGCCACTCTCGCCAGCTCGCCTGCAAGCCATGTGTGAGATCCCGGGAGGGAATCCGACAGGAAAGTGGATTTGCGTCGAAAATCTGGTGGATCGCCACGGGAAAATCGCTAGGGCCAATACGCTACAGGCTACTGCTATGCTACTGCTAAGATGAGATATTTTGCAAAAGGCTTCAAAGGTGTTAATTTAATTTCATCTATGGAAAGTTTTTCATTTATGAGATAAGCAGCAAGGACTTTTCCAAGATGAGATCTGATACCCTTCCAAGGAGGCTTCCATACCGTATTGAAGCTTTCTATACCATAAGGTGCAACAGCCTCAACAAGTGCAGTGATTGTCTGCACTTTTGGGCTCATCACTCAGACCATGCTCAAAGATCTCCAACACTCCATAATCACTACGTTGAGCAAAATGATCATGGAACAGTGCACAAAAGCCAGGCCACGGTGGGATGTTCCAACGCAATCCAGTACTTCTTAACAACCTGCCATCCCTTCCCACCATATTTAAAAGAGCCATCTTCTTTAGTTTGTTCATTGCTGAAAATTGTTTAAATCTAGCTAAGACAGCAGAATCAAGAGGCTTGTCAAGAGCAACTCCATCAACACAAACCCGAGGATGACATAGAGCTTCATGTGCAGTCAGTCTCTTTCTGGGATCACGGATTAGCATTTTCCTGACCAAATCCTTTGCACTCTCTGAGATACTAGGCCAGGGATCAGAAGAAAAATCAAGATCACCTTTCAAAACTTGTTCAATTATCCCTTGTTTAGATTCATCCCTTTTGTTACAAACAACTCCAATACCCTTTTTATAAGCGACGTAATTATATTCAGGATGGATTTCTTCAATGACAGGTTTAAGGGGGTATACCATATCAATATCTCCAGAGCCAGTGAATTGCCTATCTTGCTTATTCAAGGTATTCAGAACAACCTCCTCAATAAAGGCATGCTTGTCATCAATTGACCAATCAAGATCAACAGGCATGATATCTTTCGGGAAATTATGTGTGAAAGGGTATGGTATTGTCATTGGATGATTTAACCTCTCTCCCTGCTCTGGCACTACTTCTTCACTAACTCCTGCCATCAAGTTCACCTGTTGATAATGTTTGCACTTGTGCCCCAAAACCCATTTGCCTCTACAATATTTTCAAACCCCAGGAGGAACAGGCTCATGAGGTATCTCTTTCTTATGCACAATAGCTTCCTTCAGAAGTTTACCTCTAGCAGCAGTGGTAGGGTTCATGTTCTGCCCTACAATAGCATTTTGAGCATGCTTCTTTGCCACAGCACTAACCCCCTTCTCCATGTCTTTTGCCATTTCTGGACCGTAACTAGGGTTCAGGTTGTTCAGAGTGGGAGAAACAGTAAAAGCATGCGGCAACGGATCTTTTCCCCAACCCTTGACAACTACGGAAGGACCATTGGAAGGAAAATCGAAGTTACCTTCGGGTGTGCTCTTCAACTGAACTCCTTGAGTGCTATTCAACTTAATCTGCCTCAGATCTTCAGTTCTTCTGGTCTTCTCATTCTTCAATTCGGCCGGTGGAACCCGATCTGGTAAACCTCTTGGCTCCTCTGGTGGTCGCAAGTGAACAACTCGCCAGACGGCCGTGGGATCGGACGCATCCGCTTCGTACCTCACCACTTGCCTTACTGCCGTGAGCTCCGACATGGTCTTGGTCCTCTTCCCGCTGATCGACGCTGGGTTAGGGATTTTACCCGGGACGATGTCCGGAACCTTCACCACGCGCCGATTTGGTCCGCCGCCATAGCCGGATACAGCTAGCGCGAGCTCCGCCGATTCCAGCTGCCGCTGCAATTCGTAGTAATATGGGGTTTGGCGAGGAAGATGAAGCTCAAACGCCGATTCGGATGGAAAGCGATTGGGGATTTTACAGGCCGAAGACCCCAACCCACTCACTCCCCACCGCTCTTTGCCGAGGAAAGACATGCTCTGATACCACTTTGTCAGATCCCAGTGAGGAATCCGATGAGGAACTGGATTGAGACGGGAAAATCTGGGGGTCACAGAGGGGAAAAGGGAATCGCGAGAGCTACTGGAGACTAAACTACCAAAACTAGGGCTACAGTAGATAATTTTGACGGTGAATCCTTTCCACTAGCCTCATAGGCGCGGCGACACGCCGCGCCAGCCACCGTGTGTACCGAAGTAAAAGAGGCAATAATTCGTGAGGAGTTTTTTTAAAAAAAATCGAGGGCACGTACGCAATTTCGAGAAAGGTAAAGGGGTTTTTTGAAAAAAATCGAGGACTTGGAAGGACCTGTTCGTAAGTAAATAAGGGCCTATACGTAATTTCGGGAACCTGCGGGGCGCAATCCAAAAAATTTTTTGGGAAAAAAACTTGCAGGGACCTTTTCACGAGAAAAAAAGGACCTATACGTAATTTCCGCAAAACCGGAGGAAACTACCTCCTCCGGTCGTACGGGAAATGCCCCGCCACGCGCCGGCCGGGGCGCGCGCGCGGGCGGGGAAGCGGTGACGTGGGGCGCTCGCTGGGCGGGGAACCCGCGGGGCATAATGGCGGAGCTATTCCTCCGCGTAGGGGTATATATGAGTACATAGTTCAACATTAGCGTAAAGATAATTACAGTGAATATACCCAGATCAACGAGCATTAAACGCTTAACTAATCAGATCATTAAAGTACTTAATCACTATTGTCCAAAGCAATCTGGGACGTCAATCTCCATCCAATGGGTAAGAGATCATCCTGGCCGTCAGATAGCATCCACTGGAGATGTATGAAGTGTATTCTTCAGACTGCCTTTCTTCTCCCAAATCTTCAGTCAATAGCCGGTTCTGACACCATGGCGCTGCCTCCTCTCCGACGCCGGCTTCCTCCGCAACCTGGACGAATCCTGCGAGCACTTCGCCGTCTTCGTCCCCACCTCCGCGTTCCGCCCGCGCGACCGGCCGCCGAAACTGGTATGCGCTCGAAGGGAGTTAGGCGGGGGCTGAAAAAAAAGAAGACGGGGAGGCAGGGGGATTTTGGCAAAATTGTATAACTGGTTTGGTGCTTCCATCCTCAAGAATCTGGGCCGTTAGGGGCAGATCTAACGCTCCTGGGTAGTTTTAGCATGTTAGCACTGAAAAACCTGTTAGCACTAGATACGTTCCCATATATATATATATATATATATATATATATATATATATATATATATATATATATATATATATATATATATATATATATATATATATATATATATATATATATATAACACTACTCCTAGCGACAGTGCGTAGAATGACAAAAGTGCAATCGATCTTGACAAACTCACCGAAATTTGATAAAAGCTCTCCCATTCTTGATAGCAGAGGTCATAAACAACACTGAAGAGTTCCAGTTAGACACAATTGTAATCACTCAATTGTGCTTAGTCAAACAATTCATTCAATTATACTTCATTCAGTTGTTTAATTCATTTGTGAGATCTATGTAACGATTGTTATTTGCTATATATGTGATCTACTTGCGTTGTTTAATTCATTTATAAGATCTATGTAATGATTGTCCTGTACTACACACACACACACACACACACACACACACACACACACACATATATATATATATATATATATATATATATATATATATATATATATATATATATATATGATCTTTTTGCTTGTTTTCAGAGGGCATGGCTAGCATTTCTTGAGGCTAACCAGAAAATAGAAAATAACGTAGTTTTTAAAATAGCTATCGCAGACGGTTTGGTGTTCCAAACTGTCTATGATATGCAAATATCACAGACAGTTTTTAGAACAAACCGTATGTGATATATACGATATTACAGACAGTTAATATCAAAAACCGTATGTGATATTTTGTTATCACAGATGGTTGTTAAAAACAACCATCTTTGATATATACGATATCACAAATAGTTAATATAAAAAATCATCTGTATGGTAGAATATCACAGATAGTTTTTTGTTTTAACTATCACAGACGATTTGGGAGCTGTCTGTGATAACCACCTATTATCACTGACACATAAATACAGACAGTTCAAAAACCGTCTGTGATGACGGTTTTGAACCGTCTGTGATAACACCGTCTATAGTAGTGTTTATGTTGTAGAAAATTTTAATTTGTGTTAGTATAGCCTACCCTGTATCCCAACCATTGTGCCATAATTCTAGATTGCACATTAGAAACTCAAACCAAAGTTGAATTGGCACATGGGACCGCATCATCTTTTTAGAAAAATTATGATTCATTATGTAAAAGGAACTTACTAAAATATTGAAAACTAATAAACATCTCACTTGAAAGTCATTTTTGTCATAGAGCAGTTTACTAATGGAAGAAAACTGTTTGTCCAATGTTACTACACCAGTAAATTGACTACATATACTGTTTGGTTCTGATATTCAAACAATGGTTGGAAAATTTTCTGCAAGGAAAATATGTGTCTGACTGTTATAATTTCTCCACAATTGCTGAAAGAGGAACAGTGTATTCATGGGAAATAATTATTTATCTACGTGTAGCACTTTAACATACACATAGTCACTACTACATAAAAGGTCATCACAAACGGTTTAAAAACGTCATCACAGACGGTTTCGGAAGCCGTCTAAGTTTATGGGTCAATAATAATACGAGGTCATCACAGACGGCTTTCGAACCGTCTGTGATGAAGACTATCACAGACGGTTTTTAATAGAAATAGTCTGTGATATATTGATTATCACAGACGGTTTCAACTACAAACCATCTGTGATATATTAATGAGCGAGATGTCGAAGAATGAGTGGACAACATCTTCAAATTAAAGATAATAGAATTGAGCAACAAGAAAATGACATGAATATATATTTATTATCTCTTGAAAAAATATAAACTATTCAGGTCATTAACATACGGCAATATGATAAAAAGTACATAAAAGTAGGCATTAAAAATTTGCATAATGCAAAGATTAAGAAGTTTGCTTTTGTTCTTAGGTGAGGAGTTGCACAAGTTCTAAACTTTGCCTTCTTCCACTCTTGTCAATATTTCAATGATCACAATGACAATTCCTCAAAAATTCTGCTAGATTGTCTAATTAAATATTACCTTAGTGTAGTATCAATGTCAAGAGCATGCAAAACCAAAAAATATTTGACAAAGCCAAAGGACAGCAATAAGCAATACTGAGCAGGAGACTAAGGACTAGTTATTGACAAAGCTACCGACTGTACAGAAGTATACAACTAGCAAATGTGAATTCAAACTAGTAGAATAATCCTAGATTGTCACTGAGATTTCAATCTTGACAAATTTCCTCATTAAGCAATCAAAAAGACACAATCTATCATACAATAGTTCTCCCACTGCTAGCCGACAATCAAGAACATAAACTAAAACTCACTGTACGGCTTGGGGAGGCGGCATACTTGGGGGAGGCGGTGTGCTCGGGGAAGGAGGAGAGCTCGGGGAAGGAGGAGAGCTCGGGAGAGGAGTGCTCGTGGGGAGAAGGTGAGCTCGGGGAGGTGGCGTGCTTGGGGAGGCGACGTACTCGGGGGAGGAGTGCTCGGGGAGGCGACACACTCGGGGGAGGTGGCGTGCTTAGGGGAGGAGGAGAGCTCGGGGGAGGCGGCGTGCTCAGGGAGGCCGCGCACTCGGGCAAGGAGGCACTCTCGGGGAGGCAGCGAGCTCGGGGGAGGAGGAGAGCTCGGGTGTAGCGTTAGTACAGTGGTGAAAACCCTAGAGCACAATTGTAGAGGAATAATCACATATAGTTCTTGTTTAGAACTGTCTGTGATATATATTATCATAGACGATTTTAAATAAAAACCATCTGTGATAATTAAGTATCACGGATGGTGCAGAAATAGAACCATCTGTGATAGTAATCGTCATAGACAGTTCTAAATAACAACCGTCTGTGATGATCCTCACAATCATCACACATTCTCGTATACATAAATGCAAATTCATATATATGTCACACATTCTCATACACATATTGAGAGACCATGTGGATGTGACCCCATGTTTGTGATGAGTAATTGACACGTGTTCTGGAAAGTTTGAGTTTGATTTTGTTGGTTCGCACCAAGTCGGCACATGGCGTAGTCTAGTTCGGTTAGACATACTTAGGACGCTTGTTCTTCTTCCCGATCGGTCGTTTGGGCAATTTCGTGCTTGAGTACGTTTCACTGATGCTAATGTTGATTATATTGTTTTGAGCAGTGCTATGTGATGTTTTCTTGTCTGTGATGGCTGCAGGACCTTGAGGCGGAGTCGTGGCGAGGCATGAGATGGCCAGACTAGGCACATGCGGTGTTGAGGTCAAAGTGGTCGAGAGATGTCGAAGACGACGAGGACTCGAGGTGGTGGAGAGGCTTGGACGGCAAGAAATGAGGAATCTTCTCGGAAGGTGCAGGAGTGGCATTTTGGTAAATGCGCAAGGCTGCAAAGAGGAAGCGGATTTGGTTTTGAGTTAGCGGGTAAAGCGAGTTAAAAACCCGGTAATCAAAAGCTATATATAGGAGGGGTGTCTCCTGGTGGCTTTAAGGGGTTTTTAGGGTTTTTCTTTGCTTTTGTGCTTTGTCTGTTGAGAAGTGGTTGGGCAGAGCATAGTCTATTGTGTTTTTGTCCCTCATGTGTTCGTGAGAGTCTTGGAGATGGCATGAGTTTTTGATTCTCTTGGTTGTGTGTTCTCAGATGTGAGAAGTGGTTGAGATGGCTGTAGAAAACTCACCTGTGTAATCATTCATCTCTATGAAATGAATTCATTTGAGTTGTCTTGAGTAGTTCGGTTTCTTCCTGTGTGTTGGTTTTGTTCCCTGCTCTCTGTTCTTTCCTGTCTTTTCGGTTGTTTGGAGTGTCGTTGTTGAAATAGAGGCAAAATCATTTCGGCTCTAGACTGGATATCTCCTCAAGGCCCCTTGGCCAGCTTATATCTGAGAGCAAATGGTTCAAATCACTACTTCCATTCCAAGATCGTGTCTGCTGCAAGACTTCCTCTATTTATGCTATCTCTAGGGTTTGGAGGCAGAGCACCATAGTTGCTTGATATCTCGGTGAACAGATGGCTCAAGATTTGTATTTTCTTGTTGTGAGACCTTTTCTTGCTGAGATGCAAAGTCTCATGATCAATAGACACGAGAATCTCAAGAGGTTCAGCTTTTGGTCTCATTTTCTATGCAGCATGTCAATTTTCGGTTTCTTTCTCTGATTCTTATATTTCTTCAGCCGAAATCGCTCTCTGTGTGTCTTTCTTGATTTTGAGGACGAGCTGCTATTTGGATTGAAGTCTTGTTCATTTATCCTGAGAAGAGCAGCAAGGATTCATCCTTTCCCTCGGTATTTCTTGTTTTCGGCAAGTAGTTACTGTGCTGATTATTTTCAGTGTCTTCTGTTTTCTTTTATTGCATGTTTGCAATTCCTTTTGATTTGCTTTCCTTCTTTTAATGTTTCTGTTGTGGCTACGGGCCAAACAGTAGAGAAGGGGACTAGTAGAAGAGGAAGGAGAGCCAGATCTGTGAGAGAGGTGATGAGAATGAGAGGATGTCCCCCCTTTGCCCCTCCTGGGGGTTTATATATATGAGTGGGGTAGAATGGGAAATCCCCATTCTACCCCTTAGTACTTACATGGGATGAGGGTACATTGGTATATTTTACACCGGTGTATTCCTCTACACTATTGGGCCTATTACATATTGGACTAGTTGCACGGCCCAGTCACGAGGGGTTGGGCCACCCCCACAACATTACTCCCTCGACAGCAAGCGCTGAGGTCCCGATGGGCGAGCTGACGTGATCAACTACCCCAGCCCCCCGTTCCCCGACAGCAAGCGCGAGGGTGTCGAGTGGTGAGCCGCTGCAGCTGGTAGCTTGCAGACACCAGAGGCAATGCCTACGAAGAAATCAGTGAACTCCTGCGCTGAACCCCGCGCCGTCCCGCCGGGGCGATGCCTACAAGGCGGACGGCGGAGTCCAGCGCCGGAGCCATGCCGTCCCGCCGAGGCGATACCTACGAGGCGGACAGCGTAGTCGAGCGCCGAAGACGTGTCGTCAAGCGTCGAAGACGTGCCGTCCCGCCAAGGCGATGCCTACGAGGTGAATGGCGAAGTCGAGCGCCGAAGATGTGTCGTCGAGCGCCGAAAACGTGCCATCCCGCCGAGGCGATGCCTACGAGGCGGACGGCGAAGTCGAGCGCCGAAGACGTGCCGTCCCGCCGAGGCGATGCCTACGAGGCGGACGGCGAAGTCGAGCGTCGAAGACGTGCCGTCCAGCCGAGGCGATGCCTACGAGGCGGACAGCGTAGTCGAGCGCCGAAGACGTGTCGTCGAGCGCCGAAGACGTGCCGTCCCGCCGAGGCGATGCCTACGAGGTGGACAGCGTAGTCGAGCACCGAAGACGTGTCGTCGAGCGCCGAAGACGTGTCGTCGAGCGCCGAAGACGTGCCGTCCCGCCGAGGCGATGCCTACGAAGCGGACAGCGTAGTCGAGCGCCAAAGACGTGTCGTCGAGCGCCGAAGACGTGCCGTCCCGCCGAGGCGATGCCTACGAGGCGGACGGCGAAGTCGAGCGCCGAAGACGTGCTGTCCAGCCGAGGCGATGCCTACGAGGCGGACAGCGTAGTCGAGCGCCGAAGACGTGTTGTCGAGCGCCGAAGACGTGCCGTCCCGCCGAGGCGATGCCTACGAGGCGGACGGCGAAGTCGAGCGCCCAAGACGTGTCGTCAAGCGCCGAAGACGTGCCGTCCCGCTGAGGCGATGCCTACGAGGCGAACAGCGTAGTCGAGCGCCGAAGACGTGTCGTCGAGCGCTGAAGACGTGCCGTCCCACTGAGGCGATGCCTGCGAAGCGGACGGCGAAATCCAGCGTCAAAGGCGTGTCGTCGAGCGCCGAAGACGTGCCGTCCCACCGAGGCGATGCCTACGAGGCGGACGGCGAAGTCGAGCGCCAAAGACGTGTCGTTGAGCGCCGAAGACATGCCGTCCCGCCGAGGCGATGCCTACGAGGCGGAAGTCGAAGTCGAGCACCGAAGACGTGCCGTCCGCCGAGGCGATGCCCTCGAGGCGGACGGCGAAGTCCTGCGCCGGAGCCGTACCGTCCCTCCGAGGCGATGCCTACGAGGCGAACGGCGAAGTCCTGCGCCAGAGCCGTGCCGTCCCGCCGAGGCGATGCCTACGAGGCGGACGGCGGAGTCGAGCGCTGAAGACGTGCCGTCCCGCCGAGGCGATGCCTACGAGGCGGACGGCAAACAGCAAGCGCGGAGGCCGGGAGGCGGAGCCGCCGTTCCCCTGTCTTCAAAAATAGTGCCCGCGGAGCGCGGGCGCTTACGGCGTAGGCTGAGGGCACTACGCTCGCCGAGGTAAGGAGGCGGAGCCGCCGTTCCCTTACCTTCAAAAACAGTGCCCGCGGAGCGCGGGCGCTTGCGGCGTAGGCCGATGGCGCTACACACGCGGAGGCAGAGAGGCGACACCGCCGTTCCCCTACCATAAAAAAGAGTGCCCGCGGAGAACAGGCGCTTGCGGCGTAAGCCGATGGCGCTACGCACGCGGAGGCAGGGAGGCGGAGCCGCCGTTCGCCTACCTTCAAAAAGAGTGCCTGCGGAGAGCAGGCGCTTGCGGCGTAGGCCGATGGCGCTACGCACGCGGAGGCACGGAGGCGACACCGCCATTGCCCTACCTTCAAAAAGAGTGCCTGCGGAGAGCAGGCGCTTGCGGCGTAGGCGGATGGCGCTACGCACGCGGAGGCAAGGAGGCGACACCGCCGTTCCCCTACCTTCAAAAAGAGTGCCCACGGAGAGCGGGCGCTTGTGGCGTAGGCCGATGGCGCTACGCACGCGGAGGTAGGGAGGCAGAGCCGCCGTTCCCCTACCTTCAAAAAGTGTGCCCGCGGAGAGCGGGCGCTTACGGCGTAGGCTGAGGGCACTACGCGCGCCGAGGTAAGGAGGCGGAGCCGCCGTTCCCCTACCTTCAAAAAGCCGCGACGCACTCCCTGGTGCAACACGCGCGAGAGCGCGATACCCTAGTGGTGCGTCGCTAAAGCGATGCACTCCTTGGTGTGTCGGCCATCATGCAGTTTTTTATACTCCGTAGAGTGCGTGGAATCAACATCCACGTCTTATTTATACTCCGAAGAGTACGCATAAAGACAATGTCCATGCATGCGCGGCATCCGCGTCTTGTTTATACTCCGTAGAGTGCGCAGGGACAACATCCGCGTCTTATTTATACTCCGTAGAGTGCGTGGGATCAACATCCACGTCTTATTTATACTCCGGAGAGTACGCATAAGGACAATGTCCATGCGTGCGCGGCATCCGCGTCTTGTTTATACTCCGTAGAGTGCGCAGGGACAACATCCGCGTCTTATTTATACTCCGTAGAGTGCGTGGGATCAACATCCACATCTTATTTATACTCCGGAGAGTACGCATAAGGACAATGTCCATGCGTGCGCAGCATCCGTGTCTTGTTTATACTCCGTAGAGTGCGCAGGGACAACATCCGCGTCTTATTTATACTCCGTAGAGTGTGTGGGATCAACATCCACGTCTTATTTATACTCCGGAGAGTACGCATAAGGACAATGTCCATGCGTGCGCGGCATCCGCGTCTTGTTTATACTCCGTAGAGTGCGCAGGGACAACATCCACGTCTTATTTATACTCCGTAGAGCGCGTGCGGAGGCAGACCTCGACGCTACGTCTTATTTAGAGTCCGTAGACTGCGCGCGGAGGCAAGCCTCCGCGCGTTGCGGGCGGTGAAGGTGCGTGCGGAGGCGAACCTCGCGCTACGTCTTATTTATACTCCGTAGAGTGCGTGGGAATATCATCCACGTCTTGTTTATACTCCGGAGAGTACGCATTGGGACAACGTCCACGCGTGCGCGGATGTCCGCGTCTTGTTTATACTCAGTAGAGTGCACAGGGAGAGCATCCGCGTCTTATTTATACTCCGGAGAGTACGCCGATGCTCGAGGCAGTCGTGAGATTTAAATCAAAAAAGGAGAGGCAAAGCAAAGGCATGAAAGAAATGGCCGAAGACTTCCGACAATAAAGCGCTCCAGAATGCGATACCAGAAAAGCATTAAATGCTGCGATGGCCCAGGACAGGCCAAAACTGGAGAAGTAAGTATGGCCAAATCGAGTGCTGTTAGAGTGGAACCACAGCCACAATAAGTGATGATGCACAACCGTCTCCTTAATGCTACGCACGCAAGAAATGCAACAACGATTACTAAAGCCTCGTGGGTGATCCCATACAGTACGTACCGGGCGGGACGGCTGCATGACGCTAGCGGAGGCCTTGTCGTGGGGCCGAGCGAAGGCGAGCGAAGTCGCGGAGACGGAGCCCCTGCGATGGTTGCTGTGGTGTGCCCGGGCTCGGGCGAGGGCGCGGGGGCTTGGCTGTTCGGGCTGACGGAGCCCCTGCGATGGTTGCTGTGGTGTGCCCGGGCTCGGGCGAGGGCGCGGGGGCTTGGCTGTTCGGGCTGACCTCTTCGCTGCCGATGGGCGCAGCGCGAAGGCGGCGAGGTCCACGCAGTTGAGGTGAGGCCGGCACCTAGTCGAGCAGGCAAAGGTGCGGGGCTCGATGGCGTGGCGCGCAGATCGGGGACCTCGTGGGGCTGTGCGGAGCCGCCGCGCGGAGGCCGACGGACCTCCCGGGGCCGAGCGAGAACGCGCGTAGTCTTGAAACGTCGCTGGCTTCGTCTGTTTGCCACTTTGCGCCGTATAGCATCGGGCCATCCGTCGAGACGTTCAGCTCGGCGAATGCCGTCTCGCTGTTGACGGCGACGCTGAAGACTCTCCAGCGTGACCTCGAGCGCGGGCATGAGAGGGCTGGGCCTCCCTGCCTGTGACGAATACTGGCATCCCCTTGCCGCCGTCGAACCCGCCGTAGCAGTACGCCGTCCGGACCAGGTGGCGTTCTCCGAGAGCGGGCGGATGCCTTCGGCGACGCGGAGACGAGCGAGGACCGAAGCCAGTCTTCGGCAGCGCGAAGACGAGTGGAGGCTGGAGCTCATCTTCAGTGGCGCGGAGGCTGTACGTCGCTCGGGGACTCATCACGGGGCATCGGGGGCTCGATGTCAAGCGAAGACTCAGCGCGTACTCTCGACGTGAATGTTGTCCTTGGCAACGCGGAGGCTTCGGAGGCAAAGTGCTCGGCGACGCGGAGTGGACACTTCATCGACGCGGAGGCTTGGAAGGCGCGAAGACCATAACGCGGAGGCTGGCGCAATGCTTCGGAGAAGGGTCGGCTGCTCACACCGCGCGCCTACAGGCGGAGACCAGCTTCCATGCCGGACGTTGGACGAGGCCGTCGCTGCGCACGTGAGGCCCAACGCGATGAGTCGCAGCGGAAGCCGCGGCGTGGAGGCCCGACGTGGCGACTAACCCGCCGTAGCAGTACGCCGTCCGGACCAGGTGGCGTTCTCCGAGAGCGGGCGGATGCCTTCGGCGACGCGGAGACGAGCGGAGACCGAAGCCAGTCTTCGGCAGCGCGAAGACGGGTGGAGGCCAGAGCTCATCTTCAGTGGCGCAGAGGCTGTACGTCGCTCGGGGACTCATCACGGGGCGTCGGGGGCTCGATGTCAAGCGAAGACTCAGCGCGTACTCTCGACGCGAATGCTGTCCTCGGCAGCGCGGAGGCTTGGAAGGCGCGAAGACCATAGCGTGGAGGCTGGCGCAATGCTTCGGAGAAGGGTCGGCTGCTCACACCGCGCGCCTGCAGGTGGAGACCAGCTTCCATGCCGGACGTTGGACGAGGACATTGCTGCACACGTCAGGCCCGACGCGACGAGTCGCAGCGAAAGCCGCGGCGTGGAGGCCCGACGTGGCGACTTCGCAGCTTGATAGTGCAGCTACGAAGGCCGGCGCGGAGTAGACCTCACCGACGCGGAGCTTTGCGGAGCCGTCAGGCGAGGCGGCAGCCGGCCCCTCCTTCTCCATGCTCTTGGAGGCGAGGCGCTCGACGAGCTCCTAGGCGCAGACGTCGCTGCACCCATCGCCGTCGGAGTCGAAGACGTGGGGCGCCGCCGTGACCTCGTCGACGCTGCCTCCAGCTCGAGGTCGCTCGGAGTCGGCCGGAGGCTGTGAAGCGAAGAATCGGCGAAGCTCAGGCTGCGGAGCGATGTCCTGCATGGAGACTAGATGCGGGGCGCTGAGCAGAGACGGGTGTGGGGCTGTCGGAGTCCGGCAGCTGCACGCGATGACGTGGCCGGGCGGAGTCTCACGCGGGGGTGCACGGGTGGATATCCCACGCATGCAGTAGATGTATACTCATATGCATGCATGTAGACAGGAATTCCATGCACGCATGTATAGCTCACGTCCTGCCGTACCTTCCTGCATGCGCGCGCACATACGGTAGACGAAGTGTTAACGCCGAGGGCGCGCCTCGTTAGAGCCGCCTCCGTTAGGGGTCGAAGCCGCCTTGTCGGAGGCCCGTGGAGGCCTGGCGTAGACGCCGAGCGCGCGGAGGCAAGCGGAGCGCCTGGTGAAGCCGCCGGAGCCAGAGAGACCTGGCTGGATACTTCGTGCCATGCATAGATAGATAACCCCGTATGCATGCATGAGATATTTTACGTACATGTATGCATGGATACACATGCATGAACGTGAATGGATACGCATATACACGTGATTGCATGCATGAACGCAAATATATACATGATTGCATGCATGAATGTAAAAATATACGTGGAGGGATGTCATGCATGCACTGACGGATGGATATTCCGTGTAGGCGTCGTGGATGCAAAGGCGTGGACGCGGAGGCGGGGGTAGACGCGGAAGCACTGCGCGGGGTAGACCTCGCCGAGGACGTGTGAAGACCCGCCTCCGGCCACGCGGGGGCGGACGGCTGCGTGAAGACAGGCGCGGAGATGATGCCGCTGGTGCTGGACACGGGCTCATTGCCTGTTAAATCCCGTGTGCTTTTTCTCTACGGCCGGCTGTCCTCGTGGCGTCGCAAGACTGGGGCTGCCGCGCCCTCGCCCAGCGGCACCGCTGTTAGAGTGGCAGCCGTGGGCTAGTACTCAGGCGGGCGCGCTCATGGCAGGGGTACGTCGCCCACGCCGCCGAGCTCATGCTATGCATCTGGACGATTCAACTAGATCTATCGCATGCAGCATATACAAAACAGAGAAAGGTATACAGACAAAGCCAGGGCACCTGTACAGTCAAGATTGCTAGACTTTCATCGAACAAGCTACTTATCTGTCACCAATGACCCGCGAGATGCTGCAAATTCCACGAATCTAGGGAACGCTCCCAAGAACAGCTTCCAGCTCCTTAAGCAACTTTTCATCCAGTCCCCACGGACGGTGCCATCTGTTGTGGCTACGGGCCAAACAGTAGAGAAGGGGACTAGTAGAACAGGAAGGAGAGCCAGATCTGTGAGAGAGGTGGTGAGAATAAGAGGAAATCCCCATTCTACCCCTTAGTACTTACATGGGATGAGGGTACATTGGTATATTTACACTGGTGTATTCCTCTACACTATTGGGCCTATTACATGTTGGACTAGTTGCACGGCCCAGTCACGGGGGGTTGGGCCACCCCCACAACAGTTTCCTTTTTGCGGCTCCTTATTTTCTCTGTTTTGTGTTTCCTCTGCTTCTCGGTTCTTTGAAAACTAAAATTCGAAACCAACTCAAAACCAGAAAGTGCACCCTTGTTTCCCAGTTCCCAATCAGACCGCTAGGGTTAAGCGGTCAGACCGATCGGTCTGTGGCGATCAGACCGCTCGGGTGTTGGCGGTCAGACCGGCTGGAAAATTGCGGTCAGACCGGCAACATATCTGCGGTCAGACCAGCAGCGCAATAGCAGTCAGACTGCCCCTCTGGACTGATGTTCTCTCTTGCACTGTTTTCTGTTCTTTGCCTTATAATCTAGTGAGCTTTCATTCTCCTTCTTCATAGCTTCTATAGCTATCAGAGGAGAAGATATTGTGGATACTTTGGGGGTGATTTTTAAGGCACAATTCACCCCCTCCTCTATTGTCTTTTTCGATCCTACACATATATAACTTGCTTATTTCCTTTAAAAATTAGCTCTTCATGATGATCGACTGTATGTAGCCACTTTCATCACGCTCTTCCTCTACCCTTATGCCATTTATGAAAGGAGGCAACTCATCAAATTGATTGTATTCTTCCACGTCCACTACATTCTCAACTCCGACAATCCTTCTTTTTCCATAAAGAACTATGTGGTGCTTCTCATTTGCCTAGTCGGTTACAAAAATAACATGAACAACTTGGTTAGCTAGTACGAATGGTTCATCTTTATATCCGACACGTTTTAGGTCAACGGTAATGACACCATATTTGTTGACCTTGACCTATAGGAGATGGACCCAACAACACCAAAATAAGGGGATCTTGAAAAGCACGTAGTTGAGCTCCCAAATCTCCTCTATGAACCGATAGTAAAGTTCCTCAACCTATCGGTACTGAACGCATCTATGAGGATACCATTGTTCTAGTTATTGCTCTTTATATCTCGAGCTTGCATATAGAATGTGTACCTATTTATGTCATATTCTTCAACCACTGGTTGAACTGACTGTTGTTTTGTCTCATGATCCAAACATTCAACCGCTTTGGATTCTGTTGCCGAAACACGTCCTTGTGCTGGTCGATATATGGGGACACTTCAGTCATGTGTTGCAAGACTATGAAATGAGCTTGACCATACACATCCATATCTAGAGTGATTGCTTTCCTTCCGATAGTCCCGATACATTTGAGCCTCCACTCATGGCGAGATTCAGGTATACCTACCAGTTCAATCTGAGCCATATAATCGACATAAAAATTAATAACCTCTTTGGTTGCATAACCTTCAACGATGCTGCCCTCCGACCAAGATCAATTCCATACATAGGACTTGAAAATTCTCATGAACTTCTCAAACGGGTACATGCTATGTAGGAACACTGGCCCGCACATTTTTATCTCCTGCACAATGTGAACAATGAGATGGATCATGATATTAAAAAATGATGGAGGGAAATATATCTCAAGATGACATAGAGTTATCACTACTTCGTCTAGTAGAGCATCTAGTCATTCAGGATCGATGACCTTCTGAGCAATTGTGTTAAAAAATAGCACAGCCTCATGATTGTCTCTCGGATCTTGATCGGCAAAATATTTCTAATTGTAATAGGGAGCATCAGTGTCATCAGCATATGACAATCATGAGACTTCATGCCAACTAGCTTCAAATTTTCTATCGAAACAAATTTCTTCATGTTGGCAAAGTAACCAGACAGAACTTTCACACCATGCAAGCATTGACACACTTTAGTTCTCTCAGTCTTGGATAGAGTGTAACAAGCAGAGGAAAGGTAAGTTCGTCCTTTATCGGTCTTTGTCGGTTCTAACTCAGGCCTGATGTCCATATCAACCATGTTAAGTTGTGCGTTGACACATCCTTTATTTTGTCACAAATATTCAGTAAGAGACCAATCAAGCTATTATATATATTCTTCTCTACATGCATGATATCGATGCAGTGATGAACTTCTAGGTGCTCCCAATAAGGTAAGTCCCTAATATTGATCTCTTCTTTCAGACGTTCTTCTCATGGGTCATTGATTTATACCCCTTTCCAAGCACAACATCTAAATTCTTAACCATATCATAGATCTCTTTTCCACTTAAAGGCCTTGGAGCTGAATTGTCCTTCTTCTCTCCGTCGAATTGTTTCTTCATCCTCAGTATGGGTGAGCCCTCCGAAGGAATCTACGGTAGCGCATGTACATGGTTTTGCGTAAGTGCTTCAACCACACACTCTTTGTATCATCTAAGCAGTGAGTACAAACTTTGGCCCCTTTTGTACTCTGGCCCAACAGATTAGCAAAGGTAGGATAATCATTTATGGTGTAAAACAATAATGAGCGTAAAGTTAAGTTCTCTCGTTTGTAGGCATCCTATACCTGTACCCCTTCGATCCACAGTATTTGTACACATCAATATCATTCTCAGGATGCTTTATCCCTTGGATAAGTAACAACAACAAAATATAGTTTCGCTTCATACACAACCAAGGAGGAAGATTGTACATGCAGTGAGTCATGGGCCAAGTGTTATGCTGGCTGCTCATGTTACCGAAAGGATTCATTCCATCTGTATTCAATCTTAACCTTATATTCCACGGTTCTGCACCGATGTCTGCAAACCTCCTATCGATGTTTCTCCACTACACAGAATCAGCAAGTTGTCTTAGCATTCTATCATTCTTACGCTCCTCCGAGTGCCAATGCAGCAATTTTGCCTCCTTTCGGTTTGCAAAAAATTGCTTTACTCGGGGAATTACAGGAAGATAGTATACCACCTTAGCAGGAGGTCCTCTCTTCACCTCTATTCCCTCGCCGTCATCTGATTGATTCATATGCTTGTATCGAGAGGCGTTGCATACTGAACATGCATGCATATTTGCATACTCTTTACGATAGATGATACAGTCATTCGGATATGTATGTATTCTTTATACTTTCATTCCCAATGGACAAAGAATATTCTTGACTGTACGTTGTTTGGGGCAACTTATTTCCCTCCAGAAGTATGTCCGCTAAAAGACATAATAGTGCCATGAAACTCTTGCCGGACCAACCATTCCTTGCCTTCAATTTCATCAGTTCAAGCACGGCTGACAACCTCGTGTATTTTGACTTGCAGCACGTGAACAAAGGTTTCTCTGAGTCCTCTATCAAGCCTCAAAATTTAACATACCCCTTCTCATCATAGTTCCCTTCCGCATCGTAAAACATCTGATCTATATTGTCATCATGCAGCATATCCGAATTAGAACCATAGTTGACATCATCTAACGGCATATCATTGACTTCGTTCGCGATATCATTATTACTACCTTCCTGTGTAGTCTGCTCTTCACCATGATTGATCCAACACGTATACCATCTTCAATTCTTTTTTCACCAAAAGCTATAGATCTAAATTATAATGCAATTAGGAATAATTTACTAACTATAGGTAGTAAAGAAATAAATGGACATACAATCACTCTTGTCAAATAGTCTCCTTTCACCAAATCGCCACCTCAAAGCCCTCGCCTCTACCTTAAAGCAGCAGCTAGATCTAGAATTTAAGACAGAAGGTCGAACGGGTCTACGTGTAGTTAATATAGTGGAATTATTACATATGATTTTTAATACAAACCGTCTGTGATAACTTCATTATCAAAGACGGATTGTATTAAAAATCATCTATGATGTATCATAGACGATTCTTGGTTCACAGACGGTTCTCACCATGAACCATCTATGATATTATCTCTTCACAGATGGTTTTTGACGTTAGCAACAACACAGACGGTCTTTAAACTAAAATCGTCTGTGCTTGTATTTAACATTGTCGGTTTTGAGAAACCGTCTATGATGTATCGTCTAATATTAAGTTTTTTTGTAGTAGTGAGTGGCAAGTATTTTTGTATGTATAGTCGTAATATCACATGGAAATACCTTTGAAGCCCATCATATACGGAAATCCTTTCACCTAGCTGCATGTAGGGAAATCCTTTCACCTACATTCATGCACATAAATCATTTCGCCTCGTTTCTGAACAGTTTGCAAAGAAGGAAAAGAAAAGAGAAAACACCCATGCTAAGAAAATGGCACGCAAGAAAAAGAAAAGTGAAATCCATGCCAAGAAAATGGTGATCATTTGGGCTTATTTTTGGTGGCTTATGGCTGAAAAGCACTGTAGCTGGCTGAAAAAAACAATGTAGCTGACAGAGCCTTATTTAGCATAATTAAATTTAAAAATTTTAAAAATATAAAAAATATGTTAGCCCATTACATATAATACAAACAAATACAGGAAAAAAAAGAACCGGTAAAAAACCTCAACAAAAAGCCAAAAGTTCAGAAAAAGACGATATTTATGAATAGTGAAAAATAAGCCGGAAGCTATAAGCTGAAGCCCAACCGATCACCTGATGAGGACACGACCCCTATGGATACAACCATATTTGCTATGCTTGTTGTTCCAATTACAAGAGCTCCTACGCATCGCTTAAATTATAAGGTGAGCTCGTTTCAAAGAGGATTTACTTTGTTTGATAAAGAACTTATGATATTACATAATGAGAGTATGTTGCGTTTGTTATAATGTACCGAGATTTATGATGAAGATCATGCAATACGTGATGCTACACATATGCTAAAACCGAGGATGGTTTTCTATCAAGAAGGGGAGGACGATGTGACCACGCCACCAATACATATGACCCTAGCGCCCAATATCAAGATTGAACTAAAGCACCACATCATGTTTGCACCAATTCAAGCAAGAGTTCAACTTGGACACGTTTTGTAATCCAATTCGGCCTCCAGATCAGTTCGGATTCAGCACGACAGCCCAACTTCAAATGTGCATAACTTTCACATACGGAGTCCGTTTTAGGTCCACGAGTACTCGATGGAAAGCTTTTCTCGTCCTCTTTCCAATGGATCTGGCCACATCTCCAAATTCCTCCTGCGCTTACCGCAATCACTCGAAGAAGGTGCTGCATCACCTATTTGGGTCAAATTGGGCCTTGTAATGTTTGGGCCCAAAGGGGAGGTGCTCCCCCACCTACGCCCATACTGTTCACGTGTTACTATTCACGTGAACAGTACCATGAATAGTACCACCCTCTTTTCCTTAGTTTTGTGTGGCTTCCCCACGCCTATTTAAGGAGGCTGCATCCTTCTAGTTTTCTTGGATTTCGTTTGATTAGTTTTCCCATGTTGAAGACTTTTGTTCTTCGCTTGTGTCGGCTAGACCAACCGTAAAAAATCTTCTGTGGAATCCCACCTTTTGAGCTTAATATAAATATTTGCAATTTCAGATTGCTTGTAATCTTGTTCTTGCATGTTCTTCGGTTGCATGCAGGAATAGACCTTCGTGGTCAGGTCAACCGCGTTCTTGGCACGGTTGATAACGACTTGGAGTGTGGTTCAGCGATTGGTAAGGCGCAAGCGACGTTGTACGGTTGTAGTCGGGTCGCAAGAGTCACCTCCGCCAAAAATTGAAGTTATCATCCTATCGGAAGATCGGGACCCCATCGCCTCATCAGTTGGTATCAGAGCTTCAGTTGACCGGTAGGAATTTCTTGTATGCCTAGTTAGTAGATTCAAAAAGAGTTAATTTTCGCTGTCCAAACCCCGTTGTGCCTTTCAATCTGTTAGTTTTGCTTTGCTAAATTGAATTTGTGTCCGTCTTAGCATTGTCTAGTTGCTGGTCATATCTTTGTTCCATCAAAAATCCAAACAAAAAAAATTCCCCACCCCAAACCCTAATTCCAATTCGGCTGATTTTTCCTTCCTCTGCAGCCGCCACCAAAAACGTCATAACTTTGGATTCCGAGATTATTTTTGAGTGAGACCACCGCCATTAGATTCAAAACTTCATTGTCCATCCATCTGTAAAAGTTCACGTCATTCTAGCAAGGCAGTTAAGAGATATCTTCGGTGAAAGTTGACCTAAAATTCCAGATTGAATCTGCAACAGCCGGTACTTGTGAATTTTGCGCGAATTTTTCGATCGGTTTCCAGAACTTGGACCCAAAACAAAAGTTGTAGAAAAAGCCGTCAAGAAACGTATAAAAAAATAATCATTGAAAAAAAGTCAATGGACAAAAAGTTACGGCCGAAATACCGACATGCTGTCCAGTGGACAGAAATCTTCAGTTTTCAAGTTTTGGATCAATTCTTGTGTTCTTCAATTCGATTGAATTATCTTGTACTTACCACTTCCATACATTGCCATACACTTAGTTTAGCCTTCTTCCATCTTTAGTTGATCAGCAACATAAGCTAAGTGCTAGATACAAACTATAATTCAATTCTGTGCAATTTCTGAAATTAATTGATTGTTTTCCTTTGCTACAAAATACATAGCCTATCCAAGCTCCACTTTTCTACTAACCGAACAGGTCTCGCTATACCTTGCAATCGCTTTACTCATCACTTGAGTTAGATTTATCACGAACAAGCCACCGGTTGCACCACCTGTTTGCTTTGGTAAGAACTTGTACGAATTTGGTAAGAGCTTGAGAGATACGTGATTTGATTTGAGCCTCCATATCCTAGTAGTTGATAGGAACATTTGTTTGTGATTTGTTTCCTTGTTTTTCTACTAACAATGACAGGTTTGAGAAAATTGGTGGATTATGATGTCATCGCGGGCAGATTTGAACTTGAAGGGAAACAATTACCAGTATATATCTTGCCACTCACCGCTGAGAGTACATCGTCGGACTACTTCTTGTGGGTTACTATGATGGATAGCTACTTTTAAAGACAAGATCTTGATCCTTATGAGAAGATGAGCATGGCAAGGACGACGTTAATTGGTGATGTCAACATTGGTGGTCAAATCTCGAGTTCCACTATATATACACATGGGAGGAGATGAAAAAGAAATTGCGACATCGTTTTGTACCTCCAGCACCCATGGTCACAAGCGAGGTGCAACCTGAGGTAACTGAAAATGTTGATATTGTTTTGGTTCCTACTCCATCTACAGATACCACCGAGATACTTGAAGAGGTGAAGGATGATCTGGTGCATCTTATGCCATTAGAGGAGAAGTTTGAGGTACCTACAGAATCTGATGAGGACGATAATGACAAAGGTACTGATTTGGTGCTACAACAAGACATGGAGCAACCTTGTGAGTATATACCTGCTATAGTGCAATATTTTAATATTCCTTGTGTTCACTTGAACGAACCATGTGCTGATCTAAATTCTCATAATTTTGCACATGTCGAATTAATTACACATAAAGAAGTTTTGTCTAGAATTTTACCTGCTAATTCATTGTGTTACATCATGCTGGATCTACCTATGAAATTATCACATGCTATGGAGAAAGTTTCTGAACTTGCATGTTCGAAATTCTTGTTTAGTACCTACACCCCTGGGTATAAGTTTAATTTGATTGGAGATTATGGTGTAGAAAATCAATTTATTGTATATCTAATATGCACAACTTGTGATCATATGGATGAATTGAAGCTTGCTGTTTTAGACAAGAATTCTTGTGTGTTGAATCTTATTCAATATGAGAGGGAAGTAAAATTTAGTACTCATCCAATGCCTATATGTTCATCTCTTTTTTCACCATCTAGTATGGACAATCTGAATAAAAATGATGAATTATGGAAGAACTTACAAATCTCTTCACCCTTGCTGGATAAATTTGCTATTGCTCCATTGGGATATGATTATATGGATGAATTATGCTTAATTCCAAAAGTTGTAGATTTGCCCATATGTGCCACCACTGCAAGTTTACAACTTCAGATATTTCAATTGCATAAATGCTTCACTTACATTTGCAAATCTAGTTGCAATAATTGTTGTGTGAGAAATTTTAATTTGGTCATTGACATATATGACTACTATTGGGTTAATGATACGATAAGCTTCTATGATTGCTGCTATTTTCTAATATTATTTGCGCAACAACGAAGAATTGTTAAAACGGATGACATATACATATACCATGCATACACCTTGGCTTCCTTGTTACCATACTTTCAACTTATCAAAAGCCGATGACGGCTTTGTTCTCAAGAAAGGGAGGATGATGAGGACACGACTCCTATGGATACAACCATATTTGCTATGCTTGTTGTTCCAATTACAAGAGCTCATACGCATCGCTTAAATTATAAGGTAAGCTCGTTTCAAAGAGGATTTACTTTGTTTGATAAAGAACTTATGATATTACATAATGAGAGTTTATTGCGTTTGTTATAATGTACCGAGATTTATGATGAAGATCATGCAATACGTGAGGCTACACATATGCTAAAACCGAGGATGGTTTTCTATCAAGAAGGGGAGGACGATGTGACCACGCCACCAATACATATGACCCTAGCGCCCAATATCAAGATTGAACTAAAGCACAACATCATGTTTGCACCAATTCAAGCAAGAGTTCAACTTGGACACGTTTTGTAATCCAATTCGGCCTCCAGATCAGTTCGGATTCAGCACGACAGCCCAACTTCAAATGTGCATAACTTTCACATACGGAGTCCGTTTTAGGTCCACGAGTACTCGATGGAAAGCTTTTCTCGTCCTCTTTCCAATGGATCCGGCCACATCTCCAAATTCCTCCTGCGCTTACCGCAATCACTCGAAGAAGGTGCTGCATCACCTATTTGGGTCAAATTGGGCCTTGTAATGTTTGGGCCCAAAGGGGAAGTGCTCCCCCACCTACGCCCATACTGTTCACGTGTTACTATTCACGTAAACAGTACCATGAATAGTACCACCCTCTTTTCCTTAGTTTTGTGTGGCTTCCCCACGCATATTTAAGGAGACTGCATCCTTCTAGTTTTCTTGGATTTCGTTTGATTAGTTTTTCCATGTTGAAGACTTTTGTTCTTCGCTTGTATCGGCTAGACCAACCGTAAAAACCTTCTGTGGAATCCCACCTTTTGAGCTTAATATAAATATTTGCAATTTCAGATTGCTTGTTATCTTGTTCTTGCATGTTCTTCGGTTGCATGCAGGAATAGACCTTCGTGGTCAGGTCAACCGCGTTCTTGGCACGGTTGATAACGACTTGGAGTGTGGTTCAGCGATTGCTAAGGCGCAAGCGACGTTGTACGGTTGTAGTCGGGTCGCAAGAGTCACCTCCGCCAAAAATTGAAGTTATCATTCTATCGGAAGATCGGGATCCCATCGCCTCATCATCACCCCTTTTAAAATCCTGTGCTGTCCTATCCCATATCAAAAATAGAATCCTTTCTTCTTATTCTTCCCTCGTCTCACCGTTTGGTTTATTTTCCGTTGGAAACAGATTAGACAGTAGACTTGAACTGAGAGAACAGAAAAAAAAATCTAAAGTGTAATCCCGGTAAACAAATCAAAATATTACAGTGTACGCAGAGGCATTAGTGAAGTGATTTTTATATCCAGATACATCTCCTTTGATCCCAAATTTCTTCATGCCTGCTTCAATGAATTCAATTATAGAAAGAGATGCCTGAGAGGAAACCTTCAATACTCCTGGTTTATTAAAAGTGGTAGTAAATCGGAATATTTTCATAACTGACGGAAAATTTAAAAAATCTGGAATACAATAAGGCGGCAGTGGTTTGGTGGTTCACATCAGAACCTCTTAGGAACGATAAAGGCATAGGCTTTCCCGTTTCTGCTCAAGCATAAAAAATGGATACCTGCAGCAAGACCAACCGATAGCCACCTAATTAGATCATGCATTACACTGCTTCTTGACAATACTAACATGGCTTAATCCATCTTAAGAACACACGGTCAGATACAAAAACCAAATCCAAAACAAGTGAGATCTTGTTGAATCCTTCTAATTTGTCTTTCCTCTAAATGATAAATCCATCTAATGAGAGAGAGAGAGAGAGAGAGAGAGAGAGAGAGAGAGAGAGAGAGGCTTACCCCCATGCCTGTGCGCTGCGCCCCGGCCGCCCTAAGGGCCACCGCCTCTATGCCCGCTGCCGCCGCCATGCCGCAGCTGCTGATTCATTCGAAGAAAGATGGTGGAGAGGGCTTCAGGTGGGGCATCGAGGAGATTATGGTAGATCGGGTGCTGGGATTTTTTCGAGAGAAAGATGCGGAGGAAGGGACTTGGAGGAAGGAGCGATGGGGACGTTCTTAGGATAAGAGGGATTTAGATGGGGCAGTTGTATGCCAGTTCAAAAGTGCTTTGGCTTTAATATGTGATTTTTGGCTAAAATGATATCATAGTAATAGTTAGCTTTTCTGAGGTATCTAATTAAACAAAATGAATAAAAATAGAAAACATAAAAAATAATGTTATATCTCTATGGATAATACAAAGAAAAAATAAGAAAAAGAGGGGAACTACTATTGAACTTAGTGACAGGCTATGTGTGGTGGACTTTGTGTTTACTATATGGTTCTTTGTGCTTAGTGTATTAGGTAGTCTCACCTTTGACAATTAATGACTTAACTTTGTACGATATTATATTGAGCTCCAATCGTACAACCACATGCTCTAATGGAAAGAGCCTAGTGTAGTAAGTTACCAAGTCTCAACATTGGGTTCCTCAACGTTAGATTGTGTGTATGGTGGAGGGTTGTGTCACTATGTTTAAACCACGTCATGGATAGTTCCTAGTTTGAAATCCAACGGTGTACCCCTGCACCCGTTCGTTGTGTATGGATATTCACTATGTCCGCAATCACGGATGTGCTCAAGATTTCACACAAGGGGTATATTTTCATATAATAAAATTGAGAAGGTTGGTTGTGTGAGCAAATGGTTTAGGCTTGTAAAGCTTTGTGTAACTTTATGAAACGTCTTGTTTACATATTCCTTCAATTATTGTTTAAATTATGTTTTCAATCTATTATTGTATTTTGTAAATGCTGCTTTATTCTAAATAAACCTTGAGGTCATATCTTTGTGTTTGAGCCATGCATATAGTGTAATAGAAATTGCATATACCTTAACCTAGGCTTGTCTTGGAGGAGGAGCTTTACTAGGAGGTCAATCCTTAGGTCTTGCTACTAGTTGATTGCTTGTGGCAAGTCAATGGGTTTCGCTAGAGTTTTATTTAGTTCCGTTGCAGTTATCTTATTTGGTACTTGAGCCCTGCGTAGCTAATTAAATAAATGTAATCTCGACACTGCAATGCGGAATCACATATCAAAGTAGCAATGGTACTTTTGGCTACATCACAATGTGGCAAAACAACATAGCCATGCCACCACCTGTGGCATGCACTACTACAGAAAAACTCATCACTGACAGTTCAAAACCGTCATCACAGACAGTTTCTGAACCGTCTGAATTTATGTATCTGTGATAATATGTGGTTATCACAGAGACTCTCAAGTCATCTGTGATAATTACAATATAGACGATTTTTCAAAAAAAAAATGTCAATGATATGTGAAGTATAACAGACAGTTCTTTATTATAGCCGTCTGTGATATATCAAGTATCACAAATGGTTTTTAGAAAAAATCATCTATAATATATCAAGTATCAAAGACGGCTAATACTAAAAACCATATGTCATATGTCATATATCACAGACAGTTCTCGGACATAGCCGTTTGTGATATCTTAGATATCACAGATGGCTAATACTAAAAATCATCTGTAATAGCTATTTAAATACCTATATTATTTTCTGTTTTCAGCTAGCCTTACGAAATGCTAGCCATGCCCTCTGAAAACAAGCAAACAGATCACATATATAACACATGACAATTATTATACAGATCTAAACTAAATGATGTACATTTGAATGAATTATTTGATTAAACACAATTAAGTGGAGCAAGGCTATTGTTGTATTCCCTTCATTTGCAGTGGCCGATGCTAACTTTTTAGAATCACATAGGTCGTTCAGCGCCTATGTTGCTAGGGGAGGGAGAACGAGGAATCGGGTGTCACACTACAATACAGAACGCGATTTTTGGTACCAGCTACAATACAATAATCCTATGTATGTAATTCTATTTTTGCAGTGCTACTAGCAGCTACAAGGTAACGTATGTGCATTCTACATTTGCTGCCATAGACAAAAAAAAATTATATGCGCGAAGAGGAATAATCTAGAGGTTTGTCAATCTGCCATCAATATATGTGTGTGTGCGCGTGCACTTACGACTTTACTTCTAGTGATAGGGCATGAGAATCGACTCAAGGGCATTCGATCTTGATGAACTCTCCGAAGTTCGAGGATAGCTCTCCAACTTCTTAGTGGCGGAGGTCATTTATCTGAAGGGAGAGTTCAACCCCGACAACAATAATTAATAGATATTCAAACATTTCATTCAATTGTAATTCATTCAATTGTGCTTCATCAAATAATTTATTCAATTGTACTTCATTCAATTGTAATTTATTCAGTTATAATTTATTCAATTATAATTTATTCAATTATAAGTCATTTATGACATCTGTGTAATTATTATCATGTGCTATAAGATATGCAATTATTTGTGATTTACTTGCTTGTTTTCAAAGGGTATAGCTGGTATTTCCTGAGGCTAGCCAAAAAAAAGAAAATCTTTTAGCTATTCAAAGAGCTACATAGACGATTTATAACACAAAACCGTCTGTGACATGTCAGCTTTCACAGACGGTTATGTTTAAGAACTGTCTGCGATATCTAATATAGAGGTTATTTTGAAAAATCGTCTGTGTTGTGATTTATCACAGACGGCTTTCAAACCGTCTGTAATACCACCTGTTGTGGCTACGGGCCAAACAGTAGAGAAGGGGACTAGTAGAAGAGGAAGAGGAGAGCCAGATCTGTGGGAGAGTGGGTAAGAATGAGAAGATGTCCCTCCTCCTGCCTCTCCTGGGGGTTTATATACATGAGTGGGGTAGAATGGGAAATCCCTATTCTACCCCTTAGTACTTACAAAGGATGAGGGTACATTGGTATATTTACACTGTATATTCCTCTACACTATTGGGCCTATTACATGTTGGACTAGTTGCACAGCCCAATCACAGGGGTTGGACCACCCCCACAACACCACCTATTATTACAACAGACAGAATAAATCAGATGGTTCAGAAATTATTTTGTGACCAAGGTTTAGAATCGTCTATGATGATTGTTTGTGTGGTAGTGGTTATGAAAAACCTGAAACATTATGAAAATGTGGATTGATATGACAAACTTAAAGTTCGTGAAAATGTTGTTTAGGTAGTGACTATCGAGCTTTGCTCAAAATGGGAACCAGTTTGAAGAGTCAGAAGGAAGATTGAGGAGGTCAACAGCTAGACGTTTTGTAACTTGCAAGGATGAAAAGTAGGCGGCATGCGTACTTAGCAATAGTGCTGCACTTACGTACCATTACATCTTGTCTAAAAAAGTACCATTACAACTGCACAACGAACTGACTTCAAGATCCTCTAAACCAGAGTTCCTGTTTTACTTGGGCCATGCAAATTGCTCTATTTCTATGAGTTCATAGTTGAACCATGCTAAAATAACTGAGAATTCAACAGCAGCGCACAACGGTGCGTTGGATCGGATGGACGGCAAGCTGATCCAGCTTGGATTTTGGGCGACAACTATTCTCCCATATGGGCGTACGGACTAAGTGGTTGTTTGGTTTGTGTCCCTGATCGACATGCCATACCAAAATTTGGCCGCGACCAAAACTGGGCATTACCAAAATATTGACAAAGTAGAAGCGTTTGGATTACAATCATGCCAAAATTTCATTTGAAGCCAAATAGATAGCAACAAAGTGAAATTTTTCTTCGGTAATAGAATTGTGTCAATGTATTCGTTCTATTGTGGGCAAAATAATTAATTTGCTTATGCAATAAATTTTCAAAATTGGGAATAATTCGAAATCCCACCAGGAGATATTCTAGTTATAAATAAATGATTTAATTCATTATTTAAATCAGTTTTGGAGTGTTATTTAAAATTTGGAGGTACATTTATAGCTTATACTTGTGACTATAAAATGTCATGAAAACCGAGACGAACTTTGAAGTGTCACCAAAATTTCTGCGCTGTTCATCTAGTGTCACTACTTTGCGACGCGCATCCCTGCCTTTGCTATGGGGCCCTATAGCGCAGCGTGTTTGGAATTTGGATGTGACTGTGAGGAGTAAAGGCAATACTGTAGCCAAGGGTAAACAGGTAAAGGAAGCTATTTTTCTGTAGTAGTACTGTACCATGGGCTCTAGCAGATGATCTGGGATGTTCACCTGGGATCAAACGGCCAGGATAGGCCGAATCGCACCCTCTACAGTGCCAAAGGTCATGGAATTTGCTGGTGATGCTTAAAGGGTCTCCATATAATAATCAAGTTAAAGCAGTTTTGGTGTTAAATAACTCTTGGATCTATCTAGTTTTGCACAGTGGCTGAAAAGAAGTTAAATTTTATTATAATAGGAAGGGTTTAGGTAAAAGTATTCTTAATACTCTTCACTTTGTAGTTTTGATAGCTGATGTTTTCACTAAAATGCTAAGCAGTGCTGTTCAGGCATCTAGGGTTTGTTCCCCTAACTGGTAAGGTTTCCAATATACTGGTAACAATTTGTTTTTTTACATTGCCAAAAAAATGTGAAATGAATCTGTTGTGGCTACAGACCAAACAGAGAGAGAGATGGTAGTGGAGAGTGATGAAGATGAATGTAATGGCCTGGGGTCCTCCCCATGGCTTGTACTCATATATATACACATGAGGAGTGCTTTTACACTTATACCCTTACATCTGGTTATCCCCTCTGGGGGCAGTTATGTCATTACATATGGCCTATTCTGGGCCTTATAACCTTCTACCAGGCCTGCTGGGTCTAGGTGGGGGCCATCCCTACGACAGGAGCCTCTCAAGGTAAAGGGCTTCACAAGGCCGAAGCCATGTTGCCGAGTCCTTTGGCCCCCTCCGTCCCCGCGGCCTGTGAACTTTTCCAAACTTCCGGGGTTGCGCTGTAGCCGAAGCAGACGCGCGCGCTACTGCGACGCTCGGACTTCCGGCCGTCCACGTGGTGCAGCGTGCTTGGCGCGGTGCGGGCGTTGAGGCGTCGTGACCATTAATATGGCGGCGGACTTCCGGCAGTTGGACTTCTACCGATTGGCCTTCCGCCGGTTGGCTCCCCTGCTGATTGGGGTATCCGTCCCCTACCCATCGCACGGGTGGCAGCGAAGCTGGCGCCTAGTCGAAGTAGACGCGCGCGCTCCGTCCCCTACCCATCGCACGGGTGGCAGCGAAGCTGGCGCCTAGTTGAAGTAGACGCGCGCGCTCCGTCCCCTACCCATCGCACGGGGGCAGCGAAGCTGGCGCCTAGTCGAAGTAGACGCGCGCGCTCCGTCCCCTACCCATCGGATGGGTGGCAGCGAAGCTGGCGCCTAGTCGATGTAGACGCGCGCGCTCCGTCCTCTACCCATCGCAGGGGTGGCAGCGAAGCTGGCGCCTAGTCGAAGTAGAGCTCCGTCCCCTACCCATCGAACGGGTGGCAGCGAAGCTGGCGCCTAGTCGAAGTAGACGCGCGCGCTCCGTCCGCTACCCATCGCAAGGGTGGCAGCGAAGCTGGCGCCTAGTCGAAGTAGACGCGTGCGCTCCGTCCCCTACCCATCGAACGGGTGGCAGCGAAGCTGGCGCCTAGTCGAAGTAGACGCGCGCGCTCCGTCCCCTACCCATCGAACGGGTGGCAGCGAAGCTGGCGCCTAGTCGAAGTAGACGCGCGCGCTCCGTCCTCTACCCATCGCATGGGTGGCAGCGAAGCTGGCGCCTAGTCGAAGTAGACGCGCGCGCTCCGTCCCCTGCCCATCGAACGGGTGGAACACCGCCACGTGGGCGGTGACTTGGGATCTTGCGAGGCGATCTTGCGCTGTAAAGGTTCCTGGAATCACGCTGGCCCCTGGTCTGCCAGGGTTAGGTTCCCGTACCGTGCGACCCGACGCGCCCGGGGCACGCGGCGGCCTATGACTGGTGGGCCGCGGGATGTGGACGGTTGCGTGCTTGCGGCCACTCGCCTTTTCCCTAGGCGAGGGGGACACGGGGCGGGCAGTGAATGGCGCGGCACCGGGGCTGTTGTGATCCCCTGGCCCATTGGTGCACCTATAACCGCGGCTAGGTAACGCCGTGCTGTGGCGGTCCTTGGCGCCTGTGGTCGTGACCTTCCAGCGTTGGGTGTGGGGCATTGCGCTGGACGGGCGCGTGTACGACTGCGGTCGCGCCTTGTACACGGACCTTCGCGACTCTTCGCTTTCAGTTACGGGGAATCGTGCGGGGCGGGCCTTTACACCGCTACGGTTGCATCCGGCACGCGGATCGTTGCGACGCTTCAGTAGCGGCGGTATGGGCGAGGTGGCTTGAAATAGCCCCCCCGTAACAGCGTCCCCGCACCTTTACGCCCTCTTTCCTGTCTGCTCCGCCTTCTACACCTTCGCGCTATCTTCACCGCTTCAGTCTCTTCGTGGGAAGCGATGGCCTCCAGTAGCGAGCGCGGCCAGGCAGTTGGTGCCCCTGACATTCGCCGGCGGTCCTCGCTGTTGAAGGTGAAATACGCGCTCCAAGAGCGCGACCCAGCGGCGGCGGACCAGGAGCGACTGGTGGCGGAGGAGGAAGGCACGTTCTCCGGCGAGCTAGGCCCCTCGCTCATGACCGAGAAGACGATCCAAGGGCTCCTGCGCGCGGGGAAGTTGTCCGGGCGCCAGGAGGTACGATTGCCCGCCGCCGACGAGACGGAACCTCATCCCGAGAGGTCGGAGGCGGTCGTGTTCGTTGCCTTTTTCGACGTGGGGCTCCGGATCCCAGCGGCGGCTATGGTGGGCGACGTGCTGCGGACCTTCGGGCTGGAGCTGGCGCAACTGACTCCAAACGCCGTGGCCCAGCTTGCGGTGTACAGCTGGGCCTTGCGCTCGGGGGCTTGTTGGCCCAGCGCGTCGTTGTTCGCCTATCTTCACGAGGCACGATGCCAGCCCAAGGGTCGGAAGGACGGGACGCTGTCGAGCTTCAGTAGCGTCACTTTTATTCTTCGCCCGTCGTGCCAGAAGCTCTTCCCTGCGAACTCAACTCGCGGGAAGTGGGAGTCTTACTGGATGAAGCGGTGGTTCTACCACCGTGTGGAGAGCGGGAGCGGCCTTGAGTGCACAGGCCGACCGATCGCGTTCAAGCCCTCGCCCGGCCGAACGCTCGATGCTGAGGACAGGCGGAGGGTCAAGCGGCTCGTAGGCATGGCCGCCCACTTCAACATGCGCGACCTCGCCGAAGAGTACGTGATGTACGGCGTGGCACCGCTTGCCTACGACTGGCGTCTTGCCGCCGAGAGGCATCGAGACGACAATGTTTTGCCATGGGTCTGCTCGCTGCCGGCGCCCTCGATCGCGTCCCTCCTTTGTTCACGCGAAATGCGTTATATGCTGATGCTATTCTCCTTTGCTTCAGGGATTTCCTTTGAGGAGGCGGAGCAAGCCGCGCGCGTATTCCTGGGGCCGTACACCGCCAGGGAGCACGAGCAGCGTGCGTCTGCTATCGCCGAGGCGGGGCTGGGGCGAATAAACCGCATGTGCGAGGCCCTGGGCCTTGCCGTGCCGGACCGTGTCGCTCCAGACGACGGTGCAGCGAAGAAGAAGAAGAAGGCACCGTCTCGGAAGAGGGGCCGCAGCGGGGTGCCTGCCGCGCTTAGCGCGGCAACTGCTACTGCTGCTGCTAGTGTTTCGGAGGGCGCGGCGGACGCAGAGTCGGACTCGGCGAGGTATGCCGATTCTGGCTTGGGTGGGGCAGACGTCGAAGGAGAGGTATCTTCGGCGAGCGCCCCGGACGGTGGGTTTGCCACAAGCAGCCGGAGGGGGGAAGCCTCGCCGCCCACCGAAGTCGTCGAGGCGGAACCCGTGCGGACCGGCGATGCTGAGGTGGACCCTTTGGCCGTGGCTGGTGTGGTGCCGGAGGCGCCCTCCACTTCGCCCCCGGGCGGTGCGACCGCGGGGGCTTCCCCAGCCGCGACTGCGGGGGCGGTTTCGCTGCTGGCCGCCCCGGCTAAACGGCCGTGTGTGCGGCCGGAGCTCCACCGGACGCCGCGGGGATTCGTCGTGGTCTCGGGCATCAGAAGCTTGTGGGACTCTAGCGCAAGCGCCGGGGCCCTGCGGCATACGCGCCTTCTGCCCCTCTGGCCACGCCTCCCGCCGCGCAGGGACAGCCGTCACCCTCCCCGAACGCGGAGGCTTCGGCCCGCGACGGGACTATTCCTTCTGCTACCGAAGGTAGGGTGGCGTAGCTTACTCTGGTGTACGCTTTTATGCCTTGCGGTGCTCACCTGTATTCCTGTTTACAGCGTTGCTCATTCCGGAGGGGGGAGCGCTTGGCAGAACACGGGACCTCCGCGTGCGTAAGCCCTGCGGACTTCGTGCCGCCCCCGGAGGCGCTGAGGGCGTGGCGCGGAATTGTGAGTGACGCGGCCACCAGTGTCGACCCGCAAGTGCTGCAGGCCTACGGGGCGGGGCACCTCTAGGACGCCTTCGAGGTGTCTGGGGTGAGGGTAAGTACTTCATACGACGACGCCTGGGCTGGCTGAGCTTGCTAAGCCTTTCCCTTCTGCAGACACTTGTGCTGGGGCAGGCCTTGCAAACGGCCTATGCTCGTGGCCGAACGGCGCTCGAGCATAGGCTGCGGGCCGTCGAGGAGGAGCTACGCGAAGCCTCTGGAGCCCGCTCTGCCCAGGACGCCCGCATCCGCCAGCTGGAAGCGGAATGCGCCGAAGCGAGGGCACACGCCGAGGTACTTGTCGCGTCAGCGCGGGAGTCGGCCGCGGCAGCTGCTGAACAGGAGTTTGCGGCGGAGCGGGTCGGGTTCCTGGAACAGGTCGCCTCGCTAGAGAAGGAAAAAGGTGAGCTTGCCTTGACTCTAGCGGAGCGTAACCAGACGCTTGGCGACGCCTCGGTGGTTACGTGGGACGCCATGCAAGCGCTGGAGAGCCATCTTCAAGGGCTGGTGACTGAGGTGCCGGAGCGCGCCTTCGGCCCGGAGTTGTCCCGGACGCTCCGCTGGATCGGGGATGCCGCCAACGTCGAGCGCGACGCGACGACGTCCTTTGGCACCCACTGTGCGTACACGTCGGCATGCTTGGTGTGCGCGCTCCTGCAGCACCGCGGTTGCACGCACGTCGCCGGGCTGGATGACCCCCAGCTGGAGATGCCCGGCGGGGCCGGAGTAATGTCCGGTGCCGTCCGCTCCGCTCGCCGTGCCCTCGGGCCCTTCTACGACCGGATCTGGGCTTACGCCGGGCCGGATGCTGCACGGATCGAGCTCCGGAAGTCGCTCTACGGGACGGGGAGCCTCGGCCAATTTCTTGACGGGATCCCTCGACGCAACGAGGGCGGCGCTGGGCCCTCCGAGGGCGCCGGGAACCCGCAGGCCTGACGCCGTGGTGCCTAGGTGTAGGCGTGTGTTGTACTGCTCCCTCTTTTTGCGAATGTACACACTTGCTATCTGCATTCTGACTTTCGCCTATATCCCGGGCAGCTTTCTTGCTGGGGCCGGCTTCGTGCGGCCGACCTTTCAACCCGGCGACGCCTTCGACGCTGGCGAAGGGCCGAAGAGTCGCTGGACTTTTGGGCGGGCCGGCCTTCCTCGAGCGAGGCCCCGGTTTTGGCGCGTGTTAAGGACGAACCCGCGGGATAGCGGCTTAGAGCGGCAAGGATGCTGCCGGACCTTTGTACTTGTGATTTCTCCGGTATGCAGATTTCCTGACATTTTAGGATATGCGCTGTGTTGATGCCACTGTTGGTGAAGTAGCTGCGCAAGGGTTCCTTAGAACGGCGCTTGAGGGGGCAGTCCTTGGCACCTCAACTTTTTACAGCCCGTAGGCTGGCGTGGGCGGAGGCGGACCTCGACGCTTAGCCTTTGTAGTCCGTAGACTGGCGTGTGCGGAGGCGGACCTCGACGCTACGCCTTATTCAAAGTCCGTGGACTAGTGCGTGTGGAGGCGGACCTCGACGCTACGACTTCCTTTATAGTCCGGAGACTCGCGCGTGCGGAGGCGGATCTCGACGCTACGTCTTACTAGTGCGTGCGGAGGCGGACCTCAACGCTACGTCTTGCTTTATAGTCTGGAGACTCTCGCGTGCGGAGGCGGACCTCGACGCTACGTCTCATTTAGAGTCCGTGGACTAGTGCGTGCGGAGGCGGACCTCGACGCTACGTCTTCCTTTATAGTCCGGAGACTCTCGCGTGCGGAGGCGGACCTCGACGCTACGTCTTATTTAGAGTCCGTGGACTAGTGCGTGCGGAGGCGGACCTCGACGCTACGTCTTCCTTTATAGTCCGGAGACTCTCGCGTGCGGAGGCGGACCTCGACGCTACATCTTATTTAAAGTCCGTAGACTGGTGCGTGCGGAGGCGGACCTCGACGCTACGTCTTATTTAAAGTCAGTGGACTGGTGCGTGCGGAGGCGGACCTCGACGCTACGTCTTATTTAAAGTCCGTGGACTGGTGCGTGCGGAGGCGGACCTCGACGCTACGTCTTATTTAAAGTCCGTCGACTGGTGCGTGCGGAGGCGGACCTCGACGCTACGTCTTATTTAAAGTCCGTAGACTGGTGCGTGCGGAGGCGGACCTCGACGCTACGTCTTATTTAAAGTCCGTAGACTGGTGCGTGCGGAGGCGGACCTCGACGCTACGTCTTATTTAAAGTCCATAGACTGGTGCGCGCGAGGGCGTCCCCCCGTTGCGTCTTTTGTTTATACTCAGTCCCTTTACCTTCGGCTACGGCGAGTGCACACGCAAACATGCGACTTCGATTTATACTCAGTCCTGTACCCCTGGCTACGGCGAGTGCACACGCGAACGTGCGTCTTTGTTTATACTCAGGCCCGTCACCTTTGGCTACGGCGAGTGCACACGCGAACGTGCGACTTCGATTTATACTCAGTCCCGTACCCCTGGCTACGGCGAGTGCACACGCGAACGTGCGTCTTTGTTTATACTCAGGCCCATCACCTTTGGCTACGGCGAGTGCACACGCGAACGTGCAAATTCAATTTATACTCAGTCCCGTACCCCTGGCTACGGCGAGTGCACACGCGAACGTGCGACTTCGATTTATACTCAGTCCCGTACCCCTGGCTACGGCGAGTGCACACGCGAACGTGCGTCTTTGTTTATACTCAGGCCCGTCACCTTTGGCTACGGCGAGTGCACACGCGAACGTGCGACTTCGATGTATACTGCGGGAGCGCGCGCGCTGGCGAAGCCTGCGCGTGCCTCCGCCACGTGCTTGCGCACGATGAAGAAATATTAGCGACAAACGGCGATCTTCATTACATCCCCATTTGCGCGGGCAAGCAATTACAAGGGGTGGATGTACTAACCGTTTTCCCTTGGTGCGGCCGAAGCCTCTAGTCGGTAGACCTCTGCAGGGCCCGCCAAGGCGCCTCCGACTGGCCCCGCGGACCACCGCGTTGTGATGTCGGCGCCGGCTCTAGGAGCGCCGTTGGGCTTCGCGACGCGGGCACCTGGTACCTGGCTCGATGCACCGGGCCATATCCTGGTCGCCTCGGACGGTGATGATGGCCCGGGGACCCGGGATCTTCATGCATAGATAGCCGTGATGTGGTACCGCGCCGAAGGAGTTGAGGATTGGGCGCCCTAATATGGCATTGTAGGGGTACGGAAGGTCGACCACGTCGAAGGTGGTATCTTCGGCCCGCACATTGTCATCTCGGCCGAAGGAGACTTGAAGACCTACTTGTCCCAGCGCCCGCAGGGGTTGTCCCCCGAAGCCCTGCAGTGGGACTCCTGAGGGCCCTAGGCGGCTTCGAGGGATCCCCATCTGGTCGAAGGCCGCCGCAAACAATACATTCGCGGAGCTACCGCCGTCCACTAGGGCACGCCCCACGTCGCATCCCGCGATAGTGACCCGGATGACCAGGGGGTCCTAAAGAGGGAAGTCCACGCCTTGGGCGTCGCCGGGTGTGAATGTGACTTTGCGCCGTGCCCAGTCCGGGGGTGCTTGCGCTGGGTATGCCGCCACATGATGTAGTCTTCGCGCATAGGCCTTCTGCTGCCGTGCTGAGGCGAATTCCAGCGCAGAGCCTCCGGATATGACGTTAATGATCCTGTGGTGGGTTGCCTCCGGAGCCTGCAGCGACAGGAGGCCCTCTCGAGGCTGCTGTACGTGAGCCTGGATCCGTAAGGTGCCCTCCTGGGGTTGCATCCCTTGCGCCTGTACCTGCACGGGGGCCTCGTACGGGAATTGGACGTGGGCCACCGCAGGCGGACACGTCTCTAGGTTCCTTTCCCTAGCGACGCTATCGCGGAGCGCCGCGATGGAGGTGCAGGTGCGGGTATCATGGTTGCCGCGGCCGTGGACTACACACCACAGTCCCTGGTGCTGGTCGTCGTAATCTTCGCGACCTTTATCGTCGCGGCCCTGGCCACGGCCACGCCCGCGGCCACGGCGCCCCCGACTGCCTCGGCCCGCAGGAGCGCCCTCGTCGGAACCGCCCTCAATGTCGAGGACGTACCGGTTTCGCCTCGACCTCTGCTGGCCGCGCTTGGGCTGATCGGACGACTCCTTATGCGAGGCGTCCCTGCGGTCGGGCGTGTCCCTGGACGACTCCTGCTTACGTTTTCCCTTCGAAGAGCCGCTCTTCGGCGGATCTTCGGCTTTTGCCGAGGCTCCGGCCTGGTTGGTGTCGGAGTCGTCCCCTTGCCTTCGCCGCGCGTCTTCTTCCGCCCTGGCATATTCCTCCATTTTGTCGAAGAGCTTCGCCACCGTCTTGATTAGCTTTCGCGCATTGTACTCGGCCATCGGGCCCGGACGAAGGCCCTGTATGGCTGCATTAACGATGGTGGTTTCGTTAACGTTTTTTACTTGGCATCGAATCTTGGCGAAGCGTTTGAAGTAGTCCCGGAGCTTCTCCGAGGGTTTTTGCTTCACAGCAAAGAGTTGGTCCGCGTCGACTCGGTCGACGTAGTTTCCTTGGAAGTTGTTGTGAAGGCGGACGCGGAGCTGCTCCCACGCGTAGATGGAGCCCAGCTCTATGGTAAAGAACCAAGAGAGCGCCACTCCTTGCAGTGCGAGGGGGAGTCCCTTCGCCTTCGTGGTGTCGTCTCCGCCCGCGGCTTCGATCGCGGTTTCGTACACGCGCACGAACTCACGGGGGTCCGTGTCGCCTTTGTACGAGTCGACGGCGCTAGGGAACTTGAAGTCTTCGGGCCATGCCGCCTGCTGCAGCCCCGCCGAAAGCGGGGACTCCGGATCTACGCGCCGCAGCGGCACGCGGCTAGACGTGGGGGCTTCGCGACTGTCCGCCCTCTCCGGCGTGGGCTCGGTCGCGATTGCCGGCGCGGCCTGCTGGCTCCGAGCCTCTTGCATATCTCGGACGGCTCCGCGAAGGTCCCCTAGCTCCCACTAAAACGCGTTGAGGGCCGCCAGTAGGGCGCTTTCCACCGCCTGTGCGGGCGGGGTCGCCGGTGCTCCCAACGGGCGGATCGGCGCGGGGACGACCGCGTCGCGAGGTCCCGAGCTGCCGGTCGCTCCGTCGTGGCTACCTCGAACCGCCCGGTCCGCGCCGCCGGCGAGGGTTGCAGTGGGGGCGGCGAGGTCGGCTGTCGTTGCGTCGGCGGGGTCGGTTGTCGCCGCACCCGCATCGGCATCTTCGACCGCGGGGTCCGTCCCCACAGCGCCAGTGACGGGGCGGGTCGTCGCGGTGCCGGTGACGGGGTTGGTCGTCGCGGTGCCGGTGACGAGGTTGGTCGCCACCGCGCGAACGTCGACGTCTTCGGCCACCGCGCCTGCGTCGCTGCCGATGCCGAAGCCCCGGTACTCATACGACGCTCCGGCCCGGCCGCCTTCTTTCCATTCGCCGCCGCTGAAGAAGCTTTTTTCGGTGCCATCCTTCTTCTTCGGTCTTCAGGCTTGCTCCTGTCCTCCCCACGGACGGCGCCAACTGTTGTGGCTACAGACCAAACAGAGAGAGATGGTAGTGGAGAGTGATGAAGATGAATGTAATGGCCTGGGGTCCTCCCCATGGCTTGTACTCATATATATATATACACATGAGGAGTGCTTTTACAGTTATACCCTTACATCTGGTTATCCCCTCTGGGGGCAGTTATGTCATTACATATGGCCTATTCTGGGCCTTATAACCTCCTACCAGGCCTGCTGGGTCTAGGTGGGGGCCATCCCTACGACAGAATCTTTTATAACTTTGGGTTCATTTTTGGTACTCTGCCAGCAGAATTAGTGTACAAATCTTTTCTTTCCTTGTATATCTTAAAAAATTGAAAAGAGTAGTTATCCATTGTACACACAAGCTATATTGTAATATTAAAAATACTCAGCAGTCCAAAGAAATTAAAGAGAAACATAACACAAATTAAGAAGCAGTCGGTCAAAGGAAGTGAAACCAGTCCAGAATGACAAATGAAAAGGCCCCCTTCCTCATTTTAAGACCTCTACTGAACAAATGCAGGTCGGATAATGATAATTAACAAATATTGGCTCTGTCAAGAAAACACATAATGAGTAAATAATTTCTGTAAAAAGAAGGACAAACGCAAGTCGTCCTCCCATATCCATCCATTAGGCTCTGCATGCCGTGCCATCTTATGCATGCATGTGTACGCGCCATGCATGCCTCAGATCATGTTGGCCAGTGCCATGCAGTTGTTGGCCATCTGGTTTAGCGCCGTGTCGAACTTCTCCATGGGGTTTTTGATCCCGGCCTGCTTGAACGGCCGGTCGCACGACTCGAAGTCCTGCACGGCGAGCTGCAGCATGATCTTCGCCGTGGCCTTGTCCTTGAAGGTGATGGCCCGCTGCGCCGCGCCGATGGTGTCCTGTGTGTTCATGTACATGGTGTCGCAGAAGCTCAGCGCCTGCGTCTGCGCTGGGGGCGCTGTGCGGGACACCGTGGAAACGTGCTTCCGCGCCTGCGCCGTCCGCTTGGCGAACGCGTCCACCTGCATGTTAAGCACGGCTAGGTTGTCGATAATCGGGTACTTGGACGCGTGCCGCCCGGCCGTGGCCTTGCACACGTCCGGGAAAGGGGTGCGCGCGCATATGCCGGCGACCTGTGGGGGGACGGCCCTGCCCTTCGCCGAGGCCTGCGTGAGGAAGCCGGCGGACAGCAACGCAGCCGCGGCAAGGACGATGAGCTGTGCATATGCTGGCCCCATGGTTTATTCTGTTAGGTTTCTTGGTGGTGGTGGGTAGCAATATATCGAGCGGCGCAGGAGGGCAAGGAGAGGGTGGTGAAATGGGAGAGATGGGAGGGGCTCTTATAGGGGCGTGTCAGCCTCGGAAATGGCGGTTGTCCTCTGGCTTTGCAGCTGACATTGTCCATTGGTTTTGTTTAGTTTACTGGGTCCTCCACGTTTGTGGGATGTGTTGACAGAATTTGTGGAGTGCTGGAAATAGATTCATTAATTTTGTGATGCACACCTTCTGTTGCGGTGGTAACCACCAAACACCGGTGGTTTTCAAACTTACCGGACCCCTACAACCCCCATTAGTTTTCATACCGGCCAAATTCTTCCGGTGGGGCCTACATTTTCATATAAATATCATCTCAATGCAAATCTAGCTAGTTCATATCTATGATTCTCCAAATCTTTTTCTCAAAAATTTGAGATTTTCCACAAAATTCAAATTTGATTACAATTTTTCGGCCAAAATTTTCCGTTAACCGGTCATACCGGAATTACTGGATCCCGACAAAATTTTTTGACCGGTAATAAGAACTCTGGTTATGGTTTACCGATTTGCCGTATATGTATTATGAATTTGTTTGTCTATTTATCAAGTGACTGAATTATATATAATTACTTTTCTTAACCATTGGATAAAAATTTAACCATCTCGTCACTCCATCACATTCTATATATATAGACCCACGCCCTGACCCCTAGGAGAAAGAAATATTATTCTAACCTAGACAAAAAAAACATAAATTTACGTTTTGTGCTACACATACAAAGACAAAACATTTCTCACTTAGACAAAATTTAACTAAACCTACATAAACCCTACAAATAAAAGACAAATAGAACAAAAAAATTGAATTAAAGCTTTGCTAAACTTGCCCATTACTTAGAACTACATTTTTCTACTTTGTACTAATGCAATCTTAGGTGACTAAGGCCCTGTTTGGCAGGGCTCCTCTTCACAAGTGGAGCTGTTTTTTTTGGCTTCACAAGTGGAGCCAAGTGAAGCTACTTTTTTCAGCTCCTTGGATGGAGCTATTTTTGTCTCAGCAGATTTTAAGGAGCTCCTTGGGTGGAGCTATTTTGCTTTACCCCGTTTGGCACAAAACAGCTCCAAACAGCTCCAAACAGCTCCAAGGAGCTGGTGGTGGAGCTGTGCCAAACGGGGCCTAAGTGATAGAAAATTAGCAAAACAGATATACACACACACACATAGACACACACTATTCTGTGCCTAAGCGTAGAATAAGTTATTCTACGTTCCACCACCTTCCGTGGGTCAAAACCCACATCCCACCTCTTTCAACCCCTATGTCACTCTCTACCCACCTTTTTCGCACTCAGGCAATGCAGTAATTGACTCGCTTAGGTAGAGTAATCCGAACTTTCGGTGCAGTAATAACTTTTTATGGAGTTAAAATATATTCATCATAGATCTCTTTTTGTTTAAGACATTTTCCTAGCAAATGCTTCAAATGGATTACAAATAGGATAAATGATTTAGCAGATTTCGTCATTCAAAGTTTGCAATTAACCCCCCATGTTTCTCTCTACACCTATCCCTTTGCGCTCTGTATGGTAGTAAATCTCCGATAAAGACACAGTAAAGACATAAGGAGTGTATTAATAATAAGCGTGATAGTGTCTATCTTGTAAAAGTATAATAAATGAACAAGAAGATCACAGTAATTTCCTGAAAAGAGGCACAATAAAGGTAATAGTAAATATCTTGCAATAGTGCTGTAAACATAGAAGGAGATTGCAGTAAATCTCCCATATTCTCCCTCACTAATTAAGCCATCCTTCCACATCCTTTTGCTTTAGCTCGCCACTCATGTTCATTCCCGCAAGAACCTAAGCCTTTCGTCCTTTGGTTCACCAAGAACATGAGGCCTTTTCCACTTACAGAATGGGTGAGCAAGCCTTCGCACCACCCCATCTCTAGTGAGCTTCACCATTTCCTTTCCACATCATCTTGTGTTCCTTTCCACCATAAGCAAAACCCCTCAAGTTATTGCTCCTTTCGTGCAATATAGTATCGAATCCCCATTATCTTCCTTAACTCCATCCAAAACAACTGACAATCGCTTTTATTTCTCTGGTGAGCTTCTTGAGTATCCAAGAGACTAACCCTTACCTTCTTGCTAGCTATGGTTGTTCGAGGGAGCCTGCCGCCATGGACCTTCTCTATGCTGCCACTTGCCATCATCGCCAAGCCACCTCAATACCTCTGTGCCATTGCCAAGCCCTATAGTGTGCTCCTATTAGCCCCCTCTTGCTTTCCCACTCCTTAGTTTTGAAGCTTATCGCATGTAGTCAAGCTTTCCCCATTGCCACCCATGGCACCACCGTGGAGATCGTCGTTGCCACCACTTCAATGATAATTTGTCCCTAGGCTATACCCCTTTGTGTCTCAATCACCCTCAAGGCCTCTCTCTGTGTCCTAAACATTGACGCCACTCAACCTCGTCGCCGGTGACATGCAAGGTCTCCTTGGTGCAAGTCGTCACATCAGAGACCTCCGCCTTGCTTCCCTCTTTCCATTTTTCTGTTCATCCTCGCCACTTTGCACCTACCTTGTCGTCAGTGAGCATGACAACATGTTCGGCCGTGGTCACTATCAACCTACTCTATTCCCTCTCTCTGCCAGGTGGGGCCTACCTATCAGGTTGCCCTAACAACGTGCCTAAACAAGTTTAGTGCCAAGCAACCATTGATGTGTGGGCTCGATTCTTTTAAATCATTTTAAAAATTTGAAAATAATGAGGACACCATTAGTTCATTCATAGTATGTTTTAAGTTAGCGCATTTCATAAATATGCTTTCGATGTCACCTTTCTACATAGTGCTTTCTCTTTTCTTTTTTTCTCTCTCCCCGTAAAACTTTGAATGCCCATAACTTTTGCGTCTAAACTCTAAATTGAGTGAAACTTGTTTATAATTTTTATAAAATGATGAACTTTCATAATCTATAAAATATTTGTATTTCCCTTTGTTCGAATTTATTTTGTTTTTATTTGGTGTTGTAGGGGTGGCCCCCACCTAAGCCCAACAGGCCTGTTAGAAGGTTGTAAGGCCCAAAATGGGACATGTGTAATGACATAAGTGCCCCGAAGGGGGATACTCAAATGTAAGGGTACTGTTGTAAAAACACCCCCCAAGAGGGTATATAATACAATACCAGCCATGGGGGGAACCCTAAGCATTTGCTCACCTAACTCTCCACTACCATACCTCTCTCTCTCTTTGTTCGAATTTATTTTGCTTTTATTTGTTTTATTTGGCTTTTATTGATAGATAGTTAACGTACTGAAAATGCTTTGAGATTGATCCAAACCAAGAGATAGGTGTTCAAGAGCAAGGCAAGCACCCCCTTTGACTATTTTAATCCCATATTTCACTGCTATGTATGTTGTGTTTCAAAATTATTATGAATGTGTGTAATTTTAGTAAAATCACTATGTTGGTAAGTTGGTAGTTATATCCAATTATTGTATTAACTCTACCGTGATAAATAGATGCCCTCATTGTTGTCTCCATAGTACTGATATCTACTACATAAATTGATGCCCTCACTGTTTTCACCATAGTATTGCTATCCGCTACTTGTATATTTAGTTGTAGAATTTGTAGATGAAGTGAATAATTGATGCTTAGTCATGATCATATCAATACTAGTTATGCTAGGTTGGAAATTCTTCAATTGTTCAAAATGTAAAACACTTATATTTGGTCTAGAGATGGTACCTCTATTATTTTGGATAATAAATAAAAATTAAAATATATTTTAGGCTTAGGCGAGTGGTTGTAGAGATTGGTACAATTGCACGAGTTTTTGGTTTGTGGTTGTCTCATCCTGGTCATCAAGGAATGATCTATTGTATCATAGACCCAAGTATTCTCGTACAACCATGTATGCTTCTATGGAGAGGCCTTACATAATAAGTTATGATGTTCTAGCAACTCAACCACAAGTGGTAGATTGTAGGTGATTTTGGACTAGTGCGGGCATAGAGGTCCATCCATGTTCTAGGGGCCTTGTTGGTTCAAGAAAAGTTTACCAATATATTATATGAGTCTTAGGATGTTAGAGGGCACTCCACATCTTAGGAAGTTATCATAGCACGATTGTTGTTAGGACCAGTAATGTAAAAGCTTTGTCATGACTCTCAAATCGGTACCTATGGTATCGCATGACATATATAACATGGTAGGATATTTATATCGTGTGGGTAAAGTTGTACAACTACTATAGAGAGTAAATCTATTTGAGTCATGTCCTCGGTTATGGACATCACTTGGCTATTTCCCACAATAAGTAGCTTGTGTTTTGTAAAATGGATTAGGGAATGTATGGATGAGAAATCCATGCCTCTTGTTTAAATATGTCACTTATGCTTTAATATTATTTGCTTATCAAATTCAAATAACCTTACAACTTTTGATCATAATCTAGTGCTCATTATTACAAATGAAAGATTGCTTCGTGCAAAAATAGAAAAACTTAATAGGATAGCCATCTCTTCTAACATAGCCTTGCATGCTATATAATCTTTGTTATAAAGTCTTGTAGAGTATTATTTTATACTCATAATTGTTTGTTGACCACTACAAGAGCAAGAAGAAAGTGATCCCTCGGTCGAGTACTTTCACGCTGCAAGGTTCAAACGATGATGGCACCAACTTTAAGGTTTAATCCCAGTCAGTTGCCTATGGTTGGGCTGAGGCATACTAGCTTGATTTGTTGACTCATTATCTTTATTTCCATTGCAAACCTTTATCATGTGAACCATTTGGCCAGTCGGTCCTTTGTTGTGAAACTAGTCGTGTATGACTTAATTTTGGTAGTTAGATATATCATGCTACTCATTTTTAATTATTTGTGTATGGATATGATATAAATGTTATTGTACACGTGTGCTAGCCACTGATCATGGGATTAGTATGGTAAACACACGCGGATTTGGAATGCAAATTCTGGGTCCTGACTGTACTGTTGATGATATAATATTTCCCTATATTTGTTTATTTATGTGCTACATCTCAACCAATCGTGTAACATCCCAAAATTTTTGCTTTGTAATATTTATTTTAAATTAAGTATTTCAATGTTTTGGAGTTTATTTGGAGTTCTTGCAATATTCAAATCTAATCCAAAAATTCAAATTCAAATATTCATTTGAATTTCCCTCAAACCATTTATATGCCAAAGCCCATCCCCTTTCTCCCTAGGGTGAACCCACCTTGGCCCAGCTAGCCCAACTACTCTCTCTCTCCCCCCGCTCCCTACCTCTGCTCTACTTCATTGCACGGAGTTCGTATCATGCGCGTAAGCCTCACTGGTGCCACCCTGCATGGCTATGTCATCCTAACCAAGCCGCCCCCATGTGCCCTCAATTTAGAAAATGCTCACATTGTAGCTACTATCATCACCATCAATTAAGTAGCTGCATACGTTCGTGCTCACGTGCATTGAAGGACCGAGCAAAATCATAGCTGCCTATCCTATCGAGCCTACATTGTCTCTTTTGCCCCTCTCTTTCTATAAATGGAGCATCAGGATCCCTTCAACCTCTTCCAACTATCGCCGAAACCCCTTGCCCTCCCGTGTATTCGTTGCCATTGCACGTGGTCATCTTCCTTGGAGCCGACCATCGCCTATCGACCCGACTTGCTACTCCAGTGGTTTTCTTTGGATTCTTCTCACATGAAATTATGTTCTTGGACACCATGAGTATTTCCCCTCATTAAATTTCACTTCTCTCATAGTTCTTCACTGGGATTTCATTGTCTTCCCTATCACCATACAAGCCACCATTGCTGTCGATCTCATTGCCCTCGGTGAGCTTTTTTCAAATTCCTTACGCCCGTAGCTTCTCCACCATGTACCCTATCTTATCAACTCACCAATTTGGTCATCACCTCACTGGCACCATCGTTGTCACCCCACCATCTCCTACCATGTCTGCCAGCACTAACCCTACTAGAGGACTACCCTTTCCTTCTCTGTGCTCGTGTGTGCACTATTTCTCAGAAGGCACTACTGGAGCACTGCAGCCACCCTCCGCACCATGGCTACCCCCCCAACGCTACCAACAGTACCACTGCACTCCTCTACCCACAATGCCACCTCCCATAGCTTCCCCAAGGTCATGTCGACCCATTTTGAAGGTCTCCCACGCTCCCACGTAGCTGCTCATCATCGCTAGTGCCAACTAGAGCCTACAGCACCCACTCCTCTGTTAACTCCTCTCTGTTCTCTCTCTATCTCTCTGAACCTTGGGCAGTTGGGCTCCACTCATCAGTTCTCCCAAAAACAAAAATAAACCATTCTGTTCACTTCTTTGTATGGCATGTGGATCCTCCTCTTAGTTTATTTTAATTAAGCAGATAATTTCCACCGTTAGACTGACACAAGGACCCCATATATGAATCTTTGATCTTTTATATATTTTTAATCCAAATGGAATATTCTAGTGAATACTCACCTTTCTCTCTCAATTTTGAGAATTTATCTTTTCAGCAAATTTTAGGTAGCCTGTTCTCTTCTGTCCTAACTCTAACTCAAGTCTTTTCAGTTCCTAAATTGATTTAAAATCATCATCTATCTCCCACATTAATATTATTGTTTTATTGTTTTATTTTTCTTTCTTATTTCTTTGTTCTTGTTTTGCAGTTTAGATGTTGATGTCATTGACATGAGTTTGGAGCAACCAAAAGAAGCATCACCTACCACCAACGAATGCAAGTCTTCCTTGACCATGTTGTACCTATTGTTTTCAAAATTTTATTTTTATATTGTTTAAAACTAGTATGCGTGACTATGTGCATAAACTGTTAAATTCACTGTTTAGGAATGATAGTTAATCCCGCTTGAAATTCACATCCTTGATATTGACATTCACACAAGTAGTAGATTGGATACCCAAGAGGGGGGGGGGTGAATTTAGATTCTTTTTCACAAAGGCTAAATTAAAAACCTAATCTTTTCTATCCCAACCAAAGTGCCTAGGCCTTCTAGTGAAGTTAGTAACCTAGTTCCAACCCTACATGTCTAGTGAGCTAGGAAATGAATTACAATAGACAAGGAACACAACCAATTTTTTTACCAAGCTCTTGGAGATTCAGCGATCTCCCTTACTCCTCATTGGAGCACTCTCGCAAAAGTATCGCTCTAACTTGATGACGCAAAGGAATCAAGCTATCCACTCATGGTAGTCATTCTCCACTTTGAATTGGTGGACTCCCTACCTTCACAAGCCTCTCAGTGCTTACCACAAGCTCCTCTAAGGAAGGTCATCGAGCCATTCCCTCCAAGTCATCTAGGAGACGTCGATCTCCAAGAGTAGTGAGCCCAAGACAGTCACTTGAACCTACCTAAAACAAGTAACTAAGAGTGATGCACACACTAGGCTTATCTACTCTCTCTCTATAAATCTTCAATCAAAGCTCTTCAATAACCCTTGTACTCCCCTATGTGTTTGTTGTATCTTTGGAGTCGCAAGAGTGCTATAATGGATGCCTGGAACCTCCTTAAATGGACTATCCGTTTAACACATTTTTGAAAAAGTTAAAGCAGACCCAGATAATCTGCCTAGACCTGGATCATCTATTTTAGTTCATTTTATCCTAGTTCTAGCAGTCTCTTTTTCGAACAGTGCACATACCAGGATCATCCAGCCCAACTCAAATTATCCAGCTTACTGTGATCTTTCTCCTATGTTGTATGATCCACCTAGTACAAACATTGCATTTTCAATCCACATGACCAATGATCCACCTCAATGATCTAGCTCAACCTAGATCATCCGCCTTGCTAGGAAATCCATTTGGAAACGCGCTGTTCTAATGACCTGCCTGGACCCAGATCATCTGCTTGACACTTAGCAAAATTGGAACTTCTCTGGACCAATGTTCCAGGTCAATGATCCACCCTGACCCAGATTATCCCTCTCCATTGAAAATCACAAATGACTACCCTAGAACTCTTGGGATCAATGATCTGCCTCACTACTCTGGGTGGCACAGATTATCCGCCTCTACTAAAAAACGAATAAGCACAGTAAAAATCTTCTCAATGTGAATTATCTGCCCCTATGCTCCGCCTGACCTAGATAATTCACTTCTAGTATTTTTGTTTAGACTTAGCTCAAATTTGATCCAAACTTTGACATTTCTACAAATAAAATATGATTCTTGAAACTCTTCATCTAGAATCAAATTAATAGGACTTAGTGTGTATCACATCTACCTACCTATCCTAACCAAGCTCAAACTACTAGCCATGAACCCCCCCGAAAAGTACAACCAAAGAAAAATAAGAAACCTCAACTAGAAGCTCAAAGGAGTTGAGAGACCCAAAGTATCCATACAAGCCACATGGTCTCTCCCTCACATCCACAACCTATAACTCAAACACAGGAACAACTGGTGTCCTAGTACTGGGGTAAGTGATATACAAGCATAGATCCAGTACTAAACCATATAACAACAAGAGTAGCATAATAAGCACAAATGATAAAGAACATATGAGAACACACCCCACACAAGCTCTATCTAAACCTCACCAAATCATCTAGGATAACAAAGCCTAGTGCAAACCAATCTAGAAGAACCTTGTAGACTAACCAAAGTTCTCATGATTCTAGGCATAAGCACAATCTAAAACTACCAAGGATGTCATACAGACTATTTTCATGCCAAGATAGAAATAAATTACCTAATGATATACATACATCTCAATGGATCACCAACCATACACACATAGCAAAGGACAAGTAAAATCCATAAAAACATATACTAGCAAGGATACAAGTATACACATGTACACATGAACCAAAAATGATAAACAGGCATAAACAAATGCAATATCATGATATAGAAGGCTATCCAAGATGTAATCAAACTCAAAATGTCCATAATCAAACACACATCATGTAGGCACATATCATGACAAACAAAAATCATAGAAAATACGCTAACATGTATAAATAATGGTGAATAGACATAAGGAGCAAGATGTAGGCAATAAAACAGGATAGATACAATAAAGCACAAAATCATGATGATACTTGACTCCAAATATACACAAGCAACAAGTAACTTATGCTCATTGTTGTAGGGGTGGCCCCCACCTAAGCCCAGCCGGCCTGTTAGGAGGCTGTAAGGCCCAAAATGGGCATGTGTAATGGCATAAATACCCTTGAGAGGGATACTCGGATGTAAGGGCAATTTTGTAAAAGTACTCCCCATGGGGATATATATATACGGTACAGGCCATGGGGAAACCCTAAACATTGCTCACCTAACTCTCCACTACCATACCTCTCTCTCGGTTTGGTCTGTAACCACAACAGTTGACGCCATCCGTGGGGAGGACACGAGCAAGCCTCAAGGTCCGAAGAAGGATGGCACCAAAGAAAGTTTCATCAGCAGCCAAGAAGAAAGCGGCCGCGACGGAGCCTCGCGTCAACACCAGGGCTTCGGCGTCGGCAACCGCGGGCGGGGACGGCAACGTAGCTGCGACAGCCATGACCGTCGGCACCCACGACACCATGGTCAACCCCGCTACTACCGCCACGATGGCCAACGCCACCAACGCCGCCGCGATGGTTGACCCCGCCACCGGCGCTGCGACGGCCAACACCGGCAGCGCCGACCAGGTGGTCGGGGGCGGTAGCGCTGGTGCCCAGGCTGGCACGGCTGCCGTCCCTGCACCCGGGGCGGGAGCGACAGGCGGCTTTGGCGGCAACGTTGGCCTCACCTCCAACCCCGAAGTTTACCGCGTTGGCGCAGCGGGCAACCTAGGAGTGCAGACTGTCGTACAGGTCGTCCCAACAAGGGGGACGGGTGCGCCGACTGCCTTGATTACACCAACAATGGAGAGCGCCCTGCTGGCAGCCATTGGCACGCTCCAACGCGAGCTGACGGATCTCCGCGGGCCGTGCGAGACATGCAAGAGGCTCGGAGTCAGCAGACCCCACAAGTAGTCGCGCCGGAGCCCACGCCGAAACGGGCGGACAGCCGGGATGCCCCCACATCCAGCCGCGTCCCGCTGCGACGCGTAGATCCGAAGTCCCCCCTGTCTGCGGGCCTGCAGCAAGCGGCATGGCCGGAGGACTTCAAGTTCCCCACCGCCATTGAGCCGTACAAGGGCGACACGGACCCCCGGGAGTTCGTGCGCGTCTACGAGACGGCCCTCGAAGCCGCAGGCGGAGACGACACCATGAAGGCCAAGGAACTCCCCCGCGCGCTGCAGGGAGAGGCCCTCTCTTGGTTTTTAACCATCGAGCTGAACTCCATCTATGCATGGGAGCAGGTCCGCGACCGTTTGCACAACAACTTTCAGGGGAACTATGTCGAGCGTGTCGACGCGGACCAGATCTTCGCCGTCAAGCAAAAGCCTTTGGAGAAGCACAGGGAATACTTCAAGTGCTTTTCAAAGGTCCGTTGCCAGGTCAAGGACGTCAATGAGACGACCGTCATCAACACGGCGATACAGGGCCTCTGCCCAGGGCCGATGGCCGAGTACAACGCCCGGAAGCCGATCAAAATAGTAACAAAACTCTTTGACAAGATGGAGGAGTACGCCCGGGCGGAGGAGGATGCACGGAGGCGCCAAGGCAAAGACTCCGACACCAACCAGGCGGACGAAGCGACGAAGAACGGAGACTCTCCGAAGGAAGGCTCTTCGAAGGGCAAACGGAAGCAGGACTTATCCAAAGACGCGTTCGAAGGCAAGGATGCACAGCGCAGAGACTCGTCTAGCGACAAGCCAAAGCGCGGCCAACAAAAGTCTCAACGAGGTCGTTGCGTCTTTGATATCAAAGGCGGCTCTGAAGACAACGCCCCTGCCGGCTGCGGCGGTCGAGGCCGCCGGGGCCGCGATGATAGGGCCCATGTGGAATATGACGACCAACACCGCGGCCAGTGGTGCAAGGTGCATGGCCGAGGCACTCACGACACGCGGACATGTACCTCCATCGCGGCACTCTGGCAGAGCGTTGCCAGGGACAGAGACCTCGAGGTGCGCCCGCTTGTCGTGGCCCATGTCCAGCATCCCCTGGAGAACCTCGTGCGGATCGAGGATCACGGGCTGTAGCCCCAGGAGGGCCCCTTACAGATTCAAGCCCACGTGTGGCGACCCCAAGAAGGCCTCTTGCAGCTCCAACCCCCGGCGGGAACCCCACGCCGTGTCATAAACGTAATCTCCGGGGGCTCATCGTTGGAGTTTGCCTCGGCGCGGCAGCAAAAGGCCTATGCACGGAGGCTGCACCACGTGGCAGTGTACTTGGCGCAGGCACCGCCGGACTGGGCGCAGCACGAGATCTCCTTCACGTCCGCGGACGCCGAAGGCATCGAGTTCCCTCACCAAGACCCCCTGGTGATCCAGGTCGCTATTGCGGGATGCGACGTCAAGCGTGTTTTGGTCGACGGGGGGAGCTTTGCAAATATTTTATTTGCGGCGGCCTTCGACCAGATGGGGATCCCTCGGAGTCGCCTAAGCCCCTCGGGAATCCCATTGCAAGGATTTGGAGGCCAGACGCTGAGGGCGATAGGCCAGATATGCTTGCAAATCTCCTTCGGTCGGGGCGACAATGTGAGGAGCGAGGATGCCACCTTTGACATCGTCAACATCCCGTACCCCTACAACGCCATACTAGGGCGGCCGACCCTCAATTCCTTCGTGGCAGTCCCGCATCTCGGCTTCCTGTGCATGAAGCTCCCAGGCCCGCGAAGCATCATCACCATCCATGGCAATCAAGACGTAGTCCGACGCATAGAGCTGGGTGCCCGAGGCCCGCGTCACGAAGCTCACCGAAACTCCTAAAGTGAGTGGGACAACGCAAGGGTCCCCGATAGATCCAAGAGGTACCTCGTTCCGGCGCCAGAGGCTCCCCAGGGTAACCTACCCCGCCGACTTCGCAACGGCATTCGTTGTTGTCTCAGCCCCCGAGCGGTTAGCGGTCAGTATCCTGCCTCTTGTACCCCGTCTTTTGTACTCGCTCACTCGCGCAAACGGGAATTTAATAAAGTTCACCGTTTGCTAGACTATCTTTATTTCTCGCAAAACGCACGAAGACTTGTCTCCTGGCGTACTCCGTGTGAGTATAAACAAAGACACGCGTTCGTATGCGCACTCTCCGTGAACAAAAACACGGGTATGAGTATAAATGTAGGACCGAAATGGCGACAGAGGGGGGTGAATGTCGATCTTTTAAATCTTGGCCCCAAAAGAAACCACACAAACCGTTTAGACTCCAGTAGCTAAAAAGCTAAGAAGTCTGAAGAAACGGCTACAGGAACCGAGAGGCAGAAAGACGATCAAGCCCGACCGGTAACAGAGACTCTCGTCCGACAACCGCACTTACAGAGTCATAACTTCGATCAGATGAACGAAAAGCAGTTCGAAGATCAAACAACACTGAAGGAGGTCGATAACTCCCAAGTCCAGACTAACGAGATCAAGAAAAACGGTTGAAACCGACGCAGTTGTAAACCAATGAATGGTCGTACGAACAACGTGGTCAAACACAAAACAGAGGAACTTAAGGCGCACACTCAACCGATACCGAAGGACTCCTCCGACCACTTACTACTCTCGGGAAGTACTAGCCAAATGGCCTAAGGATGAATCCCGGTTCAGAGCAAGCCGAGACCAACTCAAAGCAAGATCAACTCAAATAGAGAACTGATAGCAATCACAAACATCAAGACATCTCAAGAGAAAAGAGGCCAGATAGAATCAAAGAGATGAAACATAACATTGCGACGTCCCGATACGCCCGGAGAGCATAAAGAGGAGCTCACACCTCTTCTCTTTCTCTCTTTCTCGATTATTCGTAAATGGAGGAAACCTTGCTCTACCTAGAGACAACTCACACGAACTGGTAACCAAGAACTCAGCGTCACTCTAGAACAAAAGCCTCTAACTACACCCGAGCCCTACCTCTCAATTTATAGCCTCAAGCTATCAGGGGGAGAACCCGTTAACCCCAACTAATACCGGGTTTTACCACTCTCTTTACCCTTCAGCGAGAACGTGCATCTAGTGCTTTACCCATTACACCCATCGGCTTCACTGCTTTGCCCGTTAACGCCAACTACTCCAATGATTTCGCAGAGACACAGCTTCCTTTGCAGCTTTCCGCATTTCACCAAAATGCCATCCCGCTGCCTTCTCGGAAGCTTCCTCCTGTCTTGCTGCTCAAGTCTTGCAACCACCTCGCAGACCTCATCGTCTTCGGCATCTCCCAGCTGCTCTTGGCCTCAGCACCACCCGTGCTTAGTCTCGGCCCTCCATGCCTCGCCACGACTAGTCTCAAAGTCCTGCAAAACATGCCAGACAAGCAAACATACATAGCACCACACAAAACATTGTGTACCGACATCCTCAGAGGAGAACAAAGCTTAAACCATACTCTTACCAAGTCGTACCTGCAAACGATCAGTCGAAACCATAGAACAATGATTGCACACGACATACGACCACTATCACAAGTCCTACGACCACATTTCAGGTTTTACGACCAGCCCAGAAGACCATACGACCAAGTCCAAGGCTGTTTGACCGCACGCTAGACAACCACGACCACTTCTGACGGGTTACAACTATGTCCGACCGGCTACGACCACAACCGACCGCATACACCTGCAACTGCGCGCGATCTGACCACGTTCGACTGCCTCCCAACGTGGTCGAATTCCCAACATGGTCATATGCCCGAGCACCGACCACCGTCTGCAGACTAGGGCCAACATGGTCGTAAGCTCTTCCGACTACTAACCTCGGCCAACGTGGTCGAAAATTTTCCTGATGACCTACGACCACACTCAAAATGATCGTAAACAGTGCGCATGGCTTTCGACCATGACCATTGTGGTCGTAAACCCTTCCGACCACTCGTTCAATTCTTCTAACCAGTTTCAACCGCGACCAACATAGTCGTACAAGCTTCACTGTGGTCGTACCGCCTCCCGATAGACTACAACCACAACCACGAAGAGTAAGAAAAGGTTTTACTGGTTCCGGTTGCTGGCAAAGAGGTCGTATGGAGCATTACTAACATCCGACAACGGTCAGTGCAGTCGTATGAACTTCGGCTGACTCTCGATGACGTACAGCGTGGTCGTAAACGACTTGGCTGGCTCTCGATTCTGCGTAACGTGGTCGTAGACATCCCGGCTGGGTTCCAATCGCTGGCAAAGTGGTCGTACGAGTCATTTCGACCTCGGCCAAGCTACGACTATGCAGTAAACGACCAAGACAAACTTAAATCTCCCAGAGACACAGTCAATTACTCATCACAAACATGGGGTTTTCTCCACATGGTCTCTCAATAAACAACGACACGCGTTCGCGCATGCACTCTCCGTGAACAAAGACACGGGTATGAGTATAAACAAAGACACGCGTTCGCGCGCGCACTCTCTGTGTACAAAGACACGCGTTCGCGCGCGTACTCTCCATGTACAAAGAAACGGGTATGAGTATAAACAAAGACACGTGTTCACGCGTGCACTCTCCATGAACAAAGACACGGGTATGAGTATAAACAAAGACACGCGTTCGCGCGCGCACTCTCCGTGAACAAACACACGGGTATGAGTATAAACAAAGACACGCATTCGCGCGCGCACTCTCTGTGTACAAAGACACGGCTATGAGTATAAACAAAGACACACGTTCGCGCCCGCACTCTCCGTGTATAAAGACACGGCTATGAGTATAAACAAAGACACGCGTTCGCGCCCGCACTCTCCGTGTACAAAGACACAGGTATGAGTATAAACAAAGACACGTGTTCGCGCGCGCACTCTCCGTGAACAAAAACACGAGTATGAGTATAAACAAAGACACGCGTTCGCGCGCGCACTCTCTGTGTACAAAGACACGGGTATGAGTATAAACAAAGACACGCGTTCGCGTGCACTCTCCGTGTACAAAGACACGGGTATGAGTATAAACAAAGACACGCGTTCGCGTGCACACTCTCCGTGTACAAAGACACGGGTATGAGTATAAACAAAGACACGCGTTCGCGTGCGCACTCTCCATGACCAAAGACACAGGTATGAGTATAAACAAAGACGCGCGGGGGTCCGCCTCCGCACACACTCTACGGAGTATAAATAAGACGTAGCATCGAGGTCCGCCTCCGCACGCACTCTACGGAGTATAAATAAGACATAGCGTCGAGGTCCGCCTCCGCACGCACTCTACGGAGTATAAATAAGATGTAGCGTCGAGGTCCGCCTCCGCACGCACTCTACGGAGTATAAATAAGACGTAGCGTCGAGGTCTGCCTCCGCACGCACTCTACGGAGTATAAATAAGACGTAGCGTCGAGGTCTACCTCCGCACGCACTCTACGGAGTATTAATAAGATGTAGCGTCGAGGTCTTCCTCCGCACACACTCTACGGAGTACAAATAAGATGTAGCTTCGAGGTCTTCCTCCGCACGCACTCTACGGAGTATAAATAAGATGTAACGTCGAGGTCTACCTCCGCGCACACTCTACGGAGTATAAATAAGACGTAGCATCGAGGTCTGCCTCCACACGCACTTTACGGAGTACTAATTAGACGTAGTGTCGAGGTCCGCCCCCGCACGCACTCTACGGAGTATAAGTAAGACGTAGCGTTGAGGTCCGCCTCCGCACGTACTCTACCGAGTATAAACAAGACGCGGGTATCTCCACGACGCATGGGCTCCATCCCCGTGCATACTCTGCGGAGTATAAATAAGACGTGGTTGATGGTCCCACACACTTTATGGAGTACAAACAAGTGCAGCAGAGGCTTCCCTCAGCGTGCACCCCACGGAATATCTATAAGACGCAGCAGAGGCTTGCCCCTGCGCGTACTCCGCGAAGCGCCAATGAGGCGCAACAAAGGCGCGCCCCCACGTGCTTACCGTGGAACGCAAGTTTAGGCACGGGGCCATTGTCCTTGAGTGCACCCGCGCCCCCGTGCCACCACCTCGGTGGGTAGGGGACGGAGCGCTCGCGCGTCTACCTCGACTAGGCACCAGCTCCGTTGCCACCACCTCGAAGGGTAGGGGACGGAGCGCTCGCGCGTCTACCTCGACTAGGCGCCAGCTCCGCTGCCACCACCTCGATGGGTAGGGGACAGAGCGCTCGCGCATCTACCTCGACTAGGCGCCAGCTACGCTGCCACCACCTCGAAGGGTAGGGGACAGAGCGCTCGCGCATCTACCTCGACTAGGCGCCAGCTCCGCTGCCACCACCTCGAAGGGTAGGGGACAGAGCGCTCGCGCATCTACCTTGACTAGGCGCCAGCTCCGTTGCCACCACCTCAATGGGTAAGGGACGGACCGCTCGCACGTCTACCTCGACAAGGCGCCAGCTCCGCTGCCACCACCTCGAAGGGTAGGGGACGGAGCACTCGCGCGTCTACCTCAACTAGACGCCAGCTCCCCTGCCACCACCTCGAAAGGTAGGGGACGGAGCGCTCGCGCGTCTACCTTGGCTAGCCGCCAGCCCCGCTCACAACACTTGGAAACGAGATGGAGCACGCGGAGGTCTACCTAGCATAAAGGCGAGCGCGGCAAGACAACGCGGTCGTAGGTGACGGGGACGCAGGCGATACATCCCAACGAAAATCCCTCCTGTCGTAGGGGTGGCCCCCACCTAAACCCAGCAGGCCTGGTAGGAAGGAATAAGGCCTAAAATAGGCCATGTGTAATGACACGACTGCCCCCAGAGGGGATAACCAGAGGTAAGGGTATAACTGTAAAAGCACTCCTCATGCGTATATATCTATGGATACAAGCCATGGGGAGGACGAAGACAAGCCTGAAGACCGAAGAAAAAGATGGCATCGAAAAAAGCTTCCACAGCGGCGGCGAAGGGAAAGAAGGCGGCCGGGCTGGAGCGTCGTATGAGTACCAGGGCTTCGGCATCGGCAGCGACGGACGCGGGTGGCGATGCAGGCGCGCTGGCCGAAGACGTCGTCGACGTTCGTGCGGGGACGGCCAAACCCGTCACCGGCACCGCGACGACCAACCTCGTCACCGGCACCGCGACGACCAACCCCACCACCGGCGTTGCGAGGACGGAGCCTGCGGTCGAAGACGTCGACGCGGGTGCGGCGACAACCGACCCCGCTGACGCAACGACAGCCGACCTCACCGCCCCCACTGCAACCCTCGCCGGCGGCGCGGACCGGGCGGTCCGAGGTAGCCGCGACGGAGCGACCGGCAGCTTGGGACCCCGCGACGCGGTCATCCCCGCACCGATCCGCCCGTCGGACGCACCGGCGACTCCGCCCGCACCGGTGAGGGAAAGCGCTCTGCTGACGGCTCTCAACGCGTTCCAGCGAGAGCTGGGGGACCTTCGAGGAGCCGTCAGAGATATACAAGAGGCTCGGAGTCAGCCGGCCGCGCTAGCAATCGCGTCCGAGCCCGCGCCGGAGAGGGCGGACAGTCGCGAAGCCCCCACGTCCAGCCGTGTCTCGCTGAGAGGCGCAGATCCGGAATCCCCGCTTTCAGCGGGGCTGCAGCAGGCGGCGTGGCCCGAAGACTTCAAGTTCCCTCGCATCACCGACCCGTACAAAGGCGACACGGATCCTCGCGAGTTCGTGCGTGTGTACGAAACCGCGATCGAGGCCGCGGGCGGAGACGACACCGCGAAGGCGAAGGGACTCCCCCTCGCACTGCGTGGGGTGGCGCTCTCTTGGTTTTTTACCATAGAGCCGGGTTCCATCTATGCGTGGGAGCAGCTTCGCGACCGGCTTCGTAGCAACTTTCAAGGACATCATGTCGAGCGAATCGATGCGGACCAACTCTTCGCTGTGAAGCAAGGACCCTCGGAAACGCTCCGGGACTACTTCAAACGCTTCGCCAAGATTCGAGGCCAGGTACACGATGTTAATGAAACCACAATCGTTAATGCAGCCATACAGGGCCTTCGCCCGGGCCCGATGGCCGAATACAACGCGCGGAGGCCAATCGCGACAGTTGCCAAGCTCTTCGACAAAATGGACGAGTATGCGCGGGCGGAGGAGGATGCGCGAAGACGCAACATCACCGCCCTCGGCCTCGCCCATGAGGAGCGCACCCCGCGCGAGGTCGGGGCGGGTGGCCCCTCCGCGAAGCCGGGCCGTAGCAGAAAGCCCCGAGGAGGCCCTCCCCGAGGCAGTGAGGACGAAGTACAGGAAGGCTCTTCACGGTGTAGGCCCAAACCTCGGCGCCGCCAGCGCCGGACGCAGGCGGCCCATCGCGTCCTCGCCACCAAGAGCACCCGCCAAGGACCCGACCCCGCTTCACGGAGGGAGCCCGGGGATCGGGGGGCGGATTTGACTACGGCAGCCAACCCCGCGCAGAGCAGGAGCTCCTGCGCTATGGCAAGTGGTGTGAGGTACACGGCTACGGCGATCATTACACAAGGGCATGCATCGCGGTGATGGAGCTGCGGAGGGCGACGGCCGGATCTCGGACTCCGCCTCCTCGGCCCCCCGCCGAAACCCATGTGGGGCACCCAAGGGATAGTCCCGTACGGGCCACCGCGACGGAGGGCGCGCAGCACCACACCGTCAACGTCATCACCGGAGGCTCCTCCTCAAAAGCCCCCGGGGAACAGCCGCAGCTGTGGATGCCGCCCCGCAACATCACCTTCGACTTGAACGACGCCAGGGGCGTGGAGTACCCTCACCAAGACCCTCTGGTCATCCAGGCCCACATAGCAGGCTGTGAAGTCAAGCGCGTCCTTGTCGACGGGGGAAGCTCCGCGAACATCTTATTCGCAGACGCCCTCGACCGCATGGCAATCCCCCGAAGCTGGCTGGAGCAGCCGGGAGCTCCACTTCAAGGCTTCGGGGGTCAACCGCTGCAGGCCCTGGGGCACATTTCCCTTCCTGTCACCTTCTGTCAGGAGGGCAACAAAGGTAACATCCGGACCGAGCATGTCACCTTTGATGTCGTAGGTATCCCGCACCCCTACAACGCCATACTGGGGTGACCCGCCATCAACTCTTTCGAGGCAATCCCGCACCACGCCTTCTTGTGTGTAAAGCTCCCGGGCCCGGAGGGTGTCATCACCATCTTCGGCGACCAGGACCTGGCAAGGCGTGCCGAAGGCGGTAGCCGCGTGTCGCATCGCCTGGTGCATGCCCTCTCCGGCGCGCCCGGTGCTGGGCCCTCCGCCCCCGGGTGGACGCCCAAGCCTCGGCCCGAAGGCGGTGTCAAGAAGGTGCCGCTCCAGGCGGAGGGGCAGTTTGTCTCCATTGGCGAAGGGCTCCCAACGGGGGTCAAACGGGAGCTGCTCCGAGTGCTTCAGAACAACGTGGACATCTTCGCATGGTCCCCGGAGGACATCAAGGGCGTGGATCGCGCGGTAATCCAGCATCGTTTGGCGGTCCGCCCCGACGCCAAGCCGGTCAAGCAAAGGCTCCGGCGTAAGTCGATGGATCAGCAGCAGGCGGCCAAAGCGGAAGTGGCGAAGCTTCTTCGCGCCGGGGTCATCCGCGAGGTCCACCATCCAGAATGGCTCGCTAACCCGGTGCTAGTCAAAAAGGCCAGCGGGGCCTGGCGCATGTGCATCGACTTCACGGCACTCAACAAGGCGTGCCCGAAGGACAACTACCCCTTGCCGCGCATCGATCAGCTCGTTGACGCCACTGCTGGGTGCGAACTCATGAGTTTCCTGGACGCCTATTCCGGCTACCACCAGGTATACATGGCCGAAGACGACGAGGAGAAGACCAGTTTCATCACACCACTTGGGACGTTCTGCTTCGTCAGAATGCCCTTTGGCTTGAAGAACGCAGGCGCTACCTTCACCCTTCTCGTCGCCATTACCCTGGCCGCCCAGCTCGGGAGGAACGTCGAAGCCTATATCGATGACGTGGTGGTCAAAACTCGGCAACTTGCTCTACACGGCCGGGACCTCCAGGAGACCTTCGACAACCTCTGGAAGGTGGGCATCAAGCTCAACCCCGAAAAATGTGTCTTCGGGGTACAGGCGGGCAAACTCCTCGGTTTCCTCGTGTCCGAGCGAGGCATCCAGGCGAACCCCGACAAAGTAGACGCTATCCTGGGTATGGAGCCGCCCAAGACAACGAGGGAGGTCCAGAGGCTGGCGGGCCGCATGGCAGCATTAAGCTGCTTCCTATCCAGGGTGGCGGAGCGGGGCCTGCCGTTTTTCAAGACACTCCGCGGGTGCGATGGGTTTCGTTGGGACGGAGACTGCGCGAAGGCCTTCAACGAGCTCAAGCAGCACCTGGCAAGCCTCCCCACTCTGGTCGCCCCAGCACCAGAGGCTCCCCTCCTGCTCTATCTGGCCGCGTCAACTATCGCGGTCAGTGCCGTCCTCGTCTTAGAGGAAGGCGCCATGCAGCGGCCTGTCTATTTTGTCTCTGAAGCCCTTCAAGGCGCAAAGACAAGATACACGGAGCTTGAGAAGCTTGCCTACGCGCTGGTCATGGCCTCCAGGAAGCTTCGGCATTATTTTCTGGCTCACCCGATCACAGTGCCTTCCTTATTCCCCCTGGCAGAGATGCTACACAACAAGGAGTCCACAGGGCATATCGGTAAATGGGCCGCCGAGCTCGCTCCCTTCTCCTTGACATATGCTTCGCGAATGGCAATTAAATCCCAAGTCCTGGCGGATTTCCTCGCCGAATGGACACCGCCGGCCCACCCTGGCCAGACGCACGATGACCCCGTCTGGACACTTACAATCGACGGAGCTTACAGCGTCGCCGGCGCGGGCGTAGGGGCGGTGATCGTCACGCCCGAGGGACAGCGTTTGCTGTACTCGGCGCGCCTTGCCTTCCCCGCCACCAACAACACGGCCGAATACGAGGCGCTGCTCTTTGGCCTGGCGAAGCTCAAGGCCGTCGGCGCGAGACGGGTGTTGGTCCGCACCGACTCGCGCTTGGTGGCCGGCCATGTGGACAAGTCATATCAAGCCAAGGACCCTGAGTTGGCCAAGTACCTCGCGGCGGTACGGGCGAGAGAAAGGCACTTTTTGGGTGTCACTGTCAAGGCCATCCCCCGGGCGGAGAATGAGCAAGCGGACGCCCTCGCCAAGGCGGCCAGCCAGCAACTGCCCCCCCTGAGGGGGCATTCTCCGAGGTGTTAGCAAAGGCGGCCATCGCGCAGGACATCCGGGACGCGGCACTTGTCCACCGCATTGATCGGCCAGGAGATTGGCGGGAGCCCATTTTCAAATTCTTACAAGGCCTCACCGAGCCGGAGGATCCTGCCGAGCTGCGACGATTGCAGCACCGCGCACAGTCCTTCCAGGTGTTTGAACGGACACTCTACAAGAAGGGGGTTTGTGCGCCGCTCCTGCGCTGCCTCTCGACTGAGGAAGGAAAGGAACTCTTGGTGGAAATCCACGCGGGCGTATGCGGATCCCACCTGGCGCCGAGGTCATTGGTCGGCAAGGCGTTCAGACAAGGCTTCTACTGGCCGACTGCCGTCACCGACGCCCAGGACCTCGTCCGTCGGTGCCAAGGGTGCTAATGGATGGCGCGCATCATCCGCAGGCCCCCGACAAGCCTCAACCCTATCCCCCCGGTGTGGCCACTGGCGCGCTGGGGTCTCGATATAGTAGGACCGCTTGCCCGAGCTCCGGGGGATCTCCGGTTTGTGGTAGTCGCGCTGGAGTATTTCTCCAGGTGGCCGGAAGCGATCGCTCTGGCCAAAGTAACTTCTGCGGCCATACAGCGCTTCCTATGGCAAAACATAATATGTCGCTTCGGAGTACCTCGGGAGCTCACGGTCGACAATGGCCTGCAGTTCGACGCCGCCCTCTTCAAAGATTATTGTGACAGCATGGGCATCACCCTCCGATTCGCTTCGGTAGGGCATCCCCAGTCTAACGGGGCGGTCGAACGGGTGAATGGCGCCATCTCTGCCGCCATTAAAAACCGCCTAGTTGGATTGCCGAAGGGCAAGTGGCCAGACGAGCTTCACAGCGTTCTATGGTCGCTTCGCACAACGGTAACGCGCCCAACGGGATTCACGCCGTTCAAGCTCCTCTTCGGCGACGAAGCAGTGACGCCCGAGGAAATTAAGGCCGGCTCACGAAGGGTCCTCGTCCAAGCACCCGAAGAAGAGCGCCGTGTGTCCTTAGACCTCCTCGACGGGATACGGGCAGACGCAGCCCACCACGTCGAGAAGTACGCGCGGCAGACAAGGCGTACTCGGGACCGCTCTATATGCCCGCGGGGGTTCAAGCCTGGGGATCTTGTCCTCAGAGTGGCGCTTCAGGCGGAAACCGTTGGCAAGCTGGAATCCATGTGGGAAGGCCCGTACATCGTAACGGAGGCATTGCCAAAGGGGGCGTACCGCCTCGCCACGCTTGAAGGACAAGCCTTCCGGCACACATGGAACGCGGACAGGTTGCGGCGGTACTACGCCTAGAAGCAGCACAGTAGGCGTAGAGCCACTGGCCCGTTATTAGGCGATGCTCGCCCGCGCAAACGGGAGTTCAATAAAGGTTGCTGTCCCAAGAGCATCCCCTGTCCGCGCTAAGCATAACATAGTCCACGGACTCTAAATAAGACGTAACGTCGAGCCTAGCTCCGCACGCGCGAGTCTCCGGACTATAAAAAAGGGCGTAGCATCGAGCTCTGCTCCGCACGCAATAGTCCACGGACTCTAAATAAGACGTAGCGTCGAGCCTAGCTCCGCACGCGCGAGTCTCCGGACTATAAAAAAGGGCGTAGCGTCGAGCTCTGCTCCGCACGCCATAGTCCACGGACTCTAAATAAGACGTAGCGTCGAGCCTAGCTCCGCACGCGCGAGTCTCCGGACTATAAAAAAGGGCGTAGCGTCCAGCTCTGCTCCGCACGCCATAGTCCACGGACTCTAAATAAGACGTAGCGTCGAGCCTAGCTCCGCACGCGCGAGTCTCCGGACTATAAAAAAGGGCGTAGCGTCGAGCTCTGCTCCGCACGCAATAGTCCACGGACTCTAAATAAGACGTAGCGTCGAGCCTAGCTCCGCACGCACGAGTCTCCGGACTATAAAAAAGGGCGTAGCGTCGAGCTCTGCTCCGCACGCCATAGTCCACGGACTCTAAATAAGACGTAGCGTCGAGCCTAGCTCCGCACGCGCGAGTCTCCGGACCATAAAGAAGACGTAGCGTCGAGCCTAGCTCCGCACGCAATAGTCCACGGACTCTAAATAAGACGTAGCGTCGAGCCTAGCTCCGCACGCACTCTACGGAGTATAAATAAGACGCAGCGGGGGGACGCCTTCGCGCGCACTCTACGGAGTATAAAGAAGACGTAGCGTCGAGCCTAGCTCCGCACGCAATAGTCCACGGACTCTAAATAAGACGTAGCGTAGAGCCTAGCTCCGCATGCGCGAGTCTCCGGACTATAAAGAAGACGTAGCGTCGAGCCTAGCTCTGCACTTAATAGTCCACAGACTCTAAATAAGACGTAGCGTGGAGCCTAGCTCCGCACGCGCGAGTCTCCGGACTATAAAGAAGACGTAGCGTCGAGCCTAGCTCCACACGCAATAGTCCACGGACTCTAAATAAGACGTAGCGTCGAGCCTAGCTCCGCACGCGCGAGTCTCCGGACTATAAAGAAGACGTAGCGTCGAGCCTAGCTCCGCACGCGCGAGTCTCCGGACTATAAAGGAGACGTAGCGTCGAGCCTAGCTCCGCACGCAATAGTCCACGGACTCTAAATAAGACGTAGCGTCGAGCCTAGCTCCGCACGCGCGAGTCTCTGGACTACAAAGGAAGTCGTAGCGTCGAGGTTCGCCTCCGCACGCGCCACTCCACGGAGTATAAACGAGATGCGCAGACCTGCCCTCCGCGTTCGGCGGCAGGTAACACCAAGCATAAGGTATTACTTGGTTCCATTATAGAGACAAAGGGGTTACATCGTTACAAGCGTAAGCACCCGTACACCATACCCCTGCCCTACGCAACCAGCCGCTCAGCCTTGGCGCGGTGCGGACGAGGCCGTGCCATCGTCGCCGCGGCGCTGAAGGACCCCTTCAATCCACTGGAGGAGGTCCCCCTCCCCATGCAGCGTCTGCTGCACGGCGACTCTTGCAGCGCCTTCCCCGAAGCGGCCCCAGATCCGTTGGTGGAAGTTCTGCAGGCTAGGCCCGATGGAGCGGATGGCGTCCGACATAACCCCTGCTTGGCCGGGCGGATCCACTTGTGGATTCGCTAGCTCCTAGGTATGCCTACACCCACGAGTATGAAGCAGGGCGAGGGCGAAGCACGCACCAACATAGCTGCAGTGCTCGCCAAAGGTTCGGGCGCCTTGAAGAGCAATGCCGGCCCCCTCCTCGATCAGCTCGAGCGTCTCTGACAGGGCCTCCGGCCTGTGCGTAGTGTCCGGCACTCGGACGCACAGATCTCGGAGGGTCTAGTTCAAAGACTCCATGGCCCGCCACGCCGACAGGGACGCATTTTCCAGGGCAAGGCGGTTCTCGGCAACAGACTCCACCAGCTGGGCGTTCTCCCCTTCTAGGGCGGCGATCTGCTGGATGAAGGCGGCGCACTCCTCAGCCGCGGCGTGCCGAGCTTCCGTGGCTTCGTGTTGTGCGGCCGCCAGGGCACCCTCCAGCGCGTGACATTCCTCATCCTTCGCGGCGAAGGCAGTGTTTGCTTCACGAAGGTTGGCTTCCAGCGCCCTCCGCTCCCAAACGCGAGCCTCATCAAAGGACCGGCTGAGGGCAAGCGTCTGGCAAATACAACACAGTCAGCAGGCGCCCAACAGGACATTGCAAAGCCAAAGCGCGCATGCTTACCCTCATCTCGGACGCCTGTAGCGCGAGCGCTAGGAGTTCCCCCTCGCATGACGACAACACCTCCCGGTTGAGGCCGTGGTCGGCACGCTCGGCGGCTGCGGTAAGCTCGCAGAATACCTCAGGCCGAGGGAGGAAGTTCGCGCGAGCGAGCCCCAGCCCCAACGCGCCAGGGTTTACCAAGGCCGCAGCCACGTCGACGCCGACGGGCACCTGCGGGGCACCCGGCACAAGGCTTCTGACCTCGCGCGTACCTCCGCTGCTCGATCCTTCGCCACGTTGGGGAGACTTTGTCTCGTCTGATGTTGGCAGAATGAGCGAGCAGATCGGGGAAAGTCTCGCGAAGTCAAGTGAAGAAAAGGACTCACGCCTACCTCCTATGCCCCTCGTCGCGGTAGGGAGTGGCGCCGGGTCGACCACCCAGGGGGACGCGGGCGCCTCAACAGTTGGGGAGAAGGTCTTCTCGGCCGCGCCAGCCGCCGTAATCCCACGGCAAGGCCCCGCAACAGCATATCGGCCCCTCGTTGGCGGGGGGGACTGCGTCCGAGGGCGTTTCGCCTGCGGTGACGCAGGCGATTCTTCCACGGCAGAACCAGCTCCGGTCATTGCCGCCCCCACGGTCTCCTCCGCAGGGGCACGCCCTCGTCGGCCGCCACGGTTGATAACGCACCGTCCCCCGTGGTCTGCTCGCCGGCGACGACGCCACCCCCCGGGTTGACGGGTTCCAACTCAGCGGTGGCCGCGAGCCCGAGCACGGGCTCGTGGGCAGCGGCAGAAAATGTCGGGGGATCCGCGGCGGCGCGCCCCTCCGAAGCAGTGCGGCCAGGCCCACCGCCGGTCGCACGCTCTGCTTCAGCTGAGCTAGCCGCCGGGGGGGCTGCCGGGGAACGGGCCCGGCGTCGCGAAGACAGCCCCCCCGGGGGGCTATCACCGTCCTGAGTGCCGGGAGTCCCGGCGGGGAGCTCCTCCGGCACCATGCGCTCGGGCACGGCAATGCCTACAGCCTCGCAGGTGCGGTTTATCCGCCCCTGCTTAGCCGCCTTCACCGCGGCCTCGCGAGCCCGGTGCTCCTTAAGCGTATATGGGCCGAGGAGTGCCGCAACCACGCGCTCCGCATCTTCTAGCCGAGTCACTGCGCAGGAGATCACGTCAGTTAGGCGGAAGCCAAACAGATACAATGACACGATGGGCGACTTACAAGGGGCGGAGGGCGGAAGCACCCGAGACACACATGGTTCGAACCCGTCCACGCGGGGGCCATTCGGCACAACATACTTCCCCCGGGAGGAGAGGGGCGCCGCCCCATACATCGTGAACTCCTCGGCTAGGTCACGCATGCTCATTCGACGGGCGACACTGACGAGGCTCTGAAGCTTTCGCGTGTCCTCAATCTCCGCCTTCAGACTCGGCGTGCTATTAAACGAGATCGGCCCGCCTCGGCAATGCATTCTGCTCTTGTCGGTCACGGTGTAATAGAACCACCACCGCGTCCAGCCGGACGTCCACTGCCCTGACGAGGCGGACACAGGAAACAACGTCGCACAGGACGCCCGGAGCACGAAGTCCACACCGCCAAAGTTGGACACCGCCCCGCCAACCTTTCTGGGTCGACAGTGTGCATCGTGCAGGGTGGCGAATAAGCTGGCGCTGGGGCGCCACCCCTCTATCCGCATCGCCCACGCGAAGACAGCGAGGCGGAGTAGCGCGGGGGGCGTCAGCTGGGCTAGCTCCAACTGGTAAGCCCGCAGAACTTCGCCCACAAACAACGTGCAGGGCATCCGAAGGCCGGCATCGAAGAACGCGATGAAAACAATTGCCTCCAGGGCCCCGGGCTTCGGCTCCGTCTCGTCCCGGCGGGGTAAGCGAGCCCCATTGCGATCCGCGATCTTCCCCTCATCCACGAGCCGTTGTAGCGTCCCTTCCGTCATGCGGCTCTTCCCCAGCACACGGGAGCAGGAGCCTCCCGAGTGCTCCATCGCGTCCCACAGCTTGTTGGCGCGCGAGCTCCCCTACGGCACCAGTTTATACTCTTGGGAAGGATGGTTCACCTCGCCCTGGCTAGGCAAGGAACCGCTGCGGGGGTGGTACGTGGCGTCATCATGGCTGGCCATCGCTCTCCGCGACAAGGGAAGGAGAAGAAGCAGGCAAAGCAGCGACTGGTGTGACAACTAGCACGGGCGGAAGCGAAGCGGCAGATCAAAAAGCAAAGCAAGAAAGGGTGCCTCCACCTCAACCTTAGCACTTTATAAAGGCCGCTCGCCTGCCTTGTGGTTCAATGCACAGACGAATCAAATTCCCAGCGGTTCGGCTATCCAAGATTTGGAAAGAAGAACCCCCGGGACATAGAGGGCCGTGCCGGGTAGGTGGCCAAGCAGCCCGCAACGCCCTCACATCTTCCACACGCGTCCAGCTTCTCGGGGGGCGAGGCGAACGGCCGCGGTCACGCAACCGCTCACATCCCACGACGCACCAATTGTGAGTCGCCACGTGCCCCACCTGCAGCATGGCAGACTGCACGACGCGACAGCCTGACTTCTGCCAGGCCAGGCGTCGGCATGATTCCAGCCGCCATTAAAAGCGCACTACCAGACTGCAAGGTCACAACAGCCCCGGAGCACAACCACACCAGCGCCAAACTGCGATCTCCGCACTGGGATAGAGCGCGCGCGTCTACGTCGACTAGGCGCCAGCTTCACTGCCACCCGTTCGAAGGGTAGGGGACGAAGCGCGCGCGTCTACCTCGACTAGGCGCCAGCTTCGCTGCCACCTGTTCGAAGGGTAGGGGACGAAGCGCGTGCGTCTACTTCGACTAGGTGCCAGCTTCGCCGCCACCCGTTCGAAGGGTAGGGGACGGAGCGCGCGCGTCTGCTTCGACTTAGGCGCCAGCTTCGCTGCCACCCGTCCGAAGGGTAGGGGACGGAGCGCGTGCGTCTACGTCGACTAGGCGCCAGCTTCGCTGCCACCCGTTCGAAGGGTAGGGGACGCAGCGCGCGCGTCTACCTCGACTAGGCGCCAGCTTCGCCGCCACCCGTTCGAAGGGTAGGGGACGGAGCGCGCGTCTACTTCGACTTAGGCACCAGCTTCGCTGCCACCCGTTCGAAGGGTAGGGGACGGAGCGCGCGCGTCTACGTCGACTAGGCGCCAGCTTCGCTGCCACCCGTTCGAAGGGTAGGGGACGGAGCGCGCGCGTCTACGTCGACAAGGCGCCGGCTTCGCTGCCACCCGTTCGAAGGGTAGGGGACGAAGCGCGCGTGTCTACCTCGACTAGGCGCCAGCTTCGCCGCCACCCGTTCGAAGGGTAGGGGACGGAGCGCGCACGTCTACCTCGACTAGGCGCCAGCTTCGCCGCCACCCGTTTGAAGGGTAGGGGACGGAGCGCGCGCGTCTACTTCGACTTGGGCGCCAGCCCCATTACCACCATCCCGGGTCTCTGGCTCCCCAGCCACAAGCCCGTAGACATTCACAGGCCGCAGGGGACGGAGGAGGCCAAAGGACTCGACGACATGGCTTCGGCCCTGTGAAGCCCTTCACCATGAGAGGCTCCTGTCGTAGGGGTGGCCCCCACCTATACCCAGCAGGCCTGGTAGGAAGGAATAAGGCCTAAAATAGGCCATGTGTAATGACACGACTGCCCCCAGAGGGGATAACCAGAGGTAAGGGTATAACTGTAAAAGCACTCCTCATGCGTATATATCTATGGATACAAGCCATGGGGAGGACCCAGGCCATTACACTTATCCTCATCACTCTCCACTACCATCTCTCTCTCTGTTTGGTCTGTAGCCACAACACCTCCATTTTCCTATATTCGTCGGAAGATGTTTACAAGGAGGCGCAGTGAAGATAAAGTGTACTCGATAGGCTCCTCCTTAACGCACGTCCACGCCAAAACCTCGCCAGAAGGAGCGCGGGCCGCCCAGAAATCCAGTGACTCTTCGGCCCTCCACCAGCGTCAAAGACGCCGTCAGGTCACAATGTCAGAAACTAGCAGCTTGTCCCTGTCAGGTAGCTGCTCGGGACACGGGGACACACTGGTCAGAACATGGGGGCAATCTCAGACTTTATTCATAAAAAAGGGCACACGTATTACAACGCACACCAACACACGAGAACCCCGGTGTCACACCTATGGGTTCGCGTCGCCCCCCGAGGCCTCGGCCCCACCTTCGTCGCGCCGCGGGACTTCATCCAGCCATTGGCCGAGGTTCCCCTCGTTGTACATGCTCCACCATAGCTCGATCTTTGCGGCGGACTCCCCGATATACTCCCAGATCCTCTCGTGAAAAAACCGAACAACGCGACGAACAGCGCGCACAGCACCAGACATAACCCTGGCCCCGGCCGGCATCTCCAGTTGAGGGTCACCCAGCTCCTCAACATGCTGGCAGCCCCGGTGCCGCAGGAGTGCACATACCAGGCACGAGGTCACGTAGGATCAGTGTTTGCCAAAGGTCGTCGCAGCGTTGCGGGCAAGGTTGGCGGCATCCCTGATCCGACGGAGCGTCCGCGGCAACTCCTCGGGCCCGAAGAAGAGGGGCGGCACCTCGGCGATCAGATCTTCAAGGGTGCCGTCCAAAGCCAGCGTGGCATCCCATGCGGCCACCGAGGCGTCGCCTAGGATCTGATCCCGCTCCTTAAGGGACGCGGCGAGATGGCTTTTCTCTTTCTCCAGCGTAGCAATTTGTTGGAGTAGGCCATCCCGCACCTCCGCGGCCTCCTGCTGCGCCGCCTCTGTGGCCGATAACCGCGCTGCCGCCACGAGCGCTTCGGTGCGCGAGGCTGCATCCACGCGCTCTACCTCCAAGCGGCAAAGGCGGTTGTCCTTGGCGGAGTGCGCCTCTTTGGCTGTGCGGAGAGCTTCTTCGGCGACCCGCAGTCGGCCCTCTAGCACCCCCCGCTCGTGTGCATGAGCTGCTCACAACACCCTGGTGAGGACGAGGGTCTGTACGACAAAACGGTCAGTAAACTTCTAAAGGACCACATGCCGCTAAGGGCCCGGATACTCACCCTTGTTTCCGAGACCTCCAGTGCGTCTTCAAGGCGCCCCGACCCATAGGTCAGCAGCCACTGTTGATCCAAGTCTGCGGCCGCATTGCCCGCGGCCCCCCGCCATGCTTCAAGCACCTCGGGCCGAGGGACAAAGTCCGCTAGGCTCCGCCGCGTTGCTTCCACGACAACAGCTTCGGAAGCACCGGTGATGTGACCACGCCACCAACACGTACGACCATAGCGGCCAATATCAAGAATGAACTAAAGGTGAATTCGTTTCTTCAACTTCAACATATTTTAAATGAGAATATGATGCTACCTAATGATGAAAATATATATATTTGTAGCACCACATCACTTTGGAACCAATTGAAGCAAGGGTTCAAGTTGGACAGGTTTTGGAATCCAATTCGGCCTCCAGATCAATTCGGATTCAGCTTGACAAGCCAACTTCAAACGGCCATAACTTTTGATCCAGAAGGCTTCTCGGGGCCCGTGAGTACTCGTTGGAAAGATCTTGGAGTCTACTTTCATATGGATCTGGTCTCACCTCCAAACTCCACTCGAGCAGATCAGAAACTGCGAAAAAATCCACGTCACTTTTCCAGTCCAACTCAAAGTGGGCCGAGGGCCTTGTAACTTGGGCTATTTGGGCCGGTACTGTTCACGTGAACAGTACCACGCGCGTGAACAGTAACTAGAAATAGTACCACATCCCTTTTCATTAGATAAGTGTGGCTTCCCCCTCCCCTATTTAAGGAGGGCACACCCCTTTAGTTTTCCTTGGATTTTGCTTAGATTAATCTGTCTTTGAACAGTTTTGCCGTTCATCGGTTTGCGAGACCCCAACTTGTGAATTTAATATTTATTTGCAATTTCAGATTGCATCTCGTACTCTCTTGCTTGTGTTCTCGATTCGCTTGCAGGAGATAGCCTTCTTGGCGAGGTCAATCGTGTTCGGCACGGTTGATAACCAACGGAGCAGTGGTGTAGTGATTGCGAGGGGTTCGATCTGTTTTGGTCGGAGCCTTTGGATCATCAACGTCGAGATCTCCACAATCGACTTATCAGTACCTCTCGGAAGATCGGGCCATCGTCACATCAGTTGGTATCAGAGCAATGGTTGCCCGTGAGGAAATTCTTGTATCCCTAGTTAGTAGATTGGTTTTTATTTCCTATAGTCCAGAAAAAAAATGCCCCACAAAAAGAGTTAATTTCCGCTGTCCAAACCCCGTTGTGCCTTTCAATCTGTTAGTTTTGGTTTGCTAAATTGAATTTGTGTCCATATTAGCATTGTCTAGTTGCTGGTCATATCTTTGTTCCATTAAAAATCCAAACAAAAGAAAAATTCCCCACCCCAAACCCTAATTTCCAAATTCGGCTGATTTTTCCTTTCTCTGCAGCCGCCACCAAAAACGCCATATCTTTTGATTCCGAGATCATTTTTGAGTGGGACCACCGCCATTAGATTCAAAAATCTCTTATCCATCTATCTGTAAAATTTCACGTCATTTCAGCAAGGCAGTTAAGAGATATGTGCGGTGAAACTTGACCCAATTATCTGTTTTGAATCTGCAACAGTCTGCACTTGTGATTTTTGTGCGAATTTCTGTGTCGGGTTTCGGAAGTTGGCCCCAAAAGAAAATCTGTAGAAAAAGCCGTCAGAAAACAGAGAAAAAAAGAATCCGTGAAAAAGAGGCATCTGACAAAAAGATACGGCCAAAATACCAACGTACTGTCCAGTGGACAGAAATATTCAGTTTTCAGTTTTGGGTCAATCCTTGTGTTCTTCAATTCCAGATTGCATTGGATTAAATTATCTTGTATTTACGACTCCTACACATTGCCATACACTTGTTTTTAGCCTTCTTCCATTCTTGGTTGATCAGCAACATAGGCTAAGTGTTAGATACGGACTATAATTCAATTCTATGCAATTCTGAAATTAACTGATTGTTCTCCATTGCTACCATATTGTGCCTTCCAAGCTACACCTACTCTTGATCAGAACAGGTTCCCTCTTGCAATCGTAACCACGCTCGACACGGTATCACGAACCAGCCACCGGTTGTACCACCTGCTGCATCGGTAAGAACACTTGTAAGAGTGTAGTAAGACGCTTGAGAATATGTGATTCCACCTTCCACCACCTAGTAGTGCATAGGGATAATACCTTTGTGTTGTCTTTTGTTTTCTACTAACCATGACAGGTGGGTTGTCTGATGATAATGAGAGACAAAACCGCGACGCAAGTGCTTCATTTGCTGCCCAAGATGCACGCCCACGACACCGCCTACATCAAAACCGTCACGGTATGGGAGGTAATAATTTTCAGCACCATAATGATCGTTCTAATCATGACCCTTTTGCTAAAGTCAAATTTATCATTCCATCTTTTTCTGGTCTTTATGATGCTGAAATATATCTTGATTGGGAGATGACGGTAGAGCAGAAGTTTAATTCTCACTTGGTTCCTGAGCAACATAGAGTTAGACAAGCTACTAGTGAGTTTAAGGACTTTGCTATTATCTGGTGGAATGATATGGGTGCCATGCGCTTACAACCTGATACATGGAAGCGGTTAAAAGAAGCTATGCGTGCTAGATTTGTTCCTCCTGCTTTTAAACATGAAATGCAAAAGAAATTGCAGTGCTTAGACCAAGGTAATAAATCTGTCGAGGAATATTATCAAGAACTACAAATAGGCATGTTGCGTTGTAATGTTGTAGAAGATGAGGAGGATAAGATTTGTCGTTTTTACGGGGGGTTACGGCGTGAACTTCAGGACATTGTTTATTATAAAGATTTTACTACTATCAACCAGTTGTTCCAGCTTGCTGTGCTTGCAGAAAAAGAATTGCAGGGTAGGCAACAAAGGACAAGGAGCAACTTTGGAGGTATGTCTACATCGAGATCAACGCCTGGGCGAGCCAAGATAGCCCCACCACCTATTTGTCGAGCTGTTGCCCCCTCTGTGAGTAGGGCGCATTCAGCAGCACCGCCGCCACCATCACGCGCACCCGAGATGAGCAAATCTACTAGTGTGCAAACACTAGCACAGAGCTCTTCATTGGTTGCTTCCACGGGCCGTACGACGGGCATTGTGTGCCACCGTTGTAAAGGGATGGGCCACGTCATGAGAGATTGCACAAGTCAGCGGGCGTATATTGTGACAAAAGATGGTGGTTATGTAAGTGCTAGTGATGTTGAGGATGAATATGCTCTTGCAGCTAACCTTGCAGGTAATGGTGATGATCATGAGAACAAACCTGTGTTTGTGCCCTTTTCTGTGACTAACAACTTGCAGGTAGTTGAGAACCATGCCGAAGAGGAGCATGAGCTGATGGAATCGTTGACCCCATTGGTTGAGAATGAAGATAAGGAGATGGATGCCCTTACATCATCTGAGGAGAGCCAAAAAGGTAAAGAACATGGAGCTATCATCGCTCACGGTACTGATTTGGTGCTACAACAAGACATAGAGCAACCTTGTGAGTATATACCTGCTGTAGTGCAATCTTTTGATATTCCTTGTGTTGACTTAAATTAACCATGTGCTAATCTAAATTCTCATAATTTTGCACATGTCGAATTAATAACACATAAAGAAGTTTTGACTAGAATTTCTCCTGCTAATTCATTGTGTTACATCATGTTGGATCTACCTATGAAATTGTCACATGCTATGGAGAAAGTTTCTGAACTTGCATGTTCGAAATTCTTGTTAAGTGCCTATACCCCTGGATATAAGTTTAATTTGATTGGAGATTATGATGTGGGAACTCAATTTCTTGTATATCGAATATGCATAACTTGCGATCACATGGATGAATTGAAACTTGTTATTTGGAACAACAATTCTTGTATGCTGAATCATGTTCAAAGTGAGAGGGAAGTAAAATTTAGTACTCATCCAATGCCTATGTATTCAACTCTTTTTACACCATCTAGTATAGACAATCTGAATAAAGATGATGAATTATGGCAGAACATACAAATCTTTTCACCCTGGCTAGATGAATTTGCTATTGTTCGATTGAGATATGATTATATAGCTGGATTGTTCCTCACTTACATTTGCAAAACAAGTTGCAACAATTACTGTGTGACAAATTTTGAATTGCTCATTAACTTATATGATTACTCTTGGGTTAATAATACAATTAGCTTTTATGATTACTGCTGTTTTATAACCTTAATTGTGCAACAACGAAGAACTGTTAAAATGGATGACATATACATATACCATGCATACACCTTGGCTTCTTTGTTATCATATTTTCAGCTTATCAAGAGCCGAGGACGGCTTTGTTTGCAAGAAGGGGAGGATGATAAGAACATGAACCCTATGGATACAACCATATTTGCTCTACTTGTTGTTACAATTACAAGAGCTCCTACGCATCACTTAAATTATGAGGTGAGCTCGTTTCAAAGAGATTTTACTTTATTTGATAAAGAACTTATGATATTACATAACGAGAGTTTGTTGCGTTTGTTATCATACACCAAGATTTATGATCAAGATCATGCAATACGTGACACTACACATATGTTAAAACCGAGGACGGTTTTCCATCAAGAAGGGGAGGATGATGTGACCACGCCACCAACACGTACGACCATAGCGGCCAATATCAAGAATGAACTAAAGGTGAATTCGTTTCTTCAACTTCAACATATTTTAAATGAGAATATGATGCTACCTAATGATGAAAATATATATATTTGTAGCACCACATCACTTTGGAACCAATTGAAGCAAGGGTTCAAGTTGGACAGGTTTTAGAATCCAATTCGGCCTCCAGATCAATTCGGATTCAGCTTGACAAGCCAACTTCAAACGGCCATAACTTTTGATCCAGAAGGCTTCTCGGGGCCCGTGAGTATTCGTTGGAAAGATCTTGGAGTCTACTTTCAGATGGATCTGGTCTCACCTCCAAACTCCACTCGAGCCGATCAGAAACTGCGAAACAATCCACATCACTTTTCCAGTCCAACTCAAAGTGGGCCGAGGACCTTGTAACTTGGGCTATTTGGCCGGTACTGTTCATGTGAACAGTACCACGTGCGTGAACAGTAACTAGGAATAGTACCACATCCCTTTTCATTAGATAAGTGTGGCTTCCCCCTCCCCTATTTAAGGAGGGCACACCCCTTTAGTTTTCCTTGGGTTTTGCTTAAATTAATCTGTCTTTGAACAGTTTCGCCGTTCATCGGTTTGCGAGACCCCAACTTGTGAACTTAATATTTATTCGCAATTTCAGATTGCATCTTGTACTCTCTTGCTTGTGTTCTCGATTCGCTTGCAGGAGATAGCCTTCTTGGCGAGGTCAATCGTGTTCGGCACGGTTGATAACCAACGGAGCAGTGGTGTAGTGATTGCGAGGGGTTCGATCTGTTTTGGTCGGAGCCTTTGGATCATCAACGTCGAGATCTCCACAATCGACTTATCAGTACCTCTCGGAAGATCGGGCCATCGTCACATCAACCGAGCGCCCAGCGGAAAGGACTGTCCCCGCCCCCAAGAGATTGTCCATGCCTCAAGAGGCGCACCGCTGCGAGGGAGGGCGGCAGTTAAAAGCCCGGCGAACGTGCTACAAAATCATGCAGAAAAGGTTACCTTCGGCATCAGCCGGTGGACTTCGCCGGAGTGCCCTCTCAGCCTCTGGAAAATTAGCAGGGACGCCAGCACCCTCGGATGAAGCCGACCTGGTGGGCCGGGAAGACTCGGTGTCGAAATCCAACACCACCAGGCCCCGGGCTCCAGCCACCACAGCCCGGGAAAGAGCTGTGGAGACATGGGGCCTGGTGGCCTCGGTATCAGAGTCCCCACAGGCTCCCGACCCTGGCCGCCACAGCGAACCCCCTCGCCGAGCGAGGGGGTGATCGTAGGCGTGGCCACTTCGCCTTGGGAGGAAAAGGCGGGGCCCTCGCCTCGGCAGCTGCCGCAGGCAGGGGCTCCACCCCAGCAGTGACCGCAGGCGGCAACTCCGACACTATAGCTGCCACGGATGAACACTCCGCCCCTGTAACCCCCGTGGGGGGCAGCCTCGCCTCGGTAGCCTGTGTGGGCAGGGGCTCCGTCCCAGGAACCTCCGGGGGCGGCAGCTTCGATACTATAGCCGCCATGGGTGAAGACTCCACCCCAACGTCACCAGCGGATGTCAGTCCCAACTCATCGACCATCGCGGGCGACGAAGCTTCCCCCTCCTGATCGTCCGTGGCATACTCCCGGCCCCCGACACCGCCCAGAGACTCCTCGCCTTCGTCCTCTGTGCCCGTCTCCAGGTCCGAATCGGCATACTTCGCCGAATCAGAATCGCTGTCCACCACACCGACAGGAGCGATGGCAGCCGCTACGCCGGGCGCGGCTGCGGAAGTTCGATCCTTCCAACGAGATGGCGATTTTTTCCCTTTGGCACCGTCATCCCGATGCCTAGATTGGCTCGGGGGCGGGGGGTGCACTCCGGCACTTCAATGCCCAGGGCCTCGCACACACGGTTTATCCGCCCCAGCCCCGCCTCCGCGGTCACCGCCGTGCAGAGGTCGTGCTCCCTGCCTGTATACGGCCCGAGGAACACGCCTGCCGCACGCTCCGCGCCCTCCAGGAGAACCCCTGCAGGCAGTAAGAGGCAAAGTTTAAGGATAGCTCGGCACGAAGAAATGGAAAGGCAAGGCTGTAACAAGACTTACGGGGATCAGCGAGTGCTGGCACTGAAGATACGGAGGGGCGGATATTGTCGCGCCGAACACTGCTGGATGGGAGGCACCACCCATCAGTGAGCGGTGCCACGCCATACATCACGAACTCCTCGGCGAGATCCCGCATGTTGAAGCGGCACGCGATCTCCACGAGCCTCAGCGCCCTCCACTTGTCCTTGTCATCGAGTGGCGCGCTAGGCGTGGGATTGAATACAACTGGCCGCCCCGAGCAAGCGAGGCCACTCCCGTTCGCCACGCGGTGGTAGAACCACCGTTTCATCTAGTTCGACTCCCACTTCACCCAAGTCGAGTTGGCGGGGAAAATCTTCCCGCACGACGCCCGCAGGACAAAGTTGATGCTACCAAAGTTGGAATACGTCCCGTCCTTTCGCCCCTTCGGGCTGGCATCGCGCGTCGTGAAGAAACGCGAATAGAGACACACTGGGCTAGCACACCTCTGTACGCAGGGCCCAGCTATACACGGCTAGGCGGGCTATCGCGTTCGGAGTCAGCTGCGCCGGCTCAAGCCCAAAGGTCCGTAGAACGGAACCAAAGATCCTGGCGGCCGGGATGCGGAGCCCGGCTTCGAAGTAAGCCACAAAAACAATAGCCACTGACTCCCAAGGATGCGGTTCTACTTCGTCGCTGGCGGGCAGTCGCACCTCCCGGCGATCCAGCAGCTTCCCCTCGCGCAGCAGCGTGCGGATCGTCTCTTCCGTCGCCAGCGTCGGACCCAGGACGCGGGAGCACGGACCCGTCATCTTCTCCATCGCCACCCACCGCTTCTCTAGCATCAACGAATCACGCACCTCGAGCGTATACGTCACCTCGAGTGGCGACGGTCGTCGGAAGAATGCGCCCTCGCTGGCTCGCTGACCACTTCCTTCGCCGAGCGCCATCTTTCTTCATAAGCGAGACGACGACGAGAGCAGCGCGACCACAGAGGAGATAAAGAAATGAGGCGCAGGGGGAAGGACCAGAAGAAACGCGAAGGAGAGAGTGCATGTTGCGCCACTGGGGGAATTTAAAGCCCCTTCATCTCCCGCACCACCGGTAAGTGTAACCGGCGGGAGACGAACCGTTCGTCTCCCCACAATCGAAGCCGAAGCGGCGTAACCACCCACGTGCGTCGTGCCCTGTCAAAAACTGACGCACGACCGCAGTCGTGCGCTGGCCTGACAGCGCACGACGCGTCAACCGCATTCTGCCACGCGTCTGTGCCTTTGGGAGTGAAGGCACATCGCGCAACGTGGCGCATCCCCTACCACTTGTCGACACGACTCCCGGGGCCATCACTGCAGTCAACCCCAATCGTAACCTTGGCATGATGCCCGTCTCCGTAAGGAGACCCCGGATCCGAATCCGGTTACGTCCTCGCCAAAAGGCACCTCGCCACGTCCCCGCAAGCCTACAAGACAAGCTCGGGGACCGCCTCAACTTCGCTCACGTGGATCGACTGCGGCACCTACTCCGGCCCACACTTGCGGAGTCCGGGTGCAAGGTCGGCTTCGCCCTCGTGAGTCGCCCCTGGCCGTCGAAGCCCAAGCGTGTGCGATCACTGGCCAAGGCGACCCTCAGACCTCTGGCCCGCGTGCAGACTCCGGAACAGCAAACACCTCGGCCTCGAAGTTCGCGAGACAACCCTACAACCCAAACCAGCAGGTCTTCAATCGCCCACGCTCCCCACGATCGGGGAACGCGGCGGAGGGTTTACAAGTTCGGACTCGTTCTCATAAATGGGCCTCCCTCAGTTCATCAACATTCTCTAATACTCACGCCAAGTGGCGTAATCAGAGAACACAGATGAACTCAAAGTAGGCCTACTCACGAGAACAGGTCAAATCTTGTCGTCACATGCAGGAGCGCAACTGCCGACTTGCAGCAAGTTGTGACTTGATCTCATGAATAGGCTGCCTTCTGTTCATCAACGCTCGCTGATATTAGTGTCAGTAGACGCAATCATCAAATGCAGATGAACAGAAGTAGGCCTACTTATGAGAAGGTAAACGCGCGCAGGAGCAAGACGAACAACCGGGGATGCGAGAAGAACAAGCCATGACACCGGCGTATTTATACCCGTGCTCGTCCAGCGAAGAGTCGCCAGGTAGGCGGACAGTCAACTGGCGCCATTCCAATCAATGAAACAGCCACCGGCGAACGCGTGGCAGTTTGGCTCCCAGTAATAGAGGGACGCAACTGCTGGCAGGCAAGAAGGCGCAAACGACAGCCGCATGACGGCGCGTGACGCGCCAATACAGTCCGGCCGCGTGTCAATATTATTTCACAACTCAAACACAGAGGCAGCCTATTCCCGAGACCAAGATTATCCCGGCCGTACACGGCCGCGGCAATACGAGAGGTGGCACAAGAAGACGGCTCATATATGCTCACGGCGCTCCAGGCCAGCGCGAAGCACAACCAGCGAAAGCCCCAAAGGCGGAAGCGTAACCAACAGGTGCATAGCCAACGAGAAATGCCGCAACGCGGCAAGAGCGTCCCGCCGAAGTCCGGGTGCATCGCCCGACCCCTCGCTGGACTTCCCGGCGTTTCGCACGCGGCAGCCCTGCCTACTTCGAGCCAAAGGGTGTCCGGGGCTCGGGCCTGTCATCGCCGTGGCGTCAACTTCACACAAGAGACGGTCTCGTCGGGGGCCTCGACCCGTCCACACCTGCACTGCGTCTCCGCCTCGGCTCCGACTTCGCCCCCGTCACTGAAGGACCCCACGGGCAAAGACGCCCTTGGCAACCCGCCCAACGTCATATCCTCGCCACGGGACAAACACTATACCAAGCAATCAGGGTCGACCAGGCATTACGAAAATTCACAGGCCGCAGGTACGGAGGGGGCCAAATGGCTCAGCAACATGGCGTCGGCCCGTGAAGCCCTTCACCATGAGAGGCTCCTGTTGTAGGGGTGGCCCCCACCTAAGCACAGTCGGCTTGTTAGGAGGCTGTAAGGCCCAAAATGGGCATGTGTAATGGCATAAATACCCTTAAGAGAGGTACTCGGATGTAAGGGCAATATTGTAAAAGCACTCCTCATGGGGATATATATATATATATATATATATATATATATATATACACGATACAAGCCATGGGGAAACCCTAAGCATTGCTCACCTAACTCTCCACTACCATACCTCTCTCTCTGTTTGGTCTGTAACCACAACACTCATGAAGTCAAGTCAAAACTTAAGTATCCAACAAACTAATGCATATAACATAACACATGGATACCTAGGCAAAAGACTGACCAAAGCATGCTAATATATCATCAAGGAAAATACATGCACAAGGGTTCAAGATTAGGCTCATATATCCACAAAACATGAATAATTAGCAAACTCGTGGATATACAAGCAAAATACACATAAAGATATGACAAGAATGTAGTAAAACATGCCAATACGATACAAGTGAGCATATGGATAAGCACAATATGCCAAATATGATCAAACATGAATATAGCAGCATGAACATATATGTAGCTCATCAAGTAGGTGGAAATGCCAAAAAGTAAAAGTACATACCTCTTGGAGGCCATCAAAAGGGGGTGAAGGACCATCAAGAGTTCCAATCACATGATAAAGAAAAAGACCAAAACCCGATTAAGCACATGTTCTTCTTCCCATGTTCCAAAACATACACACAAAAAGAACAAGGTGTCCGAGTCTTGGATTCTAAAGGGTTAGTAAGCAAGTACGTAGGAACCCAAAATTTGGATGCACCATCACTAGAAGTATGGGAGTTAGCATGATACAATGAATGGTTCATACAAGAAAATCCAATTTTATAGGCACATCATGAGTGGACAACTCGATGAAGAGAACAAGTGACTTGATTGAAAACACCAAGATGAGAACCAACAGTAGCACCAAAATAAATCACAACTCCTCCTTACCATGGGTGCACCTCTCGATGGGGAGAACAAGGTCCACCACTTAAGAAATGGCAAAAATCATTCCTTAGAACAGCACGCGGACTAAAATCAATGATATAAGAACTATGTCCATGATACTGGATGACGCCACTAGAAAAGTGACAAAGAACCCATAAGCCAAGTTAGCCATCATGTTATGCTCCCAAGTGAACACGTCATGAGAAAGACTATATCCACCCGGAGACTTAGAAGCATAGGCTCGATGCCTGTGTTTGGCATGCCATAAGCATAATTCCACTCTATGCACATCCTTGTCACAAAACAAGCAATGATACAAAGGTCTACCAGGAGACTCGGTCCATGAGGACACAACATCAACAAGGCTCACAGAAGAAGTCCTCTGGTGGAGATAGAAGAACCACATGACATAGATCCAGAATCCCGCTAAAAATCTGAGAAAAGAGACAAGTCACCTCAGGGCCAGTCACACTGCCATTGATTAGCCGGTCTAACCGCAGGGGTAATAGCAGCATGATCGCTCCATTGGGTCCAAACCCAAAAACAGCAAAGCTATCACTATGCTTCGGCTTCCAAAATCAAGGTTTCATGCTCTACACTTGGTTTTTCATGTCATCAGCAATACTACGAACACCAAGAGACTTAGAAGCATAATCTTGACGGCACACTTGACGCTTATAGTTGGCACGGTGAAAGCAAAATTCAGCTTTGTGCCTATCTTTCTTGCAGTAGGTGCAATGATACTTAATTTTGCATGAATCAATACCAAATGAAGTAGAAGCACCATCATTGCTAGAAATTTCTTGAACAATACTAGAAGAGCTAACAAGAGTTGTACTGGCTAACAAGAGCATCTAAAGTTATGACATAAGTGCTAACAACAATAGCACCATGCTCACTACTAGGAAGACCCAATCCAAATGCAAGTAGGTGACTAAGTCACAAGATTCAGCGCTTCTATCATCACGCTCTCTCCTCAAAGCATTTACACCATCTTTCAAAGAAAGACAATATATGCAAGAGATGAAAAATGCAAGTAAATAATGAATTGGATCAACATGAAGAATATAGCCAGTACACTACAAAACAAGAGAAGTTAGGCTATCAACATGAGAAACACTTCAGGCTACACAAAAATCATGAACAGAAGCACTTGGCTCACTAAACCCAGCCTTAGCAAACTCAAGCTCCTCTACACATATGCGGTGAGTCAATTCTAATTTCTCATTTTTGGATTTTAAGCATACAAGAGAAGCATTCGAATTTCAACATCCACATGTAAAGACTCACAACCTACACATGGTAAGTGAGATTTTGACCTAGCACAATCAACATCAAACAATATAGCATTCTTATCATCTAGGTATCTCACATAATTCCTAAGAGCAAGCATATTCATCTTGGACAAGGCCAAGGTCACATGAGGTTTTATCTTACTATTGATGAGTTGAAGCTCACCTTGGTTGTCAATATCATAATCATCATCATCCTTGGACTCCAAAAGTTTCTTCTCCTTAGGACTTGAGCAACCAAAGGTAAAGAATATACCACAAATCTCACACTTGTGGTTTCTTGGAAATAAAATCACTCTCTAGTTGATCTCAAGTCTCTTGTCACAAAGGACATTATTGGCAAAAACATACTGGCAAGATGCAAAGAAGAGCTCACAAGTTTTAGTACTAGTTGCCATGCTCATGATCGATTAAAATTAAACAAAGAGCAAACATGGCTCTAATACCAATTATAGGATCGAGTATAGCGACTAGAGATAGGTAAATAGGAGCCCAAAAATTTCCCTTAAGTATTCATCTATCCTTTGCTCCAACAGCTACAGAGCTATGAAGATTACGATAGAAACCCTACTCAAGACCCAGGGAATCAAGGAACTGGATCACTGTAAAGAAATAGCTGGCGTGGTACTACCGTTGTCGAACTTGTGGTACTGCCACGACTGGTCGAAAGCCAAAGTGGTCAAAATATGACTCAAGTGGTCGATGACCCATGAGTAGTCGAAAACAAACGTGGTCGAAAATTAACATGGTTTAAAACCAATATGGTTGATGACCAGTGAGTGGTTAAAAAACCAACGTGGTCGAACACCAATGAGTAGTCAAAAACCAATATGGTCGATGACCAGTGAGCAGTCAAAAAACCAACGTGTGGTCCAAAACCCGAGTGGAAATATGACCAGTGTGCTCGATGACCACTGAGCGATCGAAAACCAACGTGGTCGATGACCAGTGAGCGGTCAAGAAAAACCAACGTTGTTAGAAACCAACGTGGTCAAAACCAACATGGTTGATGACCAGTGAGTGGTCGAAAAACTAACGTGGTCAAAAACCAATGGGTAGTCAAAAACCAATGTGGTCGATGACCAGTGAGCAGTCAAAAAATCAACGTGTGGTCCAAAACCCGAGTGGAAATATGACTAGTGTGGTCGATGACCACTGAGTGGTCGAAAACCAAAGTGATCACAACATAATTCGAGTAGTCGATGACTAGTGAGTAGTCGAAAACCAAGGTGGTCGCAACAAGTTGAAACACAACAAGTGTGGTCGACGACCAGTGAGTGGTTGAAAACCAAGGTGGTCAAAGCAAGTCGAAATATGACTAGTGTGGTCGACGACCAGTGAGCGATCAAAAACCAAAGTGGTCAAAGCAAGTCAAAATACGACCAGAAAAATCAGGGGATGAAGAAAAACTTCAACACTATTTCCTGAACGAAAAATCTATATAACTTTTGATTCGTAGATCTACATGACATGAAAATTTACAAAAATCTTCTCTAGAATATTATGAAACTATTATAACAAATGATCGTGAAAAATATTACCAAAGTTGAGACCTTTTCTCAGCTTTAAGATGGATTCCACCAAAACCAATAAAAAAAACCTAAATCGGTGAATGCGACTTGCTCATGGGTGAATGATGGCCAAGATAGCTCTAGATGTATTCCCACATGTCATAAGATAGCTCTAGATGTATTCCCACATGTCATATCAAGTTAGAATATTGACAAAATCAAGCCAAAAACCTGTAGATCGAGAAATCACCTAACAAATCAAATGTGCAAAAACAGAGTTTCTTTATGACCTTTCTACCAGAAAGCCTGGATGGGTGAAGATAGATTTCCTAAGATTATCTCCATCTCTTATATGTACTTGGCCCCAGAAAAGGTCAAAAGAAGAAAAATCCAAGCAAAAAAAGCCAAGAAAATCAAAACACATGAGGTAATTCATAGCACAACTCCCTTGGGCAAAGTTTGGATGTTCACTTCACCTGGAGAGGTATGTTTTATAGCCAATCCCTCAAGATAGCAAAGCTCTGAGACTAGAGTGCACACACAGCATTCCAACACAAGGAAACCCTAACCCTAATCATTCAAATCTATCACCCATAGGAGGGAGAAAAGCACTAGCAGGAACAATGACTTAGCCAAAATTCTCAAACCCTAGCTCTTACCTCTCCAAATCCTCAAACCCTAGCTCTTGCCTCTCCTTCCCTTATATAGCCTCACAACATAAACCAAAACCTAATAGATCCACCTATTAGGCTAAACCAAAGATAATCCATTAACCCCACCTAACACAGGGTCTTACTCTCTCACGCACGCTTCTCAAAGCGGCTTACAATCATTACCCATTAGTGAATCAACACTTGATCTACTTCACATTTTCAACACATACAAGACCTAAATTACTTAGGCCAACACCACAGTTTCACATACACCACCACTTTTTTTGTATTGGACAATTTACCAAAGTACCCCTCTACCGTTTTTCACGAAGCTTCCCGCTTCCTTACTACGAAGCATCGCCTATGTTTTGCCATCTTCCATGTGACCCCAATGACTTACCGCCAAGCCTCTCACATGTTTGGATCTCACCAAACCGTCTTTGCTTGCAAATGACCCAAGTCACTTAGCACACCACATGCTTTTCCTCGTGCATGACGACCCTCGGGCTTCCTTGACCGCACAGGACGTCGGCTCCTCCCTAAGCCTAGTCCCGGTCTACCTTGCTGTTGCCCATCATGTCCACCACTGGTAGCTCCCACTCCAATTACTCGTCGTCCTGGCTTATAGCTACCCCATGAGCCTCAGACATCTTCGGTGTCTCCCTAACCGTTCTCGACCTCAGCATCACCCCATGCGTAGTCCTGGTCCTCATAGGCCTCACAATAACCTAGCTCCGAAGTCTTATAACCAACAACAACAAGCAAACCGTCACGTAGCTCTGCACAATACACAAAGTTAACAAATGACATAATTAATCCACACAATACACAATGCAAAATGCATACAATCAAACCATTGATCCTAAGCCTAGGACCAAATATTAAACCCCTGTGCACACATAAAATGTTCTACATCAGACCACACTCATCTCGCAACTAAAAAATCCCAAAGCTCAAAACCAACCAAGCTGGAACCTCAATAGACGGTCAGACCGATTTAACCAGCCGGTCAGACTACTGCCACTAAGAGTTGCCATGCACTGGTAGGGCAGACCACTGGCCGGTCTAACACGAGTACTCAAGATACTCGAAAGATACAAGAATTGAAGCACTCGAAGTCTACGAGTACTGATCGTGAGGCTTGCGGCGACCGATTGCAAAGCCTACGACTACAACAACAGATCGCGAGGTCTATGGCGATCGATCACAAAGTCTGTAACTTCTGATTACCAACTAGGCATTGTAACTTTCGAGTATCGACCGGATACTATAGCTATCAACCATCGACTAAGCATTGTAGCTTTCGACTATCCGTGGTTGTTCTGCCATGCTCGTCCTGCTGTGGTCGATCTGACGCACGGATTGACCAACACAAGCCATTCGGGCTATCGACTACTAATCGTGGTCCATGTCTCCGACTACCTGATGAGGACATCGATAGTAATGCCAAAGCTAGTAATGAGACGTCAATAACAGGACCAATAACAAGAGCACGAGTCAAGAAACTACAATCTCAGGTGAACTCGCTCCTTAATGAATATGTCATTAATTTTAATGAGAATTTTATACTACCTAAAAACAATATTTTACTTGTGCTCAGGTTTGAAGAGTCAGCGATGGATGGAGATCAAGGATATGTGGCCATCATCCAAGGAAGCACAAGTCCACGGCATGAACAATGATCGGTCCATGAATAGTGCCACGCATGAACAGTACGCGCTACAGTATCCAGCCCATGAACAGTTCCGCGCTACAGTACCAGGCCTGTGAACAGTACCGCGCTACAGTAGCTTGCGCGTGGATAGTACCACATGGAAAATTTAGTGTTGAATAGCCTTAGGCTGAGACTATATATTGAGGGGTAGACCCCCATTGTAGAGGGGAACCACTTTTGATAATAGATTATACTCTTGTTCTTTCTGTTGGCCGAACCAACTTGAGGGAATTGGGAGTTCGTTCAAATCAAGATCGTTCAACCTTTCCGCTGGAAATTGGGAGCGCGATAGAACTTCATCAGTGGTCGTGAAGTTCAACACGTGTGATTGGGCGAATTATAGAGTGCTAACTCTTGCATTGGCAACGGGAGATCACTACGGTTCGTCGACTCATCGTGAGTATCCAGATCCTACGTCGAGAAGATCGGGCGACCCCGTATCATCTTGGTATCAGAGCGCGGTTTACTCAGTAGGATTATTTACCCTTGCTTTTACATTGATTTACTTGTGTTCCTATAGTCCATTGAAACCGAAAATTGCCAAAAAAAATCTGAACCTTTAGATTAATCTGTTATTTCGCGTGAGTTTTATTAGGTTTTAGTCCATTAGAATTTTTGTTTAGGTGCTGATCGTCGTGTTCCTTTGCGTCGCTTGATCATTGTGTTATTTCCTTTGTTTCGCCTAAAAAACAAATCCGATCGCTATAGTGCATGAACAGTACTGCGGCAGTACCAAAAAATCCGTTCATCTTTGAGACTAGTCTTTGATAATTGCATTAAGGGCTGCTCTTGGCATTAATCTATATTTGCTGAAATTTCCAGTAATTGTGCAAAGAAACGCTAAACATTAGTATCAACCACAAGTACAAAAAAAAGAAAGAAGAAGAAGAGCCTCAAAAAAAAGAGTGTTGGCCGAATTGGGGTTAGCTAATTCTACTATATAATTTCAGCTTGTTTATATAATTTCTTTGAGCAATCTTGTGCCCTCAATTCTTGTTTTTGCAATTGACTAGCGTCTCTCGTAGTACTTGGTGCAAAAGAGCTATTTCATCATTAGTGTCATATTGCTTCCAACTAGCTCATTCCATTGTTTGCATCAAGTCACATTGATCTTTATGTGTGCGTTCATATACTTCACTTAAACCTTTTTGGATCAGCACTTAGGCAAAGTTTCTAGCTTGGATTATTACTTAATCTTACAACATCGTGCAAATTCAGATTGAGTAGGACAAACACTGTCATACCAAGCTCCACCATATAACTGTTGTTGTGCAAGTAGTGAACACTCTTGAATTCGCTTAATCATCACGTTGCTGTTGTCACTTCTACCAGGTGTAAGTTTATTGGCCTTAATTCACTTCGGAAGGGTAAGAACTTTACTTGGAGCGAGAACATAGTGAGATTGAGTGATTTCCATTATTATACACCTACTTGTTTCTTGCATAACTAACCATGTCAGGTGGAGAACACCATGATGAGAGTGGTGGGACAAATGAAACTCAGGTATTCGTCAAGCAACATCAATTTGGGGCACTCCGTGAACACTTTCAACGTGAGCTACACCAAGGGCTCGATCAACTCCATGAGAAACATGATGCTTTTGCTGATCAAATTGTAAGGGATATGCAAAATATGGAGATACAAGCTGATGAAAATGTGCGCCAATTGCGGGAGGACATTGGAGCCCTCACTAGGCTCATACAAGCTCGCAATGGTGGCGATGAAGCAAGTGTTCAAGGAGGAGAAGCTACTGCACATATACCTCCTGCACCGCAACACCGAGTGGCGGCCAATGTGGTGTGTCCACCACAGCTAGGAGGATGAGGAGGAGCCCATGGAGGGCGTGGCCAGGGTCTAGGTGGAGGCTGTGGTGGGCGTGGTGGTGCTGCTCATGCGATGGAAGAGGATGGTGATTTTGCTTTGCATTACAATGACCATTATCGTCGTCCACGCAATGAAGATGATGGATTGGGCAAGCTCAAGTTTTCCATGCCCAAGTTTGCAAGTGGGACTGATCCCGAGGAGTATCTCACTTGGGAACTGAAGGTTGACAAAATATTCCGTATGCATCACTATACGGATGAGAGAAAGATACAGTTGGCATCACTTGAGTTTGAAGGTTATGCTTTGGATTGGTGGGAACAAGTCATTACTCAAAGAGCTGAGAATGGAGAAAACCCTGTTGCAACATGGCAAGAGATGAAGCGGGAAATGAGAGCCCGTTTTGTTCCTCGCCATTACAAGCGTGATCTATTTAATAAATTGCAGAATATGAAGCAGGGAGCACATTCTGTGGAGGAGTACTACAAGGAGATGGAGCTAGCCATGATTCGAGCCAAGGTTCAAGAACAAGAAGAGCAAACCATGGCACGCTTCCTCTCAGGTTTGAACCATCAAGTCAAAAGAATTGTCAATTTTCAGCCTTATAACAATCTTTACGAGTTAGTGCATCAAGCTACAAAGGCAGACAACAATTGCTAAGTTTGCAAGATCAACGTCCTTTGCTAAGTTTGCAAGATCAACGTCCTTTGCTGCCCGTACATCGTCTAGCGGAGGAAGATATGGTTCCAAATCACAAATAAGCCAAAGAACAGCTCCAAGTGGTGGATCAAGCTTTCGCCCATCATCTAGCAAGAAGGAAGAAGCCACTCCAAGTGCAAGGAAGCCATCAAATCCAGCAGCTAGTGGTTCCTCTTCTGTGGGTACTACAGCGAAGAGTAGCGGCATACAATGCTTCAAATGCCTTGGTCGTGGTCATATGCAAAAGGATTGCCCAAATAACAAGACGATGTTGATATTAGAGAATGGGGAATATGATTCTGCAAGTGAAGAAGAGAATGATCAACATGCTGATTTGGGGACATATGATGATGCACATGAGGAGGAGCAAGACATAGAGTATTGTGATCCCGGTATTGGTTATATACTTGTGTGTGCGCCGACAGTGTTGAGTGTGCAACCAAAACCTTCCTATGAACAGCGCTGCAATTTATTCCATACAAGAGCTCAAGTTAGCAAGGATGACACATTTTGTAAGGTAATCATTGATGGTGGGAGTTGTCATAATTTGGCTAGCAAGGAGCTTTGCAATAAACTTGGTTTGAAGTACAAGAAACATCCACATTCATATCAGATCCAGTGGTTGCATGAGAGAGGTTCATTGAGTGTGGGATACACCGTGGATGTTGAATTTGAAATTGACACTTATCGTGATACGGTGGAGTGTGATGTGGTGCCTATGGATGTATGTCACTTGCTACTAGGAAGGCCATGGCAATATGATCGTGCTGTGCTTCATGATGGAAGAACTAATCAATATAAGTTTTGGTGAAACAACAAACAAGTGGTGCTGCGACCGTTGACTCCTCAAATTGTAAATGATAGTGTACAAAAAAATTGAAGTGCAAGTTGAGAGTGAGAAAGGGAGAGAACAAAAGAGTGTGATTCCACAAAAGGTGAGCGAGAGCCACAAACCAAACCCGAGAGGTAAAGGCAAGAGTGAGGGAGAGAAAAACTTAGTCATGATAGCCACCAAATCTGATCTAAGAGAGATGAAAGATGATCCCGCTTTGATGCACCTTGTATTGCTGTACAAGGATGCATTGCTTTCTACCAATGATTTAACATCTCTTCCTAGAGCTGTTTCTCAAGTTTTGCAGACTTTTGACGACGTGTTTCCAGAGGAGGTGCCCGCTGGTCTACCACCTATTCGAGGTATTGAGCATCAAATTGACTTAATCCCGGGAGCCCCTCTTCCCAACTGGCCGCCGTACCGCACAAATCCAGAAGAAACAAAGGAGATTTAGCGCCAAGTGCAAGCACTTTTGGACAAGGGGTACGTACGCGAGAGTCTTAGTCCTTGTGCCGTTCCTATTATTCTTGTTCCTAAGAAAGATGGTACTTGGAGAATGTGCATAGACTGTAGAGCTATTAACAACATAGCTGTTCGCTATCGTCATCCTATTCCTAGGTTAGATGATATGCTTGATGAGTTAAGTGGTTCTACTATCTTTTCTAAGATTGACTTGCGAAGTGGCTACCATCAAATAAGAATGAAACATGGTGATGAATGAAAAACTGCTTTTAAAACGAAATTTGGCTTGTATGAATAGTTAGTGATGCCTTTTGGATTGTCCAATGCTCCTAGTACATTCATGCGCTTAATGAACCATGTTTTGAGACACTTCATTGGAAAATTTGTGGTAGTTTATTTTGATGATATTCTGATATATAGCCGCTGTTTGAATGATCATGTTGAACACATCAAACGAGTGCTAGAAGTGCTTAGGAAAGAATGCTTGTATGCCAATCTTGAGAAGTGTACTTTTTGCACTAGTAAGGTTGTGTTTCTAGGCTATGTTGTTTCAGCTCATGGCATTGAAGTGGGTGAATCTAAAATTGAAGCTATTAGAAATTGGCCAATTCCTGTGAATGTTAGTCAAATTCGTAGCTTCCATGGGCTTGCTAGTTTCTATCGGCGATTTGTGAAAGATTTTAGCACCATTGCTACCCCATTAAATGAATTAACTAAAAAAGGATGATTTTTGAGTGGGGAGATAAACAAGACAAAGCTTTTGCTGAATTGAAGAAATGTTTGACTGAAGCACCATTGCTTGCTTTACCTGATTTCACAAAAACTTTTGAGATTGAATGTGATGCTAGTAGAATAGGTATTGGTGGTGTTTTGATGCAAGAAAGAAAACATGTTGCATATTTCAGTGAGAAACTTCATGGTGCACAATTGAATTATCCTGTTTATGATAAAGAACTATATGCTCTTGTGCGTGTGTTGGAAACTTGGCAACGTTATCTTTGGCCTAAGGAATTCATAATACATTCTGATCATGAATCTTTAAATACTTAAAGGGCCAAGCAAAATTGAATCGTATACATGCTAAGTGGGTAGAATTCATTGAGACCTTTCCATACATTGTCAAATATAAGAAAGGCAAAGAGAATGTGGTAGCTGATGCATTGTCTTGAAAACATGTGCTTTTAACTCAGTTGGAGGTAAAGGTACCAGGGTTGGAAAGTTTGAAAGATTTATATGCTTCCTATCATGAATTTGCAGCACCATATTCTAATTGCAAAGATGGGAAAGGGTGGGATAAGTTTCACATTCATGATGGTTTTCTCTTTCGCATGAATAAGCTATGTGTTCCGGATTCCTCTGTGCATTTGTTATTGTTGCAGGAATCTCATGCAGGAGGATTGATGGGGCATTTTGGGAGGGAGAAGACTTACATGATGTTGGCTAATCACTTCTATTGGCCAAAGATGAGGCGAGACATCGAGATGTTTGTTCAAAGATACATCACATGCCATAAGGCGAAGTCAAAACTCAATCCACATGGTTTGTATACTCCACTTCCTGTTCCTATTGCTCCTTGGGAAGATATTAGCATGGATTTTGTGTTAGGACTGCCTAGGACCAAGAGGGGGAGGGATTCAGTCTTTGTTGTTGTGGATCGGTTTTCTAAAATGGCACATTTTATTCCCTGTCATAAGAGCGACGATGTGTCGCATGTAGCTGACTTGTTTTTCAGGGAGATTGTGAGATTGCATGGAATGCCAAGAACCATTGTTTCAGATCGTGACGTCAAGTTCATGAGTTACTTTTGGAAGACTTTGTGGGCCAAGCTTGGAACAAAGTTGTTGTTTTCAACGACTTGTCACCCACAAAAAGATGGGCAAACGGAGGTGGTGAACCGCACACTTTCAACGCTGTTACGTACCATGATAAAGAAAAACTTGAAAGAGTGGGAAGATTGTCTACCACATGTGGAGTTTGCATATAACAGAGCGGTACATTCTACAACTCAATTGAGTCCATTCGAGGTGGTGTACGGATTCAAACCAATTACGCCTCTCGATTTACTTCCACTTCCACTACAAGAACATGCAAATATGGAGGCTTCGAAACGTGCTGATTTTGTGAAAAAGCTCCATGCCACAATTAAAGAGGTAATTGAAAAGAAGGTACGTGCTTATGCTTCCAAAGCTAACAAATCTAGAAAGAAGATGCTTTTTGAACCAGGTGATTTAGTGTGGGTACACCTTCGCAAAGATCGCTTTCCGCAGAAGCGTAGATCCAAATTGATGCCCCGTGGTGATGGACCTTTTAAAGTTCTTTCCAAGATCAATCACAATGCATACAAGATTGAGCTTCCCGGTGATGACTATGGGGTAAGTTCTACATTTAATGTTGCTGATTTATCACCCTTCTTTGGACAAGATTATACAGAGTCGAGGTCGACTCCTTTTCAAGAGGGGGAGGATGATGAGGACATCGATAGTAATGCCAAAGCTAGTAATGAGACTTCAATAACAGGACCAATAACAAGAGCACGAGCCGAGAAACTACAATCTCAGGTAAACCTGCTCCTTAATGAATATGTCATTAATTTTAATGAGAATTTTATACTACCTAAAAACAATGTTTTACTTGTGCTCAGGTTTGAAGAGTCAGCGACGGATGGAGATCAAGGATATGTGGCCGTCATCCAAGGAAGCACAAGTCCACGGCATGAACAATGATCGGTCCATAAATAGTACCACGCATGAACAGTACGCGCTACAGTATCCAGCCCATGAACAGTTCCGCGCTACAGTACCGGGCCGTGAACAGTATCGCGCTACAGTACCAGGCTTGTGAACAGTACCGCGCTACAGTAGCTTGCGCGTGGATAGTACCACATGGAAAATTTAGTGTTGAATAGCCTTAGGCTGAGACTATATATTGAGGGGTAGACCCCCATTGTAGAGGGGAACCACTTTTGATAATAGATTATACTCTTGTTCTTTCTGTTGGCCGAACCAACTTGAGAGAATTGGGAGTTCGTTCAAATCAAGATCGTTCAACCTTTCCGCTGGGAATTGGGAGCGCGATAGAACTTCATCGGTGGTCGTGAAGTTCAACACGTGTGATTGGGCGAATTATAGAGTGCTAACTCTTGCATTGGCAACGGGAGATCACTACGGTTCGTCGACTCATCGTGAGTATCCGGATCCTACGTCAAGAAGATCGGGCGACCCCGTATCACTACCGTTCGTGGTTGAAGCTCGCTGGTTAGACTGCCCAAATAAGACAGTCAAACCGGTTAACCTGAATATTCTAACAAACAACCTAACCAAAATGTAGTCTTTTGCAAATTCAAATAACCACTCCAGAAACATTGCAATGGTTCATCACAACATTAGTCAGGACCTTCTCACATAGTCCTTCAAATCCTCATCAGAGGAGGAAAGAACCTACTACTCACTAACTCCCTCTTTTAAGTAGTATATATATATATATATATATATATATATATATATATATATATATATATATATATATATACACACACACATATAGGCACAGAGTAGGATCCTTTCCTATTGTTTCTCCTAAAAAAAACCGTGGAGAATTAAGGTATTGGTGTTTGTCCTCTTGGTATTTTTTTGAAATTTGTACTTGTTCATGTGTTCTGGAGAATGAAGAATTTAGTGCTTGTTCATGTGATCTGGACTACTACATTCATTACATTTTATGCTTATTTGTGCTTCTTCTCTTCATGCTGAGGCATGGCCTATTTATGTTGTTCACAGCCTATTTATGTTGTTCATGTGGCGCTGACCAAGAATTCAATAACCTTGTTACATAATTTAGTGTGCGTCATCTGGCCAACTTGTTCGGTAGTTTAGTGCTTGTCATGCGGCAAAATTGTGTTGGTGGAAAAAACAATAGCGCCAAAAATGGCACTGTATGTAATCACTTCAGTGGCAAGGAGATAATCAGGTTATCAAAAAGGACAATATAGTCTTTTCCTCGACTTAACGGCAGGGTTTAGAGGGAGAGATGGCGATCGTTTAGACTGAAGAAAAATGGAAACCTAGCGGTATTGATGCAATAAGAGAGAGATAGTTTTAATGGGATAGAATAGATTTTCTCAATTACTCGCTCCATCAAGTTTATAGTGTGTATTTTTTTTAAGTGGTCTTGTCTATAAATATAGAACGTATTTTATATTGTAATATAAAATTAGTGTAATGTTTCTTTTATACCTCTAATAAATATGTATTTTTATTTGCTATTTTTTACATACATTGAATATATTGTTTAGAGACAATACTTATGGATAATTAATCATTTTTACTTTTTTGATCTATGTGCCAATAGAAAACATTGTATAAACTTGGATGGAGTAATAGTGAAGACGGTGCTAACAAGAAACTAACGAGGAAAAGCAATAAGCACGACGGCCTTGTCCTATGTTAGGTGCTGCATCGGGTACTACCCTGTGTGTTAAAAACTTGATCAGAAGAAAACACATACATCACAAATAAACATAGAGAACACAGGAGAATTTCTGAATTTCTCTATTCTCTTATTTGCTCCCTTTTTTCTTGCTTTTTTTTTCTTCTTACAAAATTGGCTACAAACCTCCTCAATATATATGCTAATAATCTCCTACTAGCATATATATTCGAAATTCAAGTTGGACACAACTTCAACTTGAGTTACACACAAAGACGAACTCTACTACGTCTTGGACTCTAAGTCAAGATTAATTCTAACAATCTCCCCCCTTAATCTTGACTTGACATACTCTAATTTTAGTCTCAATGCATTATGAACTACCAGCCACGCCTCCACATGAAGCGTTCTAGATGCAAGTTACATGTAGGAACTTAACTCAAATGGTACGGGTCCATCCAGATGCAAAGATTCTAAAACATTGAGGCAGTTGGACTCAGTTATGACTTACTAAACTTATACTTGACACAAAACGATGACACATCTCCTCTACCTTGCTGCGTTGCTTCGGGACGGCTGTGTTGCTTTGCTTCTCTCGGCTCTGACTTTTGCTGCTCCAGCTGTACAACGCACGCGTGAAGGCCTTAGGAGCACTGCTCGAGATGAGCACGAAACAGAATCGTCGAGACGATTTTTTCAGCGACTCGCTTCTCGTCTAAGCTCTGATACCACTTGTTAATTTTCTTTCAGGAGAAAACGCACACATCGCAAATAAACAGAGAGAACACAGGAGAATTTCTACATTTCTCCATTCTCTTATTTGCTCCTCTTTTTCTTGCTTTTCTTTTCTTTTTACAAAATTGGCTACAAGCCTCCTCAATATATATATATATATATATATATATATATATATATATATATATATATATATATATATTAATAATCTCCTACTAGCATACGTATTCGAACTTTAAGTTGGACACAACTTCAATTTGAATTACACACAGGAACAGACTCTACTACATCTTGGACTCTAAGTCAAGATTATTTCTAACACTGTGCCTATTGCCGACGTTATTGAGAGGGGTGGGAATTCGAAGAGCTGCTGACATGCGACCATGCGAGTCGACGGACAAATTGATATGCTCTGTAATCCGTGGTGTGCTTGGCTCGTGCACGCCATGGCTGCCATCCAATTTATATGCTCTCTAATTCAGAAAAAGCGTAGATCAACGAAGCATCTAAAATGATTAGCAAGAGAGGCTATCAAATTAGCAATCGTGGTCGATACAACCAAACACAAAGGACTCGTATGCTTTGTAAACTAGAAAAGCTAGAGAGAAAACATATTACCAGCCAATATGCTTTTCTCTCTAACAAGCGTAATACTAATCTTAAAATAAATAAAGAAATATATACAGACCACTATTAAGAAAAATGTAGAAGCACCCCCCACCAGTCACAGCCACATCCTTAGCTCATGAAGTAGCGCCGTCCCATCTCCAGTGCTCATTCGTTGTGATACCACTCAATTCTCACATGGATGCCATATGTTAGCCACTAGGGGTAGAAACAAGCCAAGCTCGACAAAGCTCGACTAAGTATGCGGCTATAACACCTTGGCTCAACTAAAGTCCAAGATGTCATTTACAATCACTACCACTACAAATTCAAACCATTAAGCGGTATTAATGTCACATAGATATCAAGAACAACAATCCATATGAAACTAAATATAAATTTTAGCAATATGATAAATCATAAATTTAACTTAATCCGAACCAAACAATTACTAGAAACATCATAAATAAGACTAAACTAAGTAACATAACACCTAACAATATTACAGTCTATAAGAAATTAAGGGAAACTATAAATTAACCAATTATTAAAAAGAATGAAACTAAACTATTCATAACCAAAAGTGATATAATGCTAGGTGAAATGAAGAGATAATAAGTGCAAATATCTATAAGCTACTCTCTCCCATGTATGGCACCTTCAATGCTTACCTAAAACAATAAATAAAGCAAAATTAAGTCCACGACTCAGCATGCATAAAACAAAATAATAAACAAGGTAAGCATCATTTTAACATATCATATTAATTAATCAGTATCTCATCATCACATGCTCATTATAATCAAGTTCTATATACATGTATCTTTTCCATGAATGCAATACTCAAGACTCAAACTCCTCTTCTGCATATACCGGTATGCCTGAGTGTTCACCCATCGATGACACATTCTTGCCCTGTACTTTTTCATACAGAGTCGCCTTGTCCTTTTTCATAAAGAGTCACAACTTGGACTCTCACCCTGTCCTTTTTATATAGAGTCCCACATCCACTCTCACACTCTCAGAGTGCCTACCAAGTAGGTATTTGCAACATTAATGCTCACATGCAATGCAATAATTATCTTTTTTCATTAGTTAATCAACAACATTAATTAATTGTGATAATCATCAATGTAACCATAAACATATGAGCAGTTTAAGCATTAATCAATTGTGATAACCATCAATGTAACCATAAACATATGAGCAACTTAAGAACAAGTATTATCATACGAATCATCATGGCAAGTAATTGCATAAACAAATAATAAGCTTAGACACTTTAACACTATTTTGCCATGCACTTGTCTTTTTCTTAATTGCACCGACCGGAAGGATTTGAAGGTAACAACATACCCGAAGCCACTCCTTCTACAGGAAATATTCACTCTCAAAATCAGCCACAACAGTACAAGACATCAATCCATCAACAATGCTTCTACACGCTTTCCAAAACCATATTTTTTTTCTCTCTTTACCAGACAGCCCCCTCGCTATATTGGTATTCAAAAATATCATAACTCTGAATTTCCATATCGTAAAATAGTAAACCATACCTGTTGTGGTTACAGACCAAACAGAGAGAGATGGTAGTGGAGAGTGAGTAATGGCCTGGGTCCTCCCCATGGCCTGCATTCCATATATATATACATGGGGGGTGCTTTTACAATTATACCCTTACAGTTGATCATCCCCCTCAGGGGCATTTATGTCAGTACACATGGCTGATTCTGGGCCTTACAACCTCCTACCAGGACTGCTGGGTTTAGGTGGGGGCCACCCCTACAACAGGAGCCTCTCATGGAGAAGGGCTTCACAGGGCCTAAGCCATGTTGCCGAGTCCTTTGGCCCCCTCCGTCCCTGCGGCCTGTGAATTTTTTCAAAGATGACCAGGGGTCGCGGCCGTGGCCGAAGCAGACGCGCGCGCGCTCCGTCCCCTACCCTTCTAACGGGTGGCAGCGGAGCTGGCGCCTAGCCGAAGTAGACGCGCGCGCTCCGTCCCCTACCCTTCAAACGGGTGGCAGCGGAGCTGGTGCTTAGCCGAAGTAGACGCGCGCGCTCCGTCCCCTAGCCTTCGAACGGGTGGCAGTGGAGCTGGCGCCTAGCCGAAGTAGACGTGCGCGCTGCGTCGGGGGCGTTACACCGGCGCAGGTAAGCGTAACGGGCTCCTGGGCCGCCGCGTACGCCTTAGGTGATAAAGGGCACGTGGCGACGTTCGTTCTTCTGACCGCCCACGTGGTGGAGCGTGCTTGGCGCGGTACGGGCCTTGAGGCGTCGTGACCATTTATGTAACGACGGACTTCCGGCGGCTGGTCTTCCGCCGGTTGGACTCCTGCCGATTGGACTTCCGCCGGTTGGCTTCCCTGCTGATGGGGTATATATACGGTGCTGGTGCGGCGTTGTTCCTGCATATATTTTGGTAGAAGCTGCTCCCCTAAAATGGGCCCCTTCCATGCATCAGCATTCCCTAGCGCCGCTGAGCGGCTTGGGGAATGTTGATGTACAGATGGAGGTCCATTTTTCTTGGGATCTTGGACAGCGTCGGTGATCGGTGGCCAGCCGCACGTCCTGCCCTCGCGCTGCGTTTCCGCACACGATGGCAAGGTTTGCCCTGTTCTCCTTAGCAGACTTACCTACAGCCGGTGTTCCTGATGGAGCCCGCCCGCATCACTTTGAAAAATGCTGATGCACTGTAGGTGGCCTGTTAAGGAGAACGAGGCAGACTTTGCGGGACATGACCCTCGCCTTTGCCGCTTGCGCGCGCGGGTCCGTTTCTCGAAGGCAGGGTCCAGGCCGAAGCTGCGGCCAGGCTGGTGTGGCGATCGAGAAGACAGCTTCCCACGCGTGCGCCGCGCTCTCGTACGAAGATGGCAAGGTTTGACTTGTTCTCGTAGGCAGATATGCTTGAAGTCATATGTGTCCGCTGACTATGCCAACTGGGGCCATCGTCAAGGAACGTTGATGTACTGGAGCTTATCTGCCTACGAGAACCTGTCAAAACCTGCCGCACACCGGCCGTTGCGCTCCCAAAACATGGAGAACCCAGCGGCCCGAATCCTTGACAGTTTAGGTCACATCGAGGCTGCCGCCGAGGTTGCTTGGCCCGGGGCGGCTTGCCGTTATTCCCCAGCGCAGGGCCGAGGCGGGCGGCCAAGTACCTCAGCTAGGACGGGGACCCGCCGGTATCAAGGTGCTGACGTCGACCCAGCAGGAATGGTGCCAAGCCGGAATAGACGCGCGCGCGCTCCGTCCCCTACCCTTCGAACGGGTGGCAGCGGAGCTGGCGCCTAGCCGAAGTAGACACGCGCGCTCCGTCCCCTACCCTTCGAACGGGTGGCAACGGAGCTGGCGCCTAGCCGAAGTAGACGCGCGCGCTCCGTCCCCTACCCTTTGAATGGGTGGCAGCAGAGCTGGCGCCTAGCCGAAGTAGACGAGCGCGCTCCGTCCCCTACACTTCGAACTCGTGGCAGCGGAGCTGGCGTCTAGCCAAAGTAGATGCGCGCGCTCCGTCCCCTACCCTTCGAGCGGGTGGCAGCAGAGCTGGCGCCTAGCCGAAGTAGACGCGCGTGCTCCGTCCCCTACCCTTCGAACGGGTGGCAGCGGAGCTGGCGCCTAGCCGAAGTAGACGCGCGCGCGCTCCGTCCCCTACCCGTCGAACGGGTGGCAGCGGAGCTGGCGCCTAGCCGAAGTAGACGCGCGCGCTCCGTCCCCTACCCCTCGAGCGGGTGGCAGCGGAGCTGGCGCCTAGCCGAAGTAGACGCGCGCGCTCCGTCCCCTACCCCTCGAGCGGGTGGCAGCGGAGCTGGCGCCTAGTCCAAGTAGACGCGCGCGCTCCGTCCCCTACCCCTCGAGCGGGTGGCAGCGGAGCTGGCGCCTAGCCCAAGTAGACGCGCGCGCTCCGTCCCCTAATCGTCGAACGGGTGGTAGCGGAGCGGCGCCTAGCCCAAGTAGACGCGCGCGCTCCGTCCCCTACCCCTCGAACGGGTGGCAGCGGAGCTGGCGCCTAGCCGAAGTAGACGCGCGCGCTCCGTCCCCTACCCTTCGAACGGGTGGCAGCAGAGCTGGCGCCTAGCCGAAGTAGACGCGCGCGCGCTCCGTCCCCTACCCGTCGAACGGGTGGCAGCAGAGCTGGCGCCTAGCCGAAGTAGACGCGCGCGCTCCGTCCCCTACCCGTCGAGCGGGTGGCAGCGGAGCTGGCGCCTAGCCGAAGTAGATGCGCACGCTCTGTCCCCTACCCCTCGGACGGGTGGCAGCGGAGCTGGGGCCTAGCCGAAGTAGACGTGCGCGCTCCGTCCCCTACCCGTCGAACGGGTGGCAGCGGAGCTGGCGCCTAGCCGAAGTAGACGCGCGCGCTCCGTACCCTACCCCTCGAATGGGTGGCAGCGGAGCTGGCGCCTAGCCGAAGTAGACGCGCGCGCTCCATCCCCTACCCGTCGAGCGGGTGGCAGCGGAGCTGGCGCCTAGCCGGACCTCGCACCGCGAACACCGCCGCGCATGCGGTGATTGAGATTTCACGATGTGGCCCTGCGCTGTAAAGGTCCCTGGAATCACGCCGGCCCCCGGTCTGCCAGGGTTAGGTTGCCGTACCGTGCGACCCGCCTCGGCATGCATGGGACAAGCGGCGGCTTATAACTAGTGCGTGGCGGGATGTGGATGGTTGCGTGCTCGCGGCTGCTCGCCTCTTCCCTAGGGAAGGGGGACACGGGGCGGTTGATGAATGGTGCAGCGTCAAAGCTGTTGTTTTCCCATGGTCCATTAGTGCGCCTTTAATGGCAGCTGGAGTCGTCGACACCCGGCCTTCGGCTATGGGGAAGTGTGTGGGACAGGCCTTTGTGCATCTGCGGTCGCGTCCCGTACGCGGGCTGTCGCGACGCTTCGGTATTGGGGCGAGGCGGCTTGAAGTAGCCCTCGTGGCCGTGCTCCCGCAGTTGTACACCCCCTTCTTGCTTGCATCGCTTTCCATACTCCTGCAACTTTCTTCGCCGCTATTCTCCTATTGCGGGAAGCGATGGCGTCTGGCGACAAATGTGGCCGGGCGGCTGGTGGCTGCGGCATTCGCCGGCGATCTTCACCGCTAGAGGTGAAGTACACGCTCAAAGAGCGCGACCCGGCGGTGGCAGACAAGCGGTGGCTGGCGGCGGAGAAGGAAGGCGCGTTCTCCGGCGAGCTAGGCCCGTCGCTCGTGACCGAGAAAATGATCCAAGGGCTTCTACACACGGGGAAGCTGTCGGAGCGCCAGGCGGTACGATTGCCCGCCGCCGATGAGAGGGAACCGCACCCCGAAGGGTCAGAGGCAGTCGTATTCGTGGCCTTTTGCGACGCGGGACTCCGCATCCCGGCGGCGGCAGTCGTGGGCGACGTGCTGCGGACCTTCGGGCTGGAGCTAGCGCAACTGACTCCGAACGCCATGGCCCGGCTCGCGGTATACAGCTGGCCTTGCGCTCAGGGGCGTGCTGGCCCAGCGCCTCGTTGTTCGCCTACCTGCACGAGGCCCGATGCCAGCCCAAGGATCGGAAGGACGGGACGCTATCGAGTTTCGGCAGCGTCACCTTTATTCTTCGCTCGAACTGCAGTAAGCTCTTCCCTACGAACTCTACTCGCGGGAAGTGGGAGTCTTACTGGATGAAGCGGTGGTTCTACCACCGTGTGGAGAGCGGGAGCGGTCTTGAGTGCACGGGCCGACCGATCGCGTTCAAGCCCTCGCCCGGCCGGACGCACGACGATGAGGACAAGCGGAGGGCCCGGCGGCTCGTAGGCGTGGCCGCCCGCTTCAACATGTGCGACCTCGCCGAAGAGTACGTGATGTACGGCGTGGCGCCGCTTGCCCTCGACTGGCGTCTTGCCGCCGAGAAGCGTCGAGACGACAACGTTCTGCCGTCGGTCTGCTCACTGCCGGCGCCCTCCGGTCTCCGTAAGCCTCGACCGTGTCTCTCCTCTATTCACGCGAAGTGCGGTATGTGCTGATGTTAGCTCCTTTGCTTCAGGGATTAGCTTGGAGGAGGCGGAGCAGGCCGCGCGCGTGTTCCTGGGGTCGTATACCGGCAGGTAGCACGATCAGCGCGCGTCCGCCACCGCCGAGGCGGGGCTGGGGCGAATAAATCGCGTGTGCGAGGCCCTGGGCCTTGTCGTGCCGGACCGTGCCGCTCCGGATGAAGGTGCGGCGAAGAAGAAGGCGTCGTGTCGGAAGAGGGGCCGAAGCGGGGCGTCTGTCGCGCGTGGTGCGGCAGCTTCTACCGCTGCTGCTGATGCTCCCGAGGGTGCGACAGACGCGGAGTCGGATTCAGTGAGGTATGCCGATTCAGGCTTGGATGGCGCGGACGCCGGAGACGAGGGATCCTCGGCGAGTGCCCTGGGCGGCGGGCTTGCCGCGAGCAGCCTTAGAGGGGAAGTCTCGCCACCCGCCGCCGTCGCCGAGACAGAATCCGTGCGGACCGACGCTGCTGAGGTGGAGCCTTCGACCGTGGCCGCTGTGGTGCCAGAGACGCCCTCCGTGGGGGCGCACGAAGCCGTGCTGCCTTCCCCGACAGCAGCAACAGAAGACGAAGTGCCCCCTACGGAAACTGCCACAGCAGAACCTTCGTCCCCGGGTGCAGCAGCCGTGGGGGCCTCGCCGGTAGTGACTGCAGGAGCGGTGTCGCTGCTGCCTGCCCCGGCTAAGCGGCCGTGTGTACGGCCGGAGCTTCACCGGACGCCGCAAGAATTCGTCGTGGTGACGAGCATCAGAAGCCTGTGGGACTCCGCCGTGCAGGAACGGTCGTCGCCGGCCCCGAACACGGAGGCTTCTGCTCACTGCGAAACCATGCTTCCTGCGGGGGCTTACGCCACCGCAGCCCCGTCTGGTAGTAGGGGGTCGGGTCCCCGAAGCCCTCCTTCCGCTACCGAAGGTAGGTTGGCCTAGCTTACCCCGATGTATTCTTTTATGCGTTGCGGTGCTCACCTGCCTCCCTGTTTGCAGCGTCGCTAATTCCGGAGGAGGAGCGCTTGGCGGAACACGGGACCCCCGCACGTGTGAGCCCCGCGGACTTCGTGCCTCCCCCGGAGACGCTGAGGGTGTGGCACGGGATCGTGGGTGACGCGGCTGCCAGCGTCGACCAACAAGCGCTGCAGGCCTACGGAGCGGGACGCCTCGGGGACGCCTTCGAGGTGTCCGGTGTGAGGGTAAGTACTCATACGACCACGCCTGGGCCGGCTGAGCTTGCTAAGGCTTCCCATTCTGCAGACACTCGTGCTGGGGCAGACCTTGCAAACGGCCTATACTCGTGCCCAAAGGGCGCTTGAGGATAGGCTGCGGGCCACCGAGGAGGAGCTACGCGAAGCCTCGAGAGCCCGCTCTTCCCAGGATGCACGCATCCGCCAGCTGGAAGCGGAATGCGCCGGAGCGAAGGCGCACGCCGAAGGACTTGCTGCGTCGGTGCCGGAGTCGGCCGCGGAGGCTGCGCAGCAGGAGTTTGCGGCAGAGCGGGATGACTTTCTGCAACAGGTCGCCTCGCTAGAGAAGGAGAAAGGCGAACTCACCCTGACTCTAGCGGAGCGCGACCGGACGCTTGGCGAGGCTTCGGTGGTTGCATGGGATGCCATGCAAGTGTTGGAAAGCCATCTCCAAGGGCTTGTGGCGAAAGTGCCGGACCACGCCTTCGGCCCGGAGGAGCTGTTGCGGACCCTCCGCTGGGTCGGAGATGCCGCCAACGTCGCGCACAGCGCTGCGACGACCTTCGGCAACCACTGCGCGTACACATCGGCATGCCTGGTGTGTGCGCTCCTGCAACATCGCGGTTGCCCGCACGTCGCCGGGCTAGAGGACCCCCAGCTGGAGATGCCCGGCGGGGCCGAAGTAATGTCCGACGCCGTCCGCTCCGCTCGCCGCGCCGTCCATCCCTTCTATGAACGGATCTGGGATTACATCGGGGCGGACGCTGCACGGATCGAACTCCGGAAGTCACTTTACGGGGAGGGGAGCCTCGGCCAATTCCTGGACGGGGTCCCTCGACGCGACGAGGGCGGCGCCGTGGCCGCTGAAGGCGCCGGGAACTCGCAGGTCTGACGCCGTGGTGCCTGGGTGTAGGCGTGCGTTGTAATGCCCCCTCTTTTTGTGAACGAAGTACCCGCTTGCTTCATAAATTCTGACTTTCGCCTATGTCCCGGGCAGCGTCCTCGCTGGGGCCGACTTCTTGCAGCCGACCTCGCAATTCGGTGACGCCTTCGACGCTGGCGAAGGGCCGAAGAGTCGCTGGACTTTTGGGCGGGCCGACCTTCTTCCGGCGGAGCCCCGTCCTTATCGCGTGTTAAGGACGAGCCGGCCGAATAGCTACTTAGAGCGGCAGGGATGTTGGCGGGCCTCTGTACTTGAAAAATTTTCCCGATATATAGATATCCTGATAATTAGGGCATGCGCGGGCGTGCTGTGCGGAGCCGAGATCCCCACATTCCGAGTTCGCCGTAAGTGTGAATCATGCGAACGCCGCCTGCTACCGAAAGCCCGTAGATTGGCGCGCGCGAAGGCGGACCTCCGCACGACGACCTATTTAAAGTTCGTAGACTGGCGCGCGCGAAGGCGGACCTCCGCACGACGACCTGTTTAAAGTCTCGTAGACTGGCGCGCGCGAAGGCGGACCCCCGCACCGTGACCTGTTTAAAGTCTCGTGGACTGGCGCGTGCGAAGGCGGGCCTCCGCACTACAACCTGTTTAGAGTCTCGTGGACTGGCGCGTGCGAAGGCGGGCCTCCGCACTACGACCTATTTAGAGTCTCGTGGACTGGCGCGTGCGAAGGCGGGCCTCCGCACTACGACCTGTTTAGAGTCTCGTGGACTGGCGCGTGCGAAGGCGGACCTCCGCACAGCGACCTGTTTAAAGTCCGTAGACTGGCGCGTGCGAAGGCGGACCTCCGCACAGCGACCTGTTTAAGGTCCGTAGACCGGCGCGCGCAAAGGCGGACCCCCGCACGAGACCTATTTAAAGTCCGTAGACTGGCGCGTGCGAAGGCGGACCTTCGCCCCCCCACCCCGAGGTGGGGGCAGCCTCTGGTGCATCGCAGGTGCGCGATTGGCAGCCGCGCAGAATTCGCGTGGGATCAGCGTCCACGTCTGATTTATACTCCGGAGAGTACGCACATGGACGAAGTCCCTGGCGTGCGCGGAGTTCGCGTCTTGTTTAGACTCAGTAGAGTGCGCAGGGAGAACATCCGCGTCTTATTTATACTCCGTGGAGTGCGTGCAGGGGCGTCCCCCCACCCGTCTTGGTTTATACTCATGCCCGTGCCTTTGACGGAGAGTGCACACGCAAACGTGCGTCTTCGTTTATACTCATTCCCGTGTCTTTGACGGAGAGTGCACACGCGAACGTGCGTCTTCGTTTATACTCATGCCCGTGTCTTTGACGCAGAGTGCACACGCGAACGTGCGTCTTCGTTTATACTCATGCCCGTGTCTTTGACGGAGAGTGCACACGCGAACGTGCGTCTTCGTTTATACTCATGCCCGTGTCTTTGACGGAGAGTGCACACGCGAACGTGCGTCTTCGTTTATACTCATGCCCGTGTCTTTGACGTAGAGTGCACACGCGAACGTGCGTCTTCGTTTATACTCATGCCCGTGTCTTTGACGGAGAGTGCACACGCGAACGTGCGTCTTCGTTTATACTCATGCCCGTGTCTTTGAAGGAGAGTGCACACGCGAACGTGCGTCTTTGTTTATACTCATGCCCGTGTCTTTGACGGAGAGTGCACACGCGAACGTGCGTCTTTGGTTTATACTGCGGGAGCACACGCGTAGGCGAGGCCTCCGCGTGTGCTCACCGCGTACTTCCGCACAGCGGTAATATGTTGGCGACAAACGGAACTTTATTACATTCCCGTATGCACGGGTAAGCGATTACATATGACGGGGGGTACTAACCGTTTGTGCTCAGCGCGGCCGGAGCCTCTAGTAGATTCGTTATCGGCAGGGCCTGCGGAGCCACCCCCGGATGGCGCCGTGGGCCCTCGCACGGCGGCGCCGATCCTAGGTGTGCCGCTGCCCGCCGCGACGGGGACATCGGGTGCCGTGCTCGATGCGCTGGGCCATGTCCTGATCGCCACGAACGGTAATGGTGGCCCGGGGCCCCGGGAGCTTCATGCATAGATAGCCGTGATGCGGTACCGCCCCGAAGGAGTTGAGGACCGGACGCCCCAGTATGGCATTGTAAGGGTATGGGAGATCGACGACGTCGAATATGGCATCTTCGACCCTTGCATTGTCACCCTGGCCGAAGGAGACCTGAAGGCATATTTGGCCGAGCGCCCGTAGAGGTTGCCCTCCGAAGCCTTGCAGCGGGACTCCCGATGGGCTGAGGCGGCTTCGGGGGATTCCCATCTGGTCGAAAGCTGCCGCAAACAGAATGTTCGCGGAGCTGCCGCCGTCGACTAGGGCACGTCCCACGTCGCACCCCGCTATTACGGCCCGGACGACCAGGGGGTCCTGGTGAGGAAGCTCCACGCCTTCGGCATCGGCGGGGGTGAATGTAACCTCATGCTGTGCCCAGTCCGGCGGTGTCTGTGCTAGATATGCCGCCACGTGGTGTAGCCTTCGCACGTAGGCCTTCCGCTGCCGTGCCGAGGCAAAGTCCAACGAGGAGCCTCCGGAGATGACATTGATAACCCTCCGGTGGGTGGCCTCCGGAGCCTGTAGCTGCAGAAAGCCCTCCTGAGGCTGCTGCACGTGGGCCTGGATCCGCAGAGGGCCTTCGTGGGGCTGCGTTCCTTGCGCCTGTATGTGCACGGGGGCTTCGTATGGGTGCTGTATGTGGGCCACCACGGGCGGACGTGCTTCTGGGTTCCTGTCCCTGGTGACGCTGTCGCGAAGCGCCGCGATAGAGGTGCATGTGCGCGTGTCGTGGTTTCCGCGGCCGTGGACTACGCACCACAGCCCCTGGTGTTGGTCGTCGCAGTCTCTCTGGCCTCTATCGTCGCGGCCCCAGCCACGGCCGCGTCCCCGGCCTCGGCGCCCCCGACCGCCCCAACCCGCAGGAGCGCTGTCGTCGGAACCGCCTTCGATGTCGAGGACGTACCAGCCTCGCCGTGACTTCTGCTGGCCATGCTTGGGCTTGTCGGACGGCTCCTTGCGCGGGGCGTCCTTGCGGTCGGGCACGTCCTTGGACGACTCCTGCTTACGCTTTCCCTTCGAAGAACCGTCCTTCGACGGATCTTCGGCTCTTGCTGAGGCACCGGCCTGGTTGGTGTCGGAGTCGTCGCCTTGTCGCCGCCGTGCGTCCTCTTCCGCCCTGGCGTATTCCTCCATTTTGTCAAAGAGCTTTGTCACTGTCTTGATCGGCTTCCGCGTGTTATATTCGGCCATCGGGCCCAAACGAAGGCCCTGTATGGCCGCGTTGAACACGGTGGTTTCGTTAACGTCTTTGACTTGACAACGTATCTTCGCGAAGCGTTTGAAGTAGTCCCGGAGCTTCTCCGAGGGTTTCTGCTTCACGGCGAAGAGCTAGTCCGCGTCGACCCGCTCGACATAATTGCCTTGAAAGTTGTTGTGAAGGCGGTCGCGGATCTGCTCCCACGCGTAGATGAAGTTCGGCTCTATGGTAAAAAACCAGGAGAGTGCCACTCCCTGCAACGCGAGGGGGAGCCCCTTCACTTTGGTGGTGTCGTCTCCGCCTGCGGCCTCGATTGCGGTTTCGTATACGCGCACGAACTCGCGGGGTCCGTGTCGCCTTTGTAGGGCTCGATGACACTGGGGAACTTGAAGTCTTCAGGCCACGCCGCTTGCTGTAGTCCTGCTGAAAGCGGGGACTCCGGATCTACGCACCGTAGCGGGACGCGGCAGGATGCGGGGGCGTCGCGGCTGTCCGCCCTTTCCGGCGTGGGCTCTGGCGCGACTGCCGGTGCGGCCTGCTGGCTCCGAGCCTCTTGCATGTCTCGGACAGGCCCGCGAAGATCCCCCAGCTCCTGCTGGAACGCTCGGAGGGCCGCCAGCAGGGCGCTTTCCACCGCCTGTGCGGGCGGGGCCGCCGGCACGCCCAACGGACGGACCGGCGCGGGCACTACCGCGTCGCGGGCTCCCGAGCGGCCGGTCGCTCCGTTGTGGCTACCTCCAACTGCCCGGTCCGCGCTGCCGGCGAGCGTCGCGGCGGAGGCGGTGAGGTTGGTTCTGTCGCGTCGGCGGGGTCGGTCGCCGCAGTGCCGGTGACGTGGTCGGGCGTCGCAGCGCCGGTGGCGAGGTCGGCTGCCGAGCGCCGATGACGTGGTTGGTCGTCGCAGCGCCGGTGGCGTGGTCGGCTGCCGCAGCACCGATGACGTGGTTGGTCGTCGCAGCGCCGGCGTCAACGTCCTCGACTGCCACGCCCGCGGCAGCCGATGCCGAAGACCTGGTTCAGTTTCTGCACAGTTATTGCATGAAAAATTGCATGATTCTCTGTTCGGTTTTGCACGAGCATTGCATGAAAAAAAGAGGGGAGAAGGAGAATCGGCCTGAAGCCGCCATGAACTGCTGGCCTCGCCGCCGGTGATCGCTCGCCGCCTGCACGTGGCTGACCCCTCGGCCGCATCGGCCTGCAGCCGCCACAACCGGCCGCCTTGGTGCGCCACCCCACCGGCCTGGGTCCCACTGCGCCCGCATGGGAGCTGCCTTGGCTTCGCCGCCGTCCCACCGTTTCCGGACCCGCCGCTGAAGCACCGAACGGCGCATCCAAGCCCGCCGCCGGCACATAAGGCATCGCCCACACACGGCCGCCAGACTCACCGACGCACACCCGGCCCGAAGCCGCCGATACGCCGCCCGTGGACCGCATCCACTCGGCCCCGGCCTGCACGCCGACTAGCACAGGCTGCCGCCCCGCACGAAGCCACCTCCTTGGAAAGCGCGCTGCGCCCCCGTATGGGCTGCCGCCGGCTGCGGCTTCGCCATGCGCCACCGCCCGTGGTTTGCGCCCAAAGCGCCGCCACTTGACCTTCCGGCTGGCAGTCCCGAAAACCGTGCCGCCGCCGGAACTTGCGCCCGCATGCGCTCCGGCGCCGACCACCCCGCCGTGCCGGCCTTGCCCGAGGACGCCCGCCGCCGCACCGACACCGCACAGCCTCCCCCGCTCCGACCTAGCGCCCGCAGCCGCCGCGCCCCTCCCCACCAGCTCACAGCCGCCTCTCGGGCCGGCTATCGCCGCTCGGCCACCTTGCGTCGCTCCGGCCGATCACTCAGGCCTTAGCCGCCACCACAAAAGAGATGAGTAGGGGAAACCCTACTCATCATGGGGTATGTGATGGCCGGGTGGGCCAAGCGGCCAGGCCGTATGGGCCAATACCGAGTGGGCCGAAAGGGGAAAGGGGAGGCCCAAACCGGGTAAAGGGGGCAGATTTTGCAGAAAAACACCCTCATGCTTGTAATTTAACTGAAAGGCCCCTATAATTCGCATATAAGTCCTGAATTTTGCATAAAAGGTTTCGTAGTTCCGAAAATTACGTATAAGCCCTCAAATTTACGAGTGGGTCCAGAATTTTGCAGAAAACCCCTCTGTAAATCAGAAAATTGTGCAAATTTTTCTCTGAACTGAAATTTTGCGTAAAAACCCTCTGGAATTGCAAAATTTGCTGAAATTTCATATTTTAGCATAAAAGGACCTCGGGAAATTTCTGTTAATTGTAATTGTAGAAAATTGCTTTTAATAACTGAATTAGCAGTAAAATTTATAGAAAATGCATAGAAATTTCTGAAACATTACGAGAACCTTTTGTACCATTTATTTACCCGCAGTGAATTATTCTGTGCATGTCTACTAGCAGTAGACTTATACACATTTAAATGACTAGCATCACGAACTGGGAGTTCGAGGAGCTGGCCCCGCATGGCCAAAACTATCTGACATGGACATCCGATGTCGAGATTGTGCTTAGAGCCAGGAAGCTCTGCGCTGCTATTGGGATTGGTGGACTGAATGACGCTCAACCCAAACTTGAGGAGAATGATCATGCACTTCATTTTCTCAGGCACCACCTCTGCCTCACTCTCAAGAATGAGTATATGGCGGAGAAGAGCACGCTAGCACTCTAGACCGCACTCAAGAAGCCGGTTTGAGAGGCTGAAGTACACCATTCTTTCTCAAGCAGAGCAGCAGTGGATCAGACTAAGGTTTGCCGACTTTAAAACGGTCGGGGAGTACAATTCTACCTTGCACAGGATTTGTACTAATCTTCAACTCTGTGGCAAGCAGATCACAGACGAGCAGAAGATCGAAATAACCCTATCCACCTTCCACCCCAATGCAGTATAATCCGCACGCAATTATCGTCAAGACGGCTATGAGGAATATGCTGAATTGATTGATATGATGCAAGTTGTGGAAGCTCAGGACGAAGTTCTCCATAAGAACTACGTCACTCAGCCACCTGGAAGCTCCGCTGGCCGTGAAGCCAACGCCGGGAGCTGCAAGGTGCGAAAGCTCTTGATAAAGAAAAAGGGGAAGGAAGGGTAAGACTGTAGCCCAGAAAGGCAAATCAGATGCTCCACACGAGAATAAAGCTAACAAGCCAAAACGGGATGGCAAAGGGCACATGAAGCCCATTCTGCATCGGTTGAGGGGGAGCATTCTGAGCAGCTGCCTGCGCTGATGGTGTTTGAGACCATTACGACAGCAGCACACCTCTCGACCTAGAAGCAGCCACCGTCATGATTTCTTTTGAAGAGAATATCACCCCGAGAAAATAGCAGAAGAATTCCAGTGCACTGAATGCATTTCGACTTTAATTGTCGTTTATTTTGTGTGGAAGAATATGTTAGAATTTGCATGGATGGTACTTAAGAATTGTTATCTTCTCGTGATGGTTGGATGATATTTGATGAATTCATTCATTTATTCAGTTTATGATGGCATGATATGTTCTGATATTTGAGTATTTTATCTATGTGTTGATTGCCTTCTCATGCATATTAATAAAATACCCTATATTAGAACAAGTGTAGCGCCCTATAAAGGAAGTGTGCTTAGCCAGCAACGGCACAATGCATACCATCTTAAGAGAGACTAAGAAGTTTCAAGTCGATTCGTAAGAGCACTAGCAGCCTTACGACAATCGCCGGAAGCGATACATGTATAATTGGTTCAGAAAGAGTCACAATGGGCACAACTTTGGTCATTGAAGAAGCCTTATTGTACCCAGAATCGACTAGAACTCTCCTAAATTTTAAGAATATTCGCGCAAATGGTTTCCACGTTGAGACTAAAGAAGAGTACGGTAAAGAATACCTGCTCATTACGAAGCGCGAAGAGAATAGAAAAGGGTATTAGAAAAACTTCATTCACTAGAAATTGGGCTATATTATACCAACGTTAAGGCGCCTGCAGCATACACTGTTCTGAAAACAGTATTTAGAAGCTCTAAACTCTTCTGTCTCTGGCGTGACAGATTAGGCCACCCAGGTCTTAGGGTGATGAGAAACATAAACAATAACTCCTAAGGGCATAATATTAATGTGAAGAATTTTCCAAATCATGAAGATTTTGTGTGCCCTGCATGTGCCACCGGGAAACTAATAACTAGACCCTCCACTCCGAAAGTGAAGGATGAAGTCCCTGCATTCCTGGAACGCATCCAGGGAGACATTGCGGTCCCATTCAGCCCATCTCAGGGCCATTTCATGGTGCTCATTGACGCTTCTTCGAAGTGGTCATATGTGGGTTTGTTGTCCACAAGAAACCACGCCTTTGCAAAATTGATCTCGCAGATCATTCGCATCAGAAATGTGTTTCCTGATCATCACATCAAGTCCATCAGAATGGACAACGCTGGGGAATTTACTTCAAAGGCATTTTGATGATTATTGCATGGCAATGGAATTGCAGTTGAGCATTCGGTACCGCATGTCCATACCCAGAATGGTTTGGCAGAGGCTTTAATCAAGAATTAAATTTATTGCCCGACCCCTTTTGCATAATTGAAATCTAGCAGCTATATGTTGGGGACATGCAGTCCTGCATGCAGCGAATCTCATCAACCTTAGATCCTCGGCCTACAACATCTATTCACCTATGCAACTAGCGCAAGGGTCAGCACCGAAAATTTCCCAACATTAGGGGGAGGAAATCAACCCCTTGATGAAGAATGTCGGGAAATTACGTGGCAAGTCTGGGGAATCCATGCAGATGACCCATGTACTAGAGAAGTCCAGAAGACATTACATGGCAAGCCACGGGAATTCATGCAGATGACCCGCGCATTAGTGAAGCAAATAGAGAAGTCCAGAAGACAAGAGAAGTCTAGAAGACAATCGATTTGCAAGAACGAGCAAATCAACTGCCTGATCACTTTAGTGATTTGAAGAGCGTGACTAAGTCGCATGTGCCTGCACGCACTGCACCGGAGAGGGTTGAAATACCAAAGAAAGCAGAAGGTATCCCTAATCTCGTCCAGAGGCCTCAGAAAAATAAAAAAAGAGGACGAGAACTCTGGTTCCTCTAATCCTTAGTAACCGGGGACGCCTGGCGAAAAAGGGTAAGAGGGATTTATCACAGCCGATCATTGAAGTCCCCCAGAATGAGAAGGGGAGCCAGTTGAGACCTGGCACAAGAATGACACCTTCAGAAAAGGGCATACCGGATCTGAATATCCCCATCGGCATGGATGTGTGCGCACACATCGGAGCTGAAAAATTAAAGGAACCTGCCACCGCAATTGAAAGAAGCGATGTGCAAGGTGAAGCTCCAGCAGAAGCAATCGCTCCAGAAGAAACAACTCATGAAAAAATAGCTATAAATTATGTGCACACGGGAGAGTCCCTGAATAGTACAACAGCTAATATCGATATCTACTTCTTAAAGAAAATTGCCTCCATCATCGATCTTGATCCCGAGCCTGCATCGCTCGCTGAATGTAAGAAAAGATCAGATTGGGAAGATTGGAAGAAGGTAATAGCAACTGAATTGCTATCTCTGAACAAAAGAGAGGTGTTTGGGCCCGTATGCCGCACGCCTCCCCATGTGCACCCCGTTGGTCACAAGTGAGTATTTGTTCGAAAGAGAAATGAAAGAAATGAAGTAGTGAGATACAAAGCAAGGCTAGTAGCCCAAGGTTTCACTCAATGTCCTGGAGTTGATTATGAAGAAACCTACTCCCCAGTCATGAGTGGAATTACCTTTAGATACTTGATCTCAATGGTAGTGAACTTGAACTTAGAAATGAAATTGATGGATGTTGTGACTGCATACCTTTACGGTAACTTGGATTCGGAGATTTATATGAAACTCCCTGAAGGAATATCTCTCCCGAACCAAGACAGAGCAAATATAAATCTGTACAGTGTGAAACTCAGCAAGTCACTGTATGGACTGAAACAATCTGGAAGAATATGGTATAATCACTTAAGCGACTTTCTCTGCAAGAAAGGCTACACGAATAATGAAGACTGTTCTTATGTATTTATACAGCGATCCCAGAATGGATTTTGTATAATCTCTATGTATGTAGATAATCTGAATATCATTGGAACGGCCGAAGACATAAAAGAAGCAAACTCCTACTTGGAGTCAGAATTTGAAATGAAAGATTTAGGCAAGACCAAGTTTTGCTTAGGCCTGCAGCTTGAGCATGTCCTTGAAGGAATCTTGGTACATCAGTCAACCGACACCCAGAAGGTGCTTGAAAGGTTTGGCTTCGAGAAGGCATTTCCCTCAAAAGTACCAATGATCGGGAGGTCTTTACAGCAAGAAAAAGATCATTTTCGACCTAGGTGTAACATCCTGGAAATTAAATCAGAATTATGTAAAGCTTTTGAATTAATGTTGCAATGTATTTCCATTTGCATTTGGAGTTAGAATGTTTTTTTCCTAAAAATTGGGTAAAAGGATTTAAGAGTTAAAAGGATCCAAAAATAAGCATATGTGTTTGAATAGTAGAGATTTAAAAATCTAAATTAAGAATCTGAAAAGATGATCCATAAAATATAAGGAGAGAATTTTAATTAAGCATAAAATGGCATCTACAAAGATAAGGGTATGAATAGCAAGGAGCAAGCAATTAGGAAGGTCAACATTTATGAACATAAATATGTACATGTATATATATATATATCGTCCTATATATATATATTCATAAATGTACCCAACAAATAAACCAGGAAAGAGGGAATAAAAAGAATGTATATTTACCACCAAATACATCTCTAAGTATATGTGTATACATCCATGTACAAGTGTTGATAATAGTAGTAAAAAAATAAAAAATAAAAAAAATAGAGAAGGGGGGATCCAGACCGGGCCAGCGCCCAGCCCAACTCCCGCTCTCCCCTTCTCTCAGCGCGCGGCCGCCTTCCACTCCTCCTGCCCGAGCACGCCCCCCCAGCGCTGTTTCTCTTCCTCCTTCCTTCTCTTTCTGTTGCGCGGCCGAGCTATCTCCACGTCGTCCCCTCCCTCCGCGCCTCCTTTCCTCCGCCACACCTCGGGCCGCTGGACAACGTCGCCTCCGCCCATTGGCTCGCCGCGCTATGACCCTGCTCCGCTCTCTTTTTCTCCCCCGCGCTGGCACCACCCTCTTTTTCCTCCCCGCTCTGCCGAGCCATTCCCTCACGCACGCAACTCAACCTCTCTGCTACACCGCGCGCGTCGCCCTTGCCATCATGCCAAATCCTGCCCGCGGGATTTCCCTTGCCCTGCCCACCATCGGTCTCGCCGCTCTCGGATGGGATCGCAAGGGCATGATTCCGATGCCGGCCCTCCTCGCACGGTTATAACAGCCACTAAGGGCTTCCATGGACTTCCCACCTCACCTGCTCCCTCCCGAAGAAACGAATTGGGATTTCGCCTCCCAAATCGCCGCCGCAACCCCCTTCTTCCCAAACTCCGGCGAGCGGGCGCGCCGCCGTATCCTGCCACCTCCGTCCAATTGCTCCCTCCCACACCTTCCAGGGACCCCACCGAAGTTGATCCTACCCTCGGCCGAGCCTCTCCGGCCCTGTAGCTTGCCAGCGACGACCTCCTCCCTGGACCGCCGCCACCGCATGCCGCCAGCCCTACTCCGGTGACCCCCGCCCGCTGCCGACTCCACCATCAGGATCCCCGGCGTCAGGACATTCCATTTCGGCCGTCACCCGCAACCCTCCGGTCGCCCGCCGCCGACTGCACCGCCGCCCATCCTCGGTTCCAAACTCCTCTGCTCCGGCCGCTACTACTGCATACCCTAAGAGGTAATGCTCCCCTATACAAGTAAGAAACATCTGTGAGTCCTCCTGGCTAGCAGCGTCGATGCTAAGACGCACCCAGGCAGCGCGCGTTCGATCCCTCACCACCGCGCCGGGTGTGGGTTTTTGGGTTTAAAATTATTATTTTTTGCTATTACTACTGTGTAGCAGTGAACCCAGCCGACAGTGAGTGTCCATGTGTACACATATGAGCTTGTGCAATAAATAACTTTGTTTAAACCTTTAGCAAATAAATTGAATGATTGAATGTAATTTAAATGGCACATGAAATAGCAAAGATCTTGTATTTAGACCTTGAGTATTAATCTTTACAGATTGCAACTTAGGGTATTTAGGGATTCTTGAGTATGGATATATGTCATGTGTTAGAAGGTAGCACTTGGATATGGGTGTAGCATGAGTAGTTATTCTAGCTTCTTGTCAAAAGAGAGGATTTAGTAATAGTGTGACTAGGGGAGAATGTCACATGAAATAATGACCCGTCAATTAAAGGGTATAGAAATCAACCGTTAGCAAGATAGGCTATTAGATATTATCACTAACCCAGATCATGACATCCAAATAAAATTATGGAATGCAGAATGTTAAAATGAGTATGATTGAACTTTAGTTACTCAAAATGGGATTACAATAGCACCAAAACAAATGAAACTAGAAAATTGGTATTGAATTTATTTGGGTCTTTTGGTGAATGTATATTGGTTTGTTGATTGCCTTTTTCCTTTTTATCCAAATTTTCGCGCGCGTTAAAAATAGCTTACGAAGCACAAGAGGAGGAGGCAGAGACAGCGGCACTAGAAGCTTCAGACAATCCAGAAAACACCCCCTGTGACCAAGGCGAGTCAATACTTTGATCATTTTGAACCTACATTTTCTGCAAATTACTTTGGTTTAAATTATCAAATTGCATGCTGTTACTTTATATGCAAATACATGTTTAGTTTAATCTCCTAGTTATATGCCTACTGTTTACATTGAATAATATTATCCTTCATTTGGAATATTTGAATGTGTGAACCTTGTCGCCCTAGTAAAAATTTATATTAGTAATCTTTCGAAAGTAAGTCTGTAATTATATGTCATGCTTAGCATTGTTTAGATTCTCATGGGCGCGAAAGCACCCAAGCATCACTTTTAATCCTGAGAAAAATTAGTTGGGCAGTCATGGTGGTAATGACTGGTGTATGTTGGATATAGTTATTTTATATTCCCAAAAACCTCGAATTGCTTAATTACCTGGGCGGATGGTTCGGGGGTATGGTGCAGGTGTGCACGAGAGTGTGGTTTGTGGTAGAACCGCCCAGATACCACTAAGGACCAAATCTTGTCTTGTCAACCCATGTAAAACAGTACAACCACAAGTCTGTAAAATACAACTTGGCTAAGTAGACTTATCGAAACCCCGGACTCATCTCACCGGTAGAGGATAGAAGTGTTAAGCTATGGCAAGGGGGCCTGAAGGGACACCAGTGGAGGGTGAAGTTTGCCCAGCTGTCCTAACGTTGCGGGGAGGGGAGCCCGGCTGCGTTAGTGGCTGTGGGAAACATCCCGCGCATAGATGGGACCCACCGCAAGTGGGAGAAGCCCATAAAGTGAGATGAGAAAAGGGACTAGATACTTTGAAAAGTCACTGTGATGGTCTGCTCAACCACACTTCTAAGGAATCGTGTGGGGCAATGAGTTGATTGTCTCTTGTGGTGAAAGTGTACAAACTCTGCAGAGTCAAAACTATTCGAATAGCCGTGCCCACGGTCAAGGGCGAACATGGGAGCTTAACTAGATATAGTTCTGTTTCAAAATATTTGAAAATGGGAATGGGAACTGGTAGGGCAAAGGATCGCCCTAATTTGAGTTTTCCTGGGTGTCGTCCCAGTAGTACGGTAAGTGGCTATAACACTGAAGAATGTTATATGGTGCAGATTCCATGTAACGGTGGATGGAATTTGGCTCAATATTAAATTTAGCTCTAGGCATCATACTAAGTCATTTAAAATCTGCCAGGTCATAGGATTTTTAGTATAATATTTTAATGCAGTTTTGGCAAAACAAAATAACCTGAACCTTCCATTGTTAAGACTTGCATACTATCTATTGCATACTGTGTGTTGACTCGCGGAGCACGGGGTCGGAGTGCTCACGCTCGCTTTTGCGACACAATACAGAAACAGGATCGCAGGATCACTATGCTTACGAAGACACCCCTGCCACTGAAGGAAGATCCAACGAAGGAGATTAGGACGTAGGCTTCGTTTTGCTAGCCATGGACAAGTAGACCAGATGGCTTTGTGTGCACGTATATTCCGGAATCCCGGTAATATATATTGCACACATTACCCTTCCAGTCGCTTGCCTGTGGATTTGGGTTTGCTTTTGCTACTGTTTCCGCTGTATGACTGTAATGATGATATTTGGCCAAAGCGGCCTTTTGTAAACTGTCACCCGATGTGGTGTAATTCAACTTCTGTAATATTACTATGCGATGTATGACATGATCCAGCTATGTACCTGTGTGCAGTAAAACACAGTAGATTCGGATTGAAAAATCCGGGTCTGACACTAGGGAAGAGGGGGAGGAAGTCCTGGGACCAGAATTCCCATACTTGAGTGCAATGGGAGCACTCATGTACTTAACAAACTGCACTAGACCGGACATTGCATTTGCCGTGAACCTGTTAGCAAGGTACAGTGCAGAGTCCACCAAAAGGCATTGGTAGGGCATAAAGGACATCTTCCGATCCCTCCAAGGAATGAAGGACCTTGAATTGTTTTACAGAAATAATCAAGATCTGAACTTGATTGACTATGCAGATGCTGGGTACCTGTTAAACCCGCATACCGCAAGGTCACAAACAGGCTATGTTTTTCTGTGTGGTTGAACTGCAATTTCCTAAAAATCGTCTGAGCAAAGCCTTGTAGCTACTTCGACGAACCACTCAGAAAGTATAGCACTGTATGAAGCCGCACGAATGTGCGCTTGGTTCCGATGAACGATTCACCACATCCAGCAGTCATGTGGAATGAACATTGTGCAAACCCGCACAAGTATCCATGAAGATAATGTAGTTTGCGTTGCACAAGTGCAGCCGGGCTATGTAAGCATATCAACCCCAAATTCCTCTATGCTCATGAATTGCAAAGATGGACAAGATTAAAGTACTGCACACTAAGTCATGTAAACTTGTTCACTAAGTCATTCCTCGCATCTAGCTTTGAAAGGTGCGTGTGAGAGATTGGAATGATGAAACTTAGAGAAGTGCAGAATTCAGGGGGAGAATTCTCTCAAGCCCGTTATTAAATCTTGATCATGAAGATTAAGTACCCAAAGGAATAAAGTCCTGAAGATCAAATGAAATTGGGTGAATTGTACTCTTTTTCCCTTGACGAGTTTTCCATGAAGTTTCTCGACCAAGGTTTTTAATGAGGCAATTCGTGCATCGCAGCATCACATGTATCATGTGCTCTTTCTCCAAATTTTTCCCACTGGGTTTTTATGGAGTTTTAGTGAGGCATGAATGTGTCGGATGAGTGCCCAAGGGGGAGTGTTAAGAAACCTGGGCCTGGGCCGGCAGCCCAGGGCCCATGGTGGGCACCTCATTGTAGTCTATAAATAGAGAGTCATACCTCCTCATTATGTACACATGAATGAAAGCAATAAAGAAAGACCAGGAGTTCTCTCTATCTCTCTGTGTGTTCAATCTATTATTCTGTGATTGATTCGTTCTTGTTCTAAACAGAGGAATCGCTCGGACTGGTCGCCAGCGGCGGTTTGAAAACACTCCTAACCACACGGCCAACCACACCATTCTTCCAGAACGGCAAGCCCCAAATTAATTGGCACACAACACAGCCGTTCCCGCCAAACGCTCCCACACGGCCGTCTTCAACGGCCGCTCGTCCGTTGGTCAAGCTCCCCTGGCCCCTTATTTCCCCAAACAAACGTCCCCTTCCAGGAGGAGATCGCAGAGGCACACACACCTCTGTTCTTCTCCCTCCCCTCCCCTCTTCCTCCCGAACCAATCACCTCACCACCACATGGCCTAACTGACCACTCCTCTCCTCACGTCAGCATTGGTAAAGCTGTCGCGGGTGATTGGCACGGACGGGAATGGCGGCCCGCCACGGTTTCTTGCTCGCTGTCGTCTTCGTGGTCGGGGTTGTGGTGTGCGCTAGCGCGGAGAAGTACAAGCCAACGGAGTCCATACTGGTGAACTGCGGGTCGGCGAAGGAGGACCAGGACGCCGACGGGAGGAAATGGGTGAGTGACCAGGACAGCAAGTGGCTCATCGACAGCGGGAAGTCGTCGATCATGGCGAATGCCAACTTCCAGGACCCGTTGCTTCCGTCGCCGGTGCCATACATGTCAGCGCGGGTGTTCACCAAGGAGGCAGTGTACAACTTCCCCGTCGGGGAGGACCGGCACTGGGTGAGGCTCCACTTCTACCCGGCGGCCTACCACGGCGTCCCCGCCGAGAACTTCTTCTTCTCGGTGTCCACCTCCACCGGCATCACGCTGCTACGCAACTTCAGCGTGTACATTACCGCCAAGGCGCTCAGCCAGGCGTACATCGTCAGGGAGTTCACGCTTCCGCCATCAACAAGCGGTTCACTGTCGCTCACCTTCACGCCGGCCGCCATGAACAACGCTTCCTATGCCTTCGTCAACGGCATCGAGATCGTCTCCATGCCAAATATCTTCACCGACTCACCTCAGATGGTCGAGTTGGCCACATCGATCGACATTGCAGAAAAAAGCCTGCAGACCATGTACCGGCTCAACGTCGGCGGGTCATACATCGCTCTGGCAAACGACTCCGGGCTTTCGCGCGAGTGGTACGACGACACGCCGTACATCTATGGCGCCGCCGCGGGGGTGTCCATGAAGGCCGATGACAAGTTCAAGATCAACTACCCAAGCACCGAGGCGGAGTACGCCGCGCCTGCGAGCGTCTACCTCACCAGCCGGTCTATGGGCCCTAAACCTGAAGTGAACAGGAACTATAAGCTGACATGGGTGTTCGAGGTAGACGGCAAGTTCACCTACATCGTTAGGCTCCACTTCTGCGAGCTGGTGGACAGCAAGGTGAACCAGCGCGTGTTCGACATCTCCATCAACAACAAAACAGCGCAGTCGAACGCCGACGTCATCGCGTGGGCAAAGCAGGGCGTGCCAGTGTACAAGGACTACGCGGTGAACATGCCCGACGGTCCCGGCGACAAGATTCTGTGGGTCCAACTGTACCCTGGGTCAAACGACTCACAGTACGCTGACGCTCTACTCAATGGCCTCGAGATCTTCAAGATGAGCGACAGCTCCGGCAACCTGGCCGGGCCAAACCCAGACCTGTCCAAAATGCTCGCCGACGCGGAGTTGGAGGTGGCGCAGGGGAAGTTCAAGTCCAAGCCGAGCAACATCAAGGACACCGTAATCGGCGGGGCGGCGGGCGGGGCGGCCGCGTTTGGGATCGTCGCGGCCATCTGCGTTGTGGCATATCAAACGAAGAAGAGGAGGACGCTCAGTAGCAGCGCGTCGCACTCGTCCGGTTGGCTGCCAGTGTACGGCGGCAACTCGCACACGAGCGCCAGCAAGTCGTCCGGTGGCAAGAGCGCGGCCCTCAACCCAAACATCACGGCCATGTGCCGGCACTTCTCTTTCGCGGAGATCAAGTCGGCGACAAAGAACTTCGACGAGTCGCTGGTGATCGGTGTGGGCGGGTTCGGGAAGGTGTACCGGGGCGTGGTCGACGGCGACACCAAGGTGGCAATCAAGCGGAGCAACCCATCGTCGGAGCAGGGCGTGCTGGAGTTCCAGACGGAGATCGAGATGCTCTCCAAGCTCCGGCACAAGCACCTTGTTTCGCTCATCGGCTGCTGCGAGGACGACGGCGAGATGATCCTGGTGTACGACTACATGGCGCACGGCACGCTCCGGGAACACCTGTACAAGGGCGGCAAGCCGCCTCTGTCGTGGAAGCAACGCCTCGAGATCACCATCGGCGCCGCGCGAGGGCTGCACTACCTCCACACCGGCGCCAAGTACACCATCATCCACCGCGACGTCAAGACGACCAACATCCTCGTTGATGAGAAATGGGTCGCCAAGGTCTCCGACTTCGGCCTCTCCAAAACCGGTCCGACGGCCATGAACCAGACTCACGTCAGCACCATGGTGAAGGGCAGCTTCGGCTACCTCGATCCGGAGTACTTCCGGCGGCAGCAGCTCACGGAGAAATCCGACGTCTACTCGTTCGGCGTCGTGCTCTTCGAGGTGCTCTGCGCGCGGCCGGCGCTGAACCCGAGCCTACCGAGGGAGCAGGTCAGCCTCGCCGACCACGCCATGAGCTGCCAGAGGAAGGGAACCCTGCAGGACATCGTCGACCCGTTATTGAAAGGAAAGATCGCGCCGGACTGCCTGAAGAAGTTCGCTGAGACGGCGGAGAAGTGCCTGGCGGACCACGGCGTGGACCGGCCGTCCATGGGCGACGTGCTGTGGAACCTCGAGTTCGCTCTGCAGATGCAGGAGACCTTCGAGAACGGTGGGAAGCCTGAGGGCGAGGACAGCGTGGGCAGCAGCAGCACCATCTCCGCGGCGGACAGCATGGCCGCCAATGCCGCCGCCCTCGAGCTGATCAGCGAGGACATGGACGAGGAGGACATCGCCAACAGCGTTGTGTTCTCGCAGCTCGTCCACCCAACCGGCCGGTGATAAGGGTCTTCTGTGGGGGACGGATGGCGAAATGGATCGTGCATATTTTTTTGTTTTCGATTGGAATTAACTGATTGTTGTTCATATGTACATCAGATCATAATATGTGTATGTGTGTTGCATTGTTGATTTACTCTTTGATTCTGTTCTATTTGTTGCACACCGGTTGGGCTGTCAAAAAAGAGAGAGAAAATTCAATCGGTAGCTGAGATCACGGGAATTCTGTAAAAACAAAACCTGAACATGTCCAGTGCATGGAGGCTTGGATCAGATTCACAATGAGACTAAGTTTGAGCAACCCACATTCCTATCTGCAATCTTTGGAAAGCTTGAAATGGAATTTAATAGGAAAGCGAAGAGAGGAACATGCATGCATCCGGAGGTCAAGTGTCTAACAGTCTATTAAAATGTGTTCCCTCGCAAAAAAAAAGAAAAAAGAAAAAAAGAAATGTGTTGCTTTGTCTCAGTTAAACAAGGTAAAACTCTTGGTGATACCTAAGTGCCCTATGCTTTCCATACATACTTGCTCTTGCTTTTACTTTGCCAAGACTGCCTAGTGGATACTGGAATACTGGATACTGTCCACTAAATGTTCAGAGCATCTCACATCAGATCGAGGTCGTCGAATCAGGTCCCATGGCAAAGCAGTAAGTTAGTTCGATATGTCCTTGCAGCAAGTTAGTTCGATATTTCTTTCTTTGTTCCCCAACAAGGTAAATAGCAGTTGAGGCATCAAAACATGCTTCTTCTCATGTATGTAATATGCTACTTATTCAGTACGTGTGCTTCTAAACGTAATATTGTTCTTGCAATCTACAAACAGTTTCAGCGTCAATATTGACTTCTGATCTTCGCGTAACCTGGTTATACAAATTAAGCTCCTACTGACCGCTTAGTGTTTTCAAAAGTGGCATGAAATGCAGTCACTCTTACACTTGTTGACGACTCAATATTGGCAACCTGTGCAAATACTGAATACTCCCTCTGGGAATTGCGGGTAGCCTCCGCGGCCACATCAGTGATTTTGCGAAAAGCAATTTCGAATTTTCAAAATTACATACAGGTCCTCAATTTTTCATAAAGACCAGCATATCAGCGTTTTTTTAAAAAAACCCTCTTTTTTCAAATTACGTATTTCAAATTACATATAGGTTCTTAATTTTTCAAGGAAGCCCTCCTTTTACGTGATTAATCCCTGCGCTTTTTCGAAATTAAATACCGGTCCTTTATTTTCAGAAAAGTCCTTCACTTTCTTGGAAAATACGTACGGGTCTTTGATTTTTTCAGAAAAGACCCCTACAAATTGTTGGTTCTTTTACTTCGGTCTACATGGTAGATCGCGTGGCATGATGGCGTGCTTTTGCAACTAGCATATATGATCATTGTTTGGCTGACAAAGCAACGTTGGTACTTCATCACAAAAAAAATGCCGGTACTGTGGTGGAGACTTTGGCAAGAAATCTACTGTATGCTCCTTCGTTTTATTGTGTATCTATTATTTCTTTTTTATTGGCGTGTGATTGTATCAACCTGAAGTGTCATGTAAGTGCCGCCTCAAAAAAAAGAGTAACGGTAGTAATCATTTTGACAAGATAATCTTGTGAATGACAAATAGATTCTCTACATGGAGCACGGGAGGCGATGCAGCTGGTGCCCGTGCGGACTCACCTGCCATGATACACAGCCACGATCGGCAATCTCGTAGCGCTACATAGACATAGGAGTTAGACCGGGCTTCTCCGAGCCAGTCCGAGACCTGTCCAACTCAACACAGCCCAAGCATGACACAAGCCAACACGTGTAACATCCCAAAAATTTTCTTTCTGAAAAAGTTTAATTCAAATTAATTATTTTAAAGTATTTGAGTTTTATTTGGATTTGCCCAGAATTTCAGTTTTTGAAAAGCTAGATTTGAAAAGTATTTTAAGTAAAACCTAAAATTATTATTAAATAAAAAGATATTTCGAATTTCTATGAAAATCCTAATTCAAATTAATTATTTGGAGTTATTTGGCTTTTATTTGGTTTCCTGGATTTTCTGGAGTTTAAAAATGTATTTTTGAAATTAAAAAGTATTTCAAGTATGAAAATCAAATACCAACATTAGTTGGAAGTATTTTTATTAAGTCCAAAACTTATTCAGGAACTTCTGTGAATATTTCTGGAATTTTTGGAATTTATTTGGTATTTTTCTGAGCTTATTTGAGTTTTCTGGGCCTTTCTGAAAATCTAAAATCAAAATTTAAAAACCCCTCTCCCCTCCCCTCCGGCCGCCACGTGGACGGCCAGATGCCGGCCACGTCGCCCCCGCTCAATTCCGCCTACCCTCTCCCGATCCACGCCACGTCGCCCCCTCGCTTCATCCCCGCCGCCCGCCTTGCGCCCGCGCCCGCCGCACGATTCCCCCTCCCCGCCACGTGTCACCATCCGGTCGCCCCGCTCCCTTCCCTCCCTGCCGCCCGGGCCCGCCTGTCAGCGCGCCCTTCTTCCTCCCCACGCCTTCTTCCTCCTCCCGCGCGGACGCGCCATCACCGCCACCATTTCCGCCGCCCAACGGACGCGCCGATCTCCTTCCTTTCTCTCCCTCTCCTCTTCCCCGACCCGATCCCGCCATCCCCGCGCCCGTTTCCCCTCTCCCCGCGCCGTGCCCCCCCCCCCTTAATTCCGCCATTACGCCGCCGCCTCGCGCCATCAACGGCGAGGGATCCCCGGCGCCTCCCCCCTCCCCGACCCCTATAAAAGGCCCCCCTCGGCCTCCTCTCTCACCGCACCTCCTCCCTCCGCACCCCTTCTCCCTTCCCGAGCTCTCCCTCGCCCCCGCGCTGTGCGCACCCTCCTCCGCCGCCGCATTTGGCTCCGGCGAGGAATCACCGCCGGCTCGGGCAACGCCTCGCCTCACCGACCCCACCGCCGCCTTCTTCGCGTCCGTGCGCACCTCGGCCGCCCCTCGGTCGTGACCCACACCCGCCGGAGCTCCATCGCCGTCGCAACCCGAGCGCCGCCGCCGCTCCGCGCTCGCCGCCGGTCACTTCCAGCCGCCCCGGTAATCACTGCCCCCACCACCGCACTCCCCGTCGCCCCCTCTCTCTCCTCGGCCCCTCGCCGTCGGCAGCCGCGCCGCCGTTCGCCGGTGAGCACGCCGCCCCCGAGCACCCTCCGGCCGGCCTCCCACGTCGGCGTCCCCGTGCCTGCGTGGCGCTTGCGTGTCGGCCCGGTGGCCGCCACGTCGCCACCACCTCGGCCACGTCTGCCACGCAAGCCGCCACCCACCACCCGCGCCACCTCACCAATTCCCCTCCTCCGTGGGCTCGGTCCATAGACCCAGGCCCACATGACAGTGGCATGTCCCTCAGGGCTGACGTCAGCGTGGCGCAGTAAACCGATTTTCCAGTGCAAAAATAAATCGGCCAAAAAGGAAAATCCCTCGCTGACGCATTGCTGACGTCATAAATTCTTTTCCTTTAGAAAAATAATTCCAGAAAATCCCTTTTTCTATTTTCTCTGAATTTAATCTTCCCGGAGCCCGTTCTCCTTCATCGTAACTCCGTTTGAGCCCATTCAAATTTCTAAATTCATCAAAAATTCCAAACTATCCATTTCTTCCATCCTTTCAAATATTTGAAATTTATTTGATATTTCAAATATTTAAATTTCAAATTCCAATACCTAGTTTAAATTCAAAGCCTCAGTTCCATTCCAAATTTCCTGTGCACTTTCAAAATTCAAATTCAAATCTGGCAAAATCTCCATAAAATCCATTCTATTTTTCTTGGTCCAAATATTATCTCAGTAATTTCATTTCCCAACCGATCTTCCAGATATTCGTTCTCCCTCGTGTGAACCCCAAATCCGCTGAATCTTTCTCCTAAATTCATCTAAAATCATAACCTATCCAATTATGGCCTCTATTTGAGTTTTTGAGTTTATTTGATTTTGTTGTATTTATTTGCTTTGTTGGCTTCGTCTTTTTCTCGCGTAGATTCCAACGTTGTCGACGATCCCTCCTCACAGCAACAAGAAGACCCAGAAACCCTGCAAGAAGGCAAGTCTCCTTTGATCATCTTGAACCTATGCTTTTGAAATGTTTTAAATATTTTAAATTATGTGCATTGCTATTTACATAAAATCACTAGTTCAAATATTTAGGAATTAGTTATTCCAACTTTGTTATGCCCTCATTTGACATTGATTGCCATGTACCTTGTCACCCTAGAACTTCCTTTGTCTCAATAATGAGATTACTATTAATCTTTGTGAATATTAGAATGGTAGAATAATGCTTAGTCATGCTATCTAATATCTTTGGAAACTCTTGAAAATGGGAAATTAATATTTATTGTTGAGCCTTGTGTTTATAAAGTTGTGGTCACCCTTGTTCTCTTAAAATAAACTAAAATGTGAGAGTTGGTTTAGATTAGGGTGGATGGTTAGTTTGGTTTGGTGCAGGAAGCACGAGATCTTGTAAAGTGTATGTTCCACCCTAGTCAATTAAGGACCGACGCTTGTGTTTGTCCAGACTGAGCATTAACCGTACAACCACAAGTCTATATGGGTACGACCTAGCTGACTAACTTACGATAGTCTAGTTTAGGTGCCACCAGTGGAAAGTGGGTGCCAGGGATGGACTGGTTATTCACAGTGAGGGACAGGGATTTACTGTACTCATATGGCGCAAGAGGGGGCTTCGGTTCGGGCAGTTAGCCTACCTGCGGTGAAACCTCAGCGGGTGGTATCTAGCTAGATTAGAGTAAGGTAAAGGCTTTGTGATATTTTATCTGGGTCTCATGCCAAAGGAAGCGTGTTGACTTTTAGGATAAATTATCTCTTGTGGGTAAAGTTGTACAACCTCTGCAGAGTGTAAAACTATTCGAATAGCCGTGCCCACGGTCAAGGGCAGGCAAGGAATGCATTCACATGGTAGATTTCTGGTTTTGTTTTAAAATCAAAAGTTTTTGTATTCCGAGAGTGGAGGGAACTCTCGGAAGGGAATCCTGGCGGATGGAGCCAGAGAGGGTGGATGGAACCCGCAGTTTTAAACTTGACCAATTGTAATTGGTTGGCTAGTGTTGGTAGATGGAACCTTCACTAGAAAGTTAATGATAGTTTCTGCTAAAACATTTACTTTATTAAATTGATGCCTTCGAAAATAATTAGTAGTAATTGAATTTAAAATATTGCTTTGTGCAAAAGAACCATATAGCCTTCCTTTGTCAAGCCTTGCATCTATTGCATTTTTCCCAAGACTTGCGGAGTACTTTATGTACTCACGCGTTGCTCTCAAAAATAAATCTCAGAAGAATACGAAGCTCAAGAAGGAGACTACGACTACTTCGCGTGTGGATTTGACGAAGGATTTCCGGAGTACTAGGTCGCGCTTCCCCAGTCAATTGCCTGTGGCGTATTGATGGGTCATCGCTGGATTTATCTTCTGCTTCCGCTGTTTTTGTGTGTGTGAGGTCTTGAAACCTCAGTTGTAATAATAAGACCTTTCGGTCTGTACTCTCAATTATTGTAATAAAGCGTTGTTGGTTATGTAATCATTTCTGTTTGACTGTGTGCACTAGCTTTGATCTGGGACTAGTGCTGTAATACACAGAGGGTCCGGGTTCGGAAATCCGGGGTCCTGACAGAGGTGGTATCAGAGCCAGGTTGACTGTAGGACGTGACCTAGTTAGAATGGTCGTTAAAAGAAGAGCTTCAAAATTTATTTTATAAAATAAAAATTTAATGATGTGCTATCCTTATCTTTTCTTGTCTTTCTATTCTTACCTTCGTCATGGCATTCTCCCTTATCTATCTGCTTATTTCCTTTTTGGAATGGTAATTGTACCCCCCCCCCTTTCCTTTGTAATTTCTATAGACGGCTCAGTAAGGTTGCGTCTAAGAAGCATTTGGAGAAGCTCGTCATCATGAAGGAGCAAGGACTAGCTCTTTAGTTGTAGTACCCAAGTAAAGTCCTATGATTTTAGAACGCTTATATATTACTTGCTTGTGTGTTAGGTGGACTGTACCAAGTCTTTGTATACTTGTAGTACAGTTATCCCTAAAAACTATTTTGATTTCAAGCTAAGTTTCTTCTAAGTTGTTGCTTGCTTCTTTCTTGTGTGTTTGTTCGGGATGTTTAGTTGTTCCCCTAATCTCTTAACTGTGCTACTTCCCTCTTATCTTTTGCTAACCCAAGTTACCACAATAGTGCAAGCTCCAATTCTTTCACCGAAGTCCAAGTTTGGAGAATTCTTGAGGACCTAGAGTATATGGAAGACAACAAATTTATGGAAAGTACTCTTGTCGGGAAAGCTGTCATAATCAGTGCATGTCAAGTTCGGCAATTTGGAGAATTGTTGCTAGAGTGATATATTTTGGATTTATAATTGACAAGATTGAATAATATTCGAGTGGATTGAGATAAAAGGTATATTTGTGGATACCAATTGATTATAAATAAATCTAAAGAGTGTCATCTTTGTGGATTGACTAGAGAATAAATACAAAGTTGAACTTGGGGAAGCTAATTAGATCATGGGAAGAGTCTAAACTTTGCCTTGGATTTATTATCTAGGATTGAAAGGAGTAGTTGGATGTAAAACAAGATTTTGTTGGAGGGATTATTTGTGATTGTTGGAGAATTAGTATTAAGAGATTGATCAAGTGAAGGGAGCGATTGAAAGATTAAGAAGTTGAATTATCATAAACAATTCATGATATCAATTTTGGGTGATTTGGTTGAATCATGAAGAGTGGATGAATTTTGTGGAGTGAATTGATTATTAGAGTTTGGTGGACCTATTGATGATGAGTGGATACTAGTGGAATTCTAAAAGATAATACCCTTAGATATCTTGGTGGATTTTATCATTACAAAGTGGACTTTGATATGACAATTTGAATTTGGTGGATTTAATAGATCATTGCTAGATAATTGGATTTTAACTAATGGGATTAACTAGATCATTAAGGATGTTCAAATGGATAACCTGGAGGATTTAAATTAATTATGGGAGATAGATGGTCCAATGAGAATTAATTGAGAGATTGTCCGATAAGAATTAATTGAGTTCATTCAAATTTGGTGGAACCAAAATGATGATTATGAAGAGAATGATGTTGGTGGATTAATGAATATTAAATTATGGCTTACATGATCTTAAAATTGATTGATGATTACTAAAAGGTTGGATTAATTTTATATTATTTGATCAGAGTCATGGATCTGTTGGATTAGATAATGATCATAAAATAATTGGTGGAAATCACAAACTACAATGTTATTGGATTATTGTTGGAAAAATTCTATGGTTTGACGTCGATTCAAATTAGAGCAGAGAGTAAAAGTTAATGAGATTACTTGTCGAAATCAATAAGGTGCATTTGTGGTATATGATTTTGGAATCAAGAATTTTTGAAGAGTTGAAATAATTATGTCCTTCTCGGATGAACACGTTGGTACTTCATCACAAAAAAAATGCCGGTACTGTGGTGGAGACTTTGGCAAGAAATCTACTGTATGCTCCTTCGTTTTATTGTGTATCTATTATTTCTTTTTTATTGGCGTGTGATTGTATCAACCTGAAGTGTCATGTAAGTGCCGCCTCAAAAAAAAGAGTAACGGTAGTAATCATTTTGACAAGATAATCTTGTGAATGACAAATAGATTCTCTACATGGAGCACGGGAGGCGATGCAGCTGGTGCCCGTGCGGACTCACCTGCCATGATACACAGCCACGATCGGCAATCTCGTAGCGCTACATAGACATAGGAGTTAGACCGGGCTTCTCCGAGCCAGTCCGAGACCTGTCCAACTCAACACAGCCCAAGCATGACACAAGCCAACACGTGTAACATCCCAAAAATTTTCTTTCTGAAAAAGTTTAATTCAAATTAATTATTTTAAAGTATTTGAGTTTTATTTGGATTTGCCCAGAATTTCAGTTTTTGAAAAGCTAGATTTGAAAAGTATTTTAAGTAAAACCTAAAATTATTATTAAATAAAAAGATATTTTGAATTTCTATGAAAATCCTAATTCAAATTAATTATTTGGAGTTATTTGGCTTTTATTTGGTTTCCTGGATTTTCTGGAGTTTAAAAATGTATTTTTGAAATTAAAAAGTATTTCAAGTATGAAAATCAAATACCAACATTAGTTGGAAGTATTTTTATTAAGTCCAAAACTTATTCAGGAACTTCTGTGAATATTTCTGGAATTTTTGGAGTTTATTTGGTATTTTTCTGAGCTTATTTGAGTTTTCTGGGCCTTTCTGAAAATCTAAAATCAAAATTTAAAAACCCCTCTCCCCTCCCCTCCGGCCGCCACGTGGACGGCCAGATGCCGGCCACGTCGCCCCCGCTCAATTCCGCCTACCCTCTCCCGATCCACGCCACGTCGCCCCCTCGCTTCATCCCCGCCGCCCGCCTTGCGCCCGCGCCCGCCGCACGATTCCCCCTCCCCGCCACGTGTCACCATCCGGTCGCCCCGCTCCCTTCCCTCCCTGCCGCCCGGGCCCGCCTGTCAGCGCGCCCTTCTTCCTCCCCACGCCTTCTTCCTCCTCCCGCGCGGACGCGCCATCACCGCCACCATTTCCGCCGCCCAACGGACGCGCCGATCTCCTTCCTTTCTCTCCCTCTCCTCTTCCCCGACCCGATCCCGCCATCCCCGCGCCCGTTTCCCCTCTCCCCGCGCCGTGCCCCCCCCCCCCCCTTAATTCCGCCATTACGCCGCCGCCTCGCGCCATCAACGGCGAGGGATCCCCGGCGCCTCCCCCCTCCCCGACCCCTATAAAAGGCCCCCCTCGGCCTCCTCTCTCACCGCACCTCCTCCCTCCGCACCCCTTCTCCCTTCCCGAGCTCTCCCTCGCCCCCGCGCTGTGCGCACCCTCCTCCGCCGCCGCATTTGGCTCCGGCGAGGAATCACCGCCGGCTCGGGCAACGCCTCGCCTCACCGACCCCACCGCCGCCTTCTTCGCGTCCGTGCGCACCTCGGCCGCCCCTCGGTCGTGACCCACACCCGCCGGAGCTCCATCGCCGTCGCAACCCGAGCGCCGCCGCCGCTCCGCGCTCGCCGCCGGTCACTTCCAGCCGCCCCGGTAATCACTGCCCCCACCACCGCACTCCCCGTCGCCCCCTCTCTCTCCTCGGCCCCTCGCCGTCGGCAGCCGCGCCGCCGTTCGCCGGTGAGCACGCCGCCCCCGAGCACCCTCCGGCCGGCCTCCCACGTCGGCGTCCCCGTGCCTGCGTGGCGCTTGCGTGTCGGCCCGGTGGCCGCCACGTCGCCACCACCTCGGCCACGTCTGCCACGCAAGCCGCCACCCACCACCCGCGCCACCTCACCAATTCCCCTCCTCCGTGGGCTCGGTCCATAGACCCAGGCCCACATGACAGTGGCATGTCCCTCAGGGCTGACGTCAGCGTGGCGCAGTAAACCGATTTTCCAGTGCAAAAATAAATCGGCCAAAAAGGAAAATCCCTCGCTGACGCATTGCTGACGTCATAAATTCTTTTCCTTTAGAAAAATAATTCCAGAAAATCCCTTTTTCTATTTTCTCTGAATTTAATCTTCCCGGAGCCCGTTCTCCTTCATCGTAACTCCGTTTGAGCCCATTCAAATTTCTAAATTCATCAAAAATTCCAAACTATCCATTTCTTCCATCCTTTCAAATATTTGAAATTTATTTGATATTTCAAATATTTAAATTTCAAATTCCAATACCTAGTTTAAATTCAAAGCCTCAGTTCCATTCCAAATTTCCTGTGCACTTTCAAAATTCAAATTCAAATCTGGCAAAATCTCCATAAAATCCATTCTATTTTTCTTGGTCCAAATATTATCTCAGTAATTTCATTTCCCAACCGATCTTCCAGATATTCGTTCTCCCTCGTGTGAACCCCAAATCCGCTGAATCTTTCTCCTAAATTCATCTAAAATCATAACCTATCCAATTATGGCCTCTATTTGAGTTTTTGAGTTTATTTGATTTTGTTGTATTTATTTGCTTTGTTGGCTTCGTCTTTTTCTCGCGTAGATTCCAACGTTGTCGACGATCCCTCCTCACAGCAACAAGAAGACCCAGAAACCCTGCAAGAAGGCAAGTCTCCTTTGATCATCTTGAACCTATGCTTTTGAAATGTTTTAAATATTTTAAATTATGTGCATTGCTATTTACATAAAATCACTAGTTCAAATATTTAGGAATTAGTTATTCCAACTTTGTTATGCCCTCATTTGACATTGATTGCCATGTACCTTGTCACCCTAGAACTTCCTTTGTCTCAATAATGAGATTACTATTAATCTTTGTGAATATTAGAATGGTAGAATAATGCTTAGTCATGCTATCTAATATCTTTGGAAACTCTTGAAAATGGGAAATTAATATTTATTGTTGAGCCTTGTGTTTATAAAGTTGTGGTCACCCTTGTTCTCTTAAAATAAACTAAAATGTGAGAGTTGGTTTAGATTAGGGTGGATGGTTAGTTTGGTTTGGTGCAGGAAGCACGAGATCTTGTAAAGTGTATGTTCCACCCTAGTCAATTAAGGACCGACGCTTGTGTTTGTCCAGACTGAGCATTAACCGTACAACCACAAGTCTATATGGGTACGACCTAGCTGACTAACTTACGATAGTCTAGTTTAGGTGCCACCAGTGGAAAGTGGGTGCCAGGGATGGACTGGTTATTCACAGTGAGGGACAGGGATTTACTGTACTCATATGGCGCAAGAGGGGGCTTCGGTTCGGGCAGTTAGCCTACCTGCGGTGAAACCTCAGCGGGTGGTATCTAGCTAGATTAGAGTAAGGTAAAGGCTTTGTGATATTTTATCTGGGTCTCATGCCAAAGGAAGCGTGTTGACTTTTAGGATAAATTATCTCTTGTGGGTAAAGTTGTACAACCTCTGCAGAGTGTAAAACTATTCGAATAGCCGTGCCCACGGTCAAGGGCAGGCAAGGAATGCATTCACATGGTAGATTTCTGGTTTTGTTTTAAAATCAAAAGTTTTTGTATTCCGAGAGTGGAGGGAACTCTCGGAAGGGAATCCTGGCGGATGGAGCCAGAGAGGGTGGATGGAACCCGCAGTTTTAAACTTGACCAATTGTAATTGGTTGGCTAGTGTTGGTAGATGGAACCTTCACTAGAAAGTTAATGATAGTTTCTGCTAAAACATTTACTTTATTAAATTGATGCCTTCGAAAATAATTAGTAGTAATTGAATTTAAAATATTGCTTTGTGCAAAAGAACCATATAGCCTTCCTTTGTCAAGCCTTGCATCTATTGCATTTTTCCCAAGACTTGCGGAGTACTTTATGTACTCACGCGTTGCTCTCAAAAATAAATCTCAGAAGAATACGAAGCTCAAGAAGGAGACTACGACTACTTCGCGTGTGGATTTGACGAAGGATTTCCGGAGTACTAGGTCGCGCTTCCCCAGTCAATTGCCTGTGGCGTATTGATGGGTCATCGCTGGATTTATCTTCTGCTTCCGCTGTTTTTGTGTGTGTGAGGTCTTGAAACCTCAGTTGTAATAATAAGACCTTTCGGTCTGTACTCTCAATTATTGTAATAAAGCGTTGTTGGTTATGTAATCATTTCTGTTTGACTGTGTGCACTAGCTTTGATCTGGGACTAGTGCTGTAATACACAGAGGGTCCGGGTTCGGAAATCCGGGGTCCTGACAGAGGTGGTATCAGAGCCAGGTTGACTGTAGGACGTGACCTAGTTAGAATGGTCGTTAAAAGAAGAGCTTCAAAATTTATTTTATAAAATAAAAATTTAATGATGTGCTATCCTTATCTTTTCTTGTCTTTCTATTCTTACCTTCGTCATGGCATTCTCCCTTATCTATCTGCTTATTTCCTTTTTGGAATGGTAATTGTACCCCCCCCCCTTTCCTTTGTAATTTCTATAGACGGCTCAGTAAGGTTGCGTCTAAGAAGCATTTGGAGAAGCTCGTCATCATGAAGGAGCAAGGACTAGCTCTTTAGTTGTAGTACCCAAGTAAAGTCCTATGATTTTAGAACGCTTATATATTACTTGCTTGTGTGTTAGGTGGACTGTACCAAGTCTTTGTATACTTGTAGTACAGTTATCCCTAAAAACTATTTTGATTTCAAGCTAAGTTTCTTCTAAGTTGTTGCTTGCTTCTTTCTTGTGTGTTTGTTCGGGATGTTTAGTTGTTCCCCTAATCTCTTAACTGTGCTACTTCCCTCTTATCTTTTGCTAACCCAAGTTACCACAATAGTGCAAGCTCCAATTCTTTCACCGAAGTCCAAGTTTGGAGAATTCTTGAGGACCTAGAGTATATGGAAGACAACAAATTTATGGAAAGTACTCTTGTCGGGAAAGCTGTCATAATCAGTGCATGTCAAGTTCGGCAATTTGGAGAATTGTTGCTAGAGTGATATATTTTGGATTTATAATTGACAAGATTGAATAATATTCGAGTGGATTGAGATAAAAGGTATATTTGTGGATACCAATTGATTATAAATAAATCTAAAGAGTGTCATCTTTGTGGATTGACTAGAGAATAAATACAAAGTTGAACTTGGGGAAGCTAATTAGATCATGGGAAGAGTCTAAACTTTGCCTTGGATTTATTATCTAGGATTGAAAGGAGTAGTTGGATGTAAAACAAGATTTTGTTGGAGGGATTATTTGTGATTGTTGGAGAATTAGTATTAAGAGATTGATCAAGTGAAGGGAGCGATTGAAAGATTAAGAAGTTGAATTATCATAAACAATTCATGATATCAATTTTGGGTGATTTGGTTGAATCATGAAGAGTGGATGAATTTTGTGGAGTGAATTGATTATTAGAGTTTGGTGGACCTATTGATGATGAGTGGATACTAGTGGAATTCTAAAAGATAATACCCTTAGATATCTTGGTGGATTTTATCATTACAAAGTGGACTTTGATATGACAATTTGAATTTGGTGGATTTAATAGATCATTGCTAGATAATTGGATTTTAACTAATGGGATTAACTAGATCATTAAGGATGTTCAAATGGATAACCTGGAGGATTTAAATTAATTATGGGAGATAGATGGTCCAATGAGAATTAATTGAGAGATTGTCCGATAAGAATTAATTGAGTTCATTCAAATTTGGTGGAACCAAAATGATGATTATGAAGAGAATGATGTTGGTGGATTAATGAATATTAAATTATGGCTTACATGATCTTAAAATTGATTGATGATTACTAAAAGGTTGGATTAATTTTATATTATTTGATCAGAGTCATGGATCTGTTGGATTAGATAATGATCATAAAATAATTGGTGGAAATCACAAACTACAATGTTATTGGATTATTGTTGGAAAAATTCTATGGTTTGACGTCGATTCAAATTAGAGCAGAGAGTAAAAGTTAATGAGATTACTTGTCGAAATCAATAAGGTGCATTTGTGGTATATGATTTTGGAATCAAGAATTTTTGAAGAGTTGAAATAATTATGTCCTTCTCGGATGAACACTTGCGGAAGTTAAGCCCTTTTGGTGGAATACTGAATTAATCGATATGATAAGGGCAATTGAAGTTAACCCAAAGCTTGCAGGCGACTAAAGATGTACCAATCCGATTTGTTGTTGTCTTCCATATTCCTCAGTTAAAGGAATACTTCAGAGCATCGACCAACAAGATAGAATCATGAAGGAAGCTGAACGCCGCGCAAGAAGCATGACCATAAAGTTTCACAAAGTACAGTAGAGCAACCATTCGAAGTCAAGCAACTTGGGAGCGTGAAGAGGACCTAAGAGTCGAGTTTCCCTCTCCTTTCTCTTTCCCAGTCCGTCCGAATCTCGAGGTCGAGATTCTTTCTAAGGGGGGTAGATTTGTAACATCCCAAAAATTTTCTTTCTGAAAAAGTTTAATTCAAATTAATTATTTTAAAGTATTTGAGTTTTATTTGGATTTGCCCAGAATTTCTGTTTTTGAAAAGCTAGATTTGAAAAGTACTTTAAGTAAAACCTAAAATTATTATTAAATAAAAAGATATTTTGAATTTCTATGAAAATCCTAATTCAAATTAATTATTTGGAGTTATTTGGCTTTTATTTGGTTTCCTGGATTTTCTGGAGTTTAAAAATGTATTTTTGAAATTAAAAAGTATTTCAAGTATGAAAATCAAATACCAACATTAGTTGGAAGTATTTTTATTAAGTCCAAAACTTATCCAGGAACTTCTGTGAATATTTCTGGAATTTTTGGAATTTATTTGGTATTTTTCTGAGCTTATTTGAGTTTTCTGGGCCTTTCTGAAAATCTAAAATCAAAATTTAAAAACCCCTCTCCCCTCCCCTCCGGCCGCCACGTGGACGGCCAGATGCCGGCCACGTCGCCCCCGCTCAATCCCGCCTACCCTCTCCCGATCCACGCCACGTCGCCCCCTCGCTTCATCCCCGCCGCCCGCCTTGCGCCCGCGCCCGCCGCACGATTCCCCCTCCCCGCCACGTGTCACCATCCGGTCGCCCCGCTCCCTTCCCTCCCTGCCGCCCGGGCCCGCCTGTCAGCGCGCCCTTCTTCCTCCCCACGCCTTCTTCCTCCTCCCGCGCGGACGCGCCATCACCGCCACCATTTCCGCCGCCCAACGGACGCGCCGATCTCCTTCCTTTCTCTCCCTCTCCTCTTCCCCGACCCGATCCCGCCATCCCCGCGCCCGTTTCCCCTCTCCCCGCGCCGTGCCCCCCCCCCCCCCCCTTAATTCCGCCATTACGCCGCCGCCTCGCGCCATCAACGGCGAGGGATCCCCGGCGCCTCCCCCCTCCCCGACCCCTATAAAAGGCCCCCCTCGGCCTCCTCTCTCACCGCACCTCCTCCCTCCGCACCCCTTCTCCCTTCCCGAGCTCTCCCTCGCCCCCGCGCCGTGCGCACCCTCCTCCGCCGCCGCATTTGGCTCCGGCGAGGAATCACCGCCGGCTCGGGCAACGCCTCGCCTCACCGACCCCACCGCCGCCTTCTTCGCGTCCGTGCGCACCTCGGCCGCCCCTCGGTCGTGACCCACACCCGCCGGAGCTCCATCGCCGTCGCAACCCGAGCGCCGCCGCCGCTCCGCGCTCGCCGCCGGTCACTTCCAGCCGCCCCGGTAATCACTGCCCCCACCACCGCACTCCCCGTCGCCCCCTCTCTCTCCTCGGCCCCTCGCCGTCGGCAGCCGCGCCGCCGTTCGCCGGTGAGCACGCCGCCCCCGAGCACCCTCCGGCCGGCCTCCCACGTCGGCGTCCCCGTGCCTGCGTGGCGCTTGCGTGTCGGCCCGGTGGCCGCCACGTCGCCACCACCTCGGCCACGTCTGCCACGCAAGCCGCCACCCACCACCCGCGCCACCTCACCAATTCCCCTCCTCCGTGGGCTCGGTCCATAGACCCAGGCCCACATGACAGTGGCATGTCCCTCAGGGCTGACGTCAGCGTGGCGCAGTAAACCGATTTTCCAGTGCAAAAATAAATCGGCCAAAAAGGAAAATTCCTCGCTGACGCATTGCTGACGTCATAAATTCTTTTCCTTTAGAAAAATAATTCCAGAAAATCCCTTTTTCTATTTTCTCTGAATTTAATCTTCCCGGAGCCCGTTCTCCTTCATCGTAACTCCGTTTGAGCCCATTCAAATTTCTAAATTCATCAAAAATTCCAAACTATCCATTTCTTCCATCCTTTCAAATATTTGAAATTTATTTGATATTTCAAATATTTAAATTTCAAATTCCAATACCTAGTTTAAATTCAAAGCCTCAGTTCCATTCCAAATTTCCTGTGCACTTTCAAAATTCAAATTCAAATCTGGCAAAATCTCCATAAAATCCATTCTATTTTTCTTGGTCCAAATATTATCTCAGTAATTTCATTTCCCAACCGATCTTCCAGATATTCGTTCTCCCTCGTGTGAACCCCAAATCCGCTGAATCTTTCTCCTAAATTCATCTAAAATCATAACCTATCCAATTATGGCCTCTATTTGAGTTTTTGAGTTTATTTGATTTTGTTGTATTTATTTGCTTTGTTGGCTTCGTCTTTTTCTCGCGTAGATTCCAACGTTGTCGACGATCCCTCCTCACAGCAACAAGAAGACCCAGAAACCCTGCAAGAAGACAAGTCTCCTTTGATCATCTTGAACCTATGCTTTTGAAATGTTTTAAATATTTTAAATTATGTGCATTGCTATTTACATAAAATCACTAGTTCAAATATTTAGGAATTAGTTATTCCAACTTTGTTATGCCCTCATTTGACATTGATTGCCATGTACCTTGTCACCCTAGAACTTCCTTTGTCTCAATAATGAGATTACTATTAATCTTTGTGAATATTAGAATGGTAGAATAATGCTTAGTCATGCTATCTAATATCTTTGGAAACTCTTGAAAATGGGAAATTAATATTTATTGTTGAGCCTTGTGTTTATAAAGTTGTGGTCACCCTTGTTCTCTTAAAATAAACTAAAATGTGAGAGTTGGTTTAGATTAGGGTGGATGGTTAGTTTGGTTTGGTGCAGGAAGCACGAGATCTTGTAAAGTGTATGTTCCACCCTAGTCAATTAAGGACCGACGCTTGTGTTTGTCCAGACTGAGCATTAACCGTACAACCACAAGTCTATATGGGTACGACCTAGCTGACTAACTTACGATAGTCTAGTTTAGGTGCCACCAGTGGAAAGTGGGTGCCAGGGATGGACTGGTTATTCACAGTGAGGGACAGGGATTTACTGTACTCATATGGCGCAAGAGGGGGCTTCGGTTCGGGCAGTTAGCCTACCTGCGGTGAAACCTCAGCGGGTGGTATCTAGCTAGATTAGAGTAAGGTAAAGGCTTTGTGATATTTTATCTGGGTCTCATGCCAAAGGAAGCGTGTTGACTTTTAGGATAAATTATCTCTTGTGGGTAAAGTTGTACAACCTCTGCAGAGTGTAAAACTATTCGAATAGCCGTGCCCACGGTCAAGGGCGGGCAAGGAATGCATTCACATGGTAGATTTCTGGTTTTGTTTTAAAATCAAAAGTTTTTGTATTCCGAGAGTGGAGGGAACTCTCGGAAGGGAATCCTGGCGGATGGAGCCAGAGAGGGTGGATGGAACCCGCAGTTTTAAACTTGACCAATTGTAATTGGTTGGCTAGTGTTGGTAGATGGAACCTTCACTAGAAAGTTAATGATAGTTTCTGCTAAAACATTTACTTTATTAAATTGATGCCTTCGAAAATAATTAGTAGTAATTGAATTTAAAATATTGCTTTGTGCAAAAGAACCATATAGCCTTCCTTTGTCAAGCCTTGCATCTATTGCATTTTTCCCAAGACTTGCGGAGTACTTTATGTACTCACGCGTTGCTCTCAAAAATAAATCTCAGAAGAATACGAAGCTCAAGAAGGAGACTACGACTGCTTCGCGTGTGGATTTGACGAAGGATTTCCGGAGTACTAGGTCACGCTTCCTCAGTCAATTGCCTGTGGCGTATTGATGGGTCATCGCTGGATTTATCTTCTGCTTCCGCTGTTTTTGTGTGTGTGTGAGGTCTTGAAACCTCAGTTGTAATAATAAGACCTTTCGGTCTGTACTCTCAATTATTGTAATAAAGCGTTGTTGGTTATGTAATCATTTCTGTTTGACTGTGTGCACTAGCTTTGATCTGGGACTAGTGCTGTAATACACAGAGGGTCCGGGTTCGGAAATCCGGGGTCCCGACATGGTGGGAAAGGCTAACACGACACAAACGGAGGGCTAGACCAGGCCTAGAAAACTGGGCTATTGGATGGCCTGAGTTGGTCCGGTATATCATGTTATGCTCAGACCGGCCTGGCACAGCGGTGCTGCTACATGTACACCAAAAACCATTAGCTCCCCAAGAGAGTCACCTCAGCCCCACACCACCCACCAAGAGCACGCACACACACAACACAAGCCTTCCCTTCCATCCACGACCCATTGCACTTCCCTTATGAGGCAGAGCGACCCACCCATCCACAACGACGTACCACCGCGGCAACGACAGGTTTGCTCTCTGAACTCTGGAAGCTAAGCAGGAAAAAACCAACTGGAAAAGGATGTCTTTCTTGGGTCCTTTCCTATAGTATTATTAGATCAAGCAAGAAAGTGATGTGACCACGCCACCAACACATACGACTATAGCGCCCAATATCAAGATTGAACTAAAGGTGAATTCGTTTCTTCAGTTTCAACATATTTTAAACGAGAATATGATGCTACCTAATGATGAAAATATATATTTTTGTAGTACCACATCACTTTTGCACCAATTCAAGCAAGAGTTCAACTTGGACACGTTTTGGAATCCAATTCGGCCTCCAGATCAGTTCGGATTCAGCCTGACGGGCCAACCTCAAATGTGCATAACTTTCACATACAGAGTTCGTTTGAAGTCCACGAGTACTCGATGGAAAACTTTTCTCGTCCTCTTTCCAATGGATCTAGCCTCATCTCCAAATTCCTACTGTGCTTGCCGCAATCACTCAAAGAAGGTGCTATATCACATGTTTAGGTCAAATTGGGCCTTATAATGTTTAGGCCCAAAGGGAAGGTGCCCCCTCCTAGGCCCATACTATTCACAGGATTACTGTTCATGTGAACAGTACCATGAATAGTACCACCCCTTTTTTCTTAGTTTTGTGCGGCTTTCCCACCCCTATTTAAGGAGGCTGCACCCTTCTAGTTTTCTTGGATTTCGTTTGCTTAGTTTTTCCATAGTGAAAACTTTTGTTCTTCGCTTGTGTTGGCTAGACCAACCGTAAAGAACCTCTACTGAATCATACCTTTTGAGCTCAATATAAATATTTGCAATTTCAGATTGCTTGTTATCTTGTTCTTGCGTGTTCTACGGTTGCATGCAGGAATAGACCTTCGTGGTCAGGTCAACCGCGTTCTTGGCACGGTTGATAACACTTTGGGTTGGTTCAGCGATTGCTAAGGTGCAAGCGATGTTGTACAGTTATAGTCGGATCGCAAGAGTCATCTCCACCAAAATCGATAGTTATCAACATATCGGAAGATCGGGACCCCATCGCCTCATCAGTTGGTATCAGAGCTTCAGTTGACCGGTAGGAATTTCTTGTATCCCTAGTTAGTAGATTGGTTTTTTATTTCCTATAGTCCAGAAAAATTGCCCCACAAAAAGAGTTAATTTCCGCTGTCCAAACCCCGTTGTGCCTTTCAATCTGTTAGTTTGGGTTTGTTAAATTGAATTTGTGCCTATCTTAGCATTGTCTAGTTGCTGGTCATATCTTTGTTCCATTAAAAAATCCAAAGAAAAAAATTCCCCACCCCAAACCCAAATTTCAATTCGGCTGATTTTTTCTTTCTCTGTAGCCGGCACCAAAAGTGCCATAACTTTTGATTCCGAGATTATTTTTGAGTGAGACCACCACCATTAGATTCAAAAATTCATTATCCATCTATCTGTAAAATTTCACATCATTCTAGCCAGGCAGTTAAGAGATATCTGCAGTGCAAGTTGACCTAAAATTCCAAATTGAATCTGCAATAGTCGGCAATTGTGAATTTTGTGCAAATTTTTCGGTCGGTTTCCAGAACTTGACCCGAAACAAAAGTTGTAGAAAAAGTCATCAGGAAATGTAGAAAAAAAAGAATCGTTGAAAAAGAGGCAACTGAAGAAAGTTACGACCAAAATACCGATGTGCTGTCCAGTGGACAGAAATCTTCAGTTTTCAAGTTTGGGGTCAATCATTGTGTTCTTCCATTCCAGATTGCATTCGATTGAATTATCTTGTATTTACCACTCCCATGCATTGCCATACACTTATTTTAGCATTCTTCCATATTTGGTTGATCAGCAACATAGGCTAAGTGCTAGGTATGAACTATAATTCAATTCTGTGTAATTTCTAAAACTAATTGATTTTTTCCTTTGCTACAAAATACATAGCCTATGCAAGCTCCACTTTTCTACTAACTGAACAGGTCTCGCTGTACCTTGCAACCGCTTTACTCATCACTTGAGTTAGATTTGTCACGAACCAGCAACCGGTTGCACCATATGTTTACTTTGGTAAGAACTTGGTAAGAGCTTGAGAGATGCGTGACTTGATTTGAGCCTTTATATCCTAGTAGTTAATAGGAACATTTATTTGTGATTTGTTTCCTTATTTTCTACTAACAATGACAGGCTTGAGAAAATTGGTAGATTATGATGTCATCGCGGGCAGATTTGAACTCGAAGGGGAACAATTACCGTATATATCTTGCCACTCACCGCTGAGAGTACGTCATCAGACTACTTCTTGTGGGATACTATGTTGGATAGCTATTTTGAAAAACAGGATCTTGATCCTATTGAAAAGATGAGCATGGCAAGGACGGCGCTGATTGGTGATGTTCAACATTGGTGGTCAAATCTCGAGTTCCACTATATATACACATGAGAGGAGATGAAAAAGAAATTGCGACATCGTTTTGTACCTCTAGCACCCATGGTCACAACGAGGTGCAACCTGAGGTAACTGAAAATGTTGATATTGTTTTAGTTCCTACTCCATCTACAGATACCACCGAGATACTTGAAGAGGTGAAGGATGATCTGGTGTATCTTATGCCATTAGAGGAGAAGTTTGAGGTACCTACAGTATCTGATGAGGACGATAATGACAAACGTACTGATTTGGTGCTACTTGACATAGAGCAACCTTGTGAGTATATACCTGCTGTAGTGCAATGTTTTAATATTCCTTGTGTTCACTTGAACGAACCATGTGCTGATCTAAATTCTCATAATTTTACACATGTCGAATTATTTATACATAAAGAAGTTTTGACTAGAATTTATCTTGCTAATTCATTGTGTTACATCATGTTGGATCTACCTATGAAATTGTCACATGCTATGGAGAAAGTTTCTGAACATGCATGTTCGAAATTCTTGTTTAGTGCCTACACCCCTGGGTATAAGTTTAATTTGATTGGAGATTATAGTGTAGAAAATCAATTTCTTGTATATCGAATATGCATAATTTGCGATCACATGGATGAACTGAAACTTGCTGTTTGGGACAAAAATTCTTGTATGCTGAATCATGTTCAATGTGAGAGGGAAGTAAAATTTAGTATTCATCCAATGCCTATATGTTCATCTCTTTTTGTATCATCTAGTATGGACAATCTGAATAAAGATAATGAATTATGGAAGAACATACAAATCTCTTGACCCTTGCTGGATAAATTTGCTATTGCTCCATTGAGATATGATTATATGGATGAACTTTGCTTAATTCCAAAAGTTGTAGCTTTGCCCATATGTGCCACCACTGCAAGTTTACAACTTCAGATATTTCAATTGCATAAATGCTTTACTTACATTTGCAAATCTAGTTACAATAATTGCTGTGTGAGAAATTTTAATTTGATCATTGACATATACGACTACTATTGGGTTAATGATATGATGAGTTTCTATGATTGCTGCTATTTTATAATATTAATTGTGCAACAACGAAGAATTGTTAAAACGGATGACATATACATATACCATGCATACACCTTGGCTTCTTTGTTACCATACTTTCAACTTATCAAAAGCCGATGACGGCTTTGTTTTCAAGAAGGGGAGGATGATGAGGACACGACCTCTATGGATACAACCATATTTGCTATGCTTGCTGTTCCAATTACAAGAGCTCCTACACATCACTTAAATTATAAGGTGAGCTCGTTTCAAAAAGGTTTTACTTTGTTTGATAAAAAACTTATGATATTACATAATGAGAGTTTATTACGTTTGTTATTATGTACCGAGATTTATGATGAAGATCACGCAATATGTGAGGCTACACATATGCTAAAACCAAAGATGGTTTTCTATCAAGAAGGGGAGGATGATGTGACCACGCCACCAACACATACGACTATAGCGCCCAATATCAAGATTGAACTAAAGGTGAATTCGTTTCTTGAGTTTCAACATATTTTAAACGAGAATATGATGCTACCTAATGATGAAAATATATATTTTTGTAGTACCACATCACTTTTGCACCAATTCAAGCAAGAGTTCAACTTGGACACGTTTTGGAATCCAATTCGGCCTCCAGATCAGTTCGGATTCAGCCTGACGGGCCAACTTCAAATGTGCATAACTTTCACATACGGAGTCCGTTTGAAGTCCACGAGTACTCGATGGAAAGCTTGTCTTGTCCTATTTCCGATGGATCTAGCCTCATATCTAAATTCCTACTGTGATTACCGTAATCACTCAAAGAAGGTGTTGCATCACCTGTTTAGGTCAAATTGGGCCTTGTAATGTTTGGGCCCAAAGGGGAGGTGCCCCCTCCTAGGCCCAATTTGACCTAAACAGGTGACGCAGCACCTTCTTTGAGTGATTACGGCAAGCACAGTAGGAATTTGGAGATGAGGCCAGATCCATTGTATTGTGCGGTGGGGTTTGGCTAAGAGGGCTAACTCACTCTCTAGGAACTGCTCAAATTGATTGTCGCTCATCTCACACAAGGTAGCCAAAAGAGAAACTAGAAGCACCATCAGAAGATGCTCTAGAAGCAGAACTGAGATCAGTGACCAAGGCTATCGACTGTGACTTTGACTTACGAGAGACAATGTCAATCTCATGAGTCTTGAGGTGTGAGTACAACGCATCAAGAGTCAAAGTCGACAAGTCAGTTGTGTTCTTGATAGTGGTCACTTTTATCTCCCAAACCCTGAGATTCAAGGTAGAAAGCATTTGGCGAGCATTGTCTGAGTCTAGGTATGTAAGACCAACAACTCGGAGGTTGCTCAAAATCTTGTGAAATCTACCAAAGCACTCATCTAAAGACTCACTAGTGAACATCTCAAATTTATTGTACCCTCGTTTGTATTGGTCCTGTCGGACAGTCTTGATTTAGATGGTGCCCTCATGGCATGCATCGAGGTTCACCCAAATATCATCGGCCGACGAGAGATGAGAAATGCGATCAAACTCATTTCTACTAAGACCCTGGATGATGATGTTCCTTGCCTTAGCATTTGTCTCCACATCTGATGTATTCATCACTGTGATGTGCTCATCAGCAGGAACAACAATTTGAGTCATAACCTTTTTCGACATTGCATAGCCTTGAGTCTGAATGTAAGACTCCGTCCTACTCTTCCAAAAGGGATAGTCGACCCCATCGAATATAGGAAGCTTGGTGGAATATTTGTCTGCTACTATGGTTCCTAAGACTGGTTAAGATCTATTAAAAAGAGCTAACCGGGCTCTAGTACCACTTATAGGACCGGATAGGCAACAGAGGGGGGTGAATGGTATCTTCAAATTCTCCCCAAGTATTCACTTAACCCTTTTCTCCAATAGCTACAGAGTTATGAAGATTAGGGTTGAAAACCCACTTGAAAACCGTAGCAATAGAGAGATACAACAGAAAAACACACCGTGGTCGGAAGCTAGCAACGTGGTCAAAAGCTGACAACGTGGTCGTAAACTCGACTACGTGGTCAAAAGCTGACAACGGGTCAAAGATTCAACAACGTGGTCGGAAATTAACTACAGAATAGAAATCATCGTAGTCAATAACCAATGAGACTGCAATCAACGTGGCCTTAAACCAACAGGTGGTCGAACAACCAATGAGGTCGAAGGCCAACGAATGATCTGCGATCAGCGACATTGATTCAGCTCAAAAACCAATCAGAGAAAATGAAGATCCGTGAGCGGTTGGAAATCCTATGTAGAAGGAAAAAGCGAAGCGATCGGAAGAGTGAATATGATCGAAACCAGTGCGATGCAGTCTAGAGCTTGACCATGGTCAAAACCAATATGGTCGTAAAGCTGATCGATGTTCCAAACAGAGAGTGCACCGACTACCAACTGCTTCAGTTCAGATTCAACAGAAGAATGCAAAGTAATCGAAAGATGTGAATGTAGTTGAAAGCAACGAAGCGCAAAGCAATTGAAAGACTGAACGTGATCAAAAGTAACACGCTTCAGTCTAGAACTCGATCGTGGTCGTAAAACTATTTCAGAAGAACAGAGCAGCGAACGACAGTAAGATCTAAAATCCGTATATCTTTTGATTAAAAGATCAAATGGCCGTAAAATTTTGAACACAAAATGATTAAGGTTTCAAGAGGCTGCTCCCATCTTGGATTGAAAACTTAGTAAACAAGTTGAGAGATTTTTGCGATTTAACTGAGCGCGCACAAGACCAAGATTTCCAGATCGGAGAAATGAACAGACCATGCTCGTGGGAGAAGAATAGCAAAGATGGCTTTTGAGTATGATTCCACACAATACAGTGCCGCCAATGTCTCCCGTTCCGGTTCCACCGAACCACGGTTCACTTGGTCGTGCAAGCCACATGGCGTCATCCCGCTATTTGAACTCACCTTCAACATTTCCGCCTTTCTCGTGCCATGTTTGAGCTCACCATCTCACCCAGCATTCTTGATCGTTCTGGACGTCAACTCCTCTATGAGCCTAGCCCTGATCACCGTTGTTGACCATAGTTGACTCCAAGCGACCCTGCACATTCAAAGACAGAATTCGTTTTCAGGCACAAGTTCTTTATAACTTGACCTACATTAAAGCCATGCATCATACAAACTTAACCCAACGACTCAGATCAATCTAATTAAATTCATAACTCAAATCCTAAAATCTCAATATCTGCACAAACTAATCCTGACATAAAGTTATCTTTGCAAAGCCAATTGACCATTTTACAAAGGCCCCGTTTGGCACAGCTCAGCTTCACTAGTGAAGCTGTTTTTTTTTTCAGCTTCACGAGCAGCTTCACCGGTGAAGCTAAAGCTGTTTTGGAAAACTGTTTGGCAAAACAGCTTCACCAACAGCTTCATGCATGGCTGAGAGAGGGCAATTCTCCAAGATGCCCCTGTCTACCTGACTTGTTCTAACATTTGGAGTTGTATGTTTGTATATGGTCATATGAATTAAAAAATAATATATTTGAATGAGTATGAATTAAAAAATTAAAATAAAAAAAAAATTAAAATCAGTGCGAACGGTAGAGAAGTGCGAACGGGAGGAGAGGAAACAGGTGTGGGGATCCAGTGGCAAAGTGCTGTAATTTCTGTCAACTACAAGGGCAGTGGGTTCCTAGAACTGCGAGCCTGAGGGAGAGAGCTGTGAAAAGCTACTATTTTCAGCTTCACCCCACCCATTCCCTTGTGAGAGCATGATTTAAGGAGCTTCATCCATGAAGCTGTTTGCAAAAAGGGTGTTTGGCAAAAAAACAGCTCACAATAGCTCATGAAGCTGTTGGTGAAGCTGTACCAAACAGGACCTAACATTGCAATGGTTCATCACAACAATGACTTAGACCATCTCACATGGTCCATCAGATTCCCACGCACCATGCATCAGTTCAGCAAAATCTGTTAGAAAAGGGTGGACTAAACCTATGGTGCAAACGAGAGTAAATTTAGGAAGTCTAAAAGGTAAAATACAAGTTTCAAAAGTTAAGTGACACAATCCCACAAGTTTGAAAATCTACCGTGCAATTTACTCTTATTTAAACACCGCTCATGGGGAAAAAATAGCTAGTCTAAATGCCCTGATGTTATGGTCATTGTGTGTGCTCTGCTTTAGCTCAACTATAACACTCGCTGCAACTAACATTACCAAACGAACCAGGTTTCTGTGATGATTCCCATCTTTTCACTGACCATTTGACCTTATGCTTCTTCATTTGAGGCGAAATTGACCATAACTTCGAGTCTAACCTGAGGGTAAAGGAACACTGAAATGGTCAAGCACTCCTCCAGCAAAACACGCCAAATTCTAGCGTCTAGCCTATCAGACATGGTTGCTGCTACGCCTTGACAAAAGGGCCCCAAGAAAACGATGAGATGATTATCCTCCCTGTTCTGCGGCTCTGTGTACATGTCCATTTATTTAATGTGCATACGCCACGTGTCCGGACTGCACCCCAGAGTACTGTTCATGTTCAGAGTGCTCGAACGCTTAGAAGCAGCCGGATGTCCATTTTATGCTTAATTAAAAAGGCTTGAAGAAACATGGCGTACGTGCCTTCGTGGCATTTTGGTAGAGCAGAACAGAGCAAGGTTGGAAGGTTCCGGGGAAGAAGAGAATCAGTCCGCCGTGCCGCGCGAGAGCTGGGATCCCGCGACTGCGAGTGCGTGATACGATACGGACCGAAGGAAGTTAGCTGAGTTTGGTGGCCAAAAACTTAGTTCAGCTATCCATCTACAGCCTAACTGCAGGCGGCGAACATGCATGCTAAGCTAGCATCTTTGCAAATACCGTCCCCGGTTTGCCCTGTTTCAACCCTGATGGTGACATCCAGATCCTACTACGTTTTATTAAGCATGGCTACATGTTATTAAGGAAGCTTTGTATGCTCTTGATAATGACTGGGCAGTAATATTCTTAACTGGCGTCGTAATGTAGTACATATATGATACATGTTAACATGGAACTGGTTCTTTGCGCTAGATGTCTCATGTATATGTTGTACAAGAAAATTTGCTAAGGGACCACTTGAAAAATTCATAATTAGGGAAATGACTAACAAAATGTGTAACATGACACCACCAGTCTGCATAAACGTCCATGGCAATACACCATTGTCTGCGCATTTTTTACCTAACTATTTTTGTCAGTGGAGCAAGCCGAATTTCTCGCGTAATTACACGACTAAATACTATAATGTATATGTTTATATTCGAAATTAGAGTTGTATTTGTTATCAACTTTAGCTCATGATTGAAGACATAGTTCTATGTATTATACACCGGTTATAGTGCTTACATACAACTGATTGATCTGCACCTTAAGTGTGGTGGCTTCTTTCATCTTTATAATATAATAAATAGATAATTGTATCCGAAATGCTTTGGTGTGCTCTCAAAAGTGAAATACACAATTTTTAATGCAATTGGAGAGCTTAATTTGCAGCCATCCTACACTCTACTATTAGACATACTTTTTAAGATTTGTACAACTTAGTTTTGAGAAAAAGCACACAAACGCTATTATAATATTATATTTTCTTGTTGATCCACCGCTTTTAGAAAATGTGTCCACATTTGCAAACGTGTCCACATTTTGAAACACCTGACCTGCACATGGTTTTGTTACCTTAACATGCCATGCCTTGCACAACTTTGCCATGTCTATATGTAAACTCAGGCAACGGCTCAAGTATTCTCCTACCTGTGCCCCTAACACCACCCAACCAAGACTAGTCAGACTTCAAATGCTTGTGGCCGAGTACTTGCGCCTAGACCCTAGTTGCGTTCCCCATAAGTACCACAGCCCCGTACTCGAGGCTTTGCAAGCAGAAACAAAACGACAGCAAACACATCACGTAGAACTGTAGAAGCCATGGTGAAGAAGCCTTCCTCCTTCCAAAGGTCCTTGGCCCCCTTTCGCCGCCTCCTCGGGCGAACCCTCTCAGGTCGGCACCACCGCCGCTCAGCGACGGGAACGACCAATACTCCAGCCGTACCACCAACGGGGAAGCTACAAGACCAAACGGTAGTGGTCGACGTGGAGGCGTGGCTCCTGAGGTCGCCGCTATCTACCTTCCCTTACTTCATGCTTGTCGCCGTCGAGGCCGGCAGCTTCCTTCGCGGCCTCCTCCTCCTGCTTGCCTACCCTCTCCTGTGCCTCGTCGGCCATGACAAGCGTCTCAAGGCCATGGTCATGGTGTCCTTCTTGGGGCTGCATGAGAAGGAGGTGGTCAGGGTTTGCAAGGCAGTTCTGCCAAAATTCTTCCTGGAAGAGATGGCCATGGAGGGGCTCGAAGCGGTGAGGAAGGCGAGGACGGTGGTAGCGGTGAGTGCTGCGTTTCCGAGGGTGATGGTGGAGGGGTTCTTGAAGGAGTACCTCGGCGTGGACGCTGTCATCGGAAGGGAGCTCATGGCGGTTGCCGGGCGCTACGTCGGGGTTGTCATGGACGAAGTAGTGGACGTGGAGAGGGATGGAGGTCCGGTTGGGGAGGAAGTGGAGGACATGATGAAGGGCAAGGTCGGTGGAGCTGTCGGGCTTGTTGGAGTGGGCAGCGGGATGCACCATCTATTTTCTCATTGTTGCAAGGTGAGTTTTAGTTTGTTATTAGAAAGACGTAGGAAATTTGCCCCTTGCTTGCAGTAAGGAGATGAAAAGATTCCAAAAAGATCGATCAGTTTTTCTGTGCAGGAGATCAATATAATCTTTATATAAGAAAGGATAAAAGGAGCTATTACAAGTTACATTAAAATTCTTACATGATTGAAGGCATGATATATCTATTTTGGTAATAGGAAAGGTTATAATTTTCAGTTAGTAAATTTTACATGATGAATTGGAAGACTGCCACATAATATTATTCACTCAGAAAAAGGTCACCCCTTACGAACCATGTATGGTTAATTAGAACAATTTGTTAATGGTAGGTACGAAATTTCATAAGAACACATAGTTCACAACCACAACAACATCCATATGAGCAAGTTAGCCAGATTAGATCAGCCATATTCTTGGAATGAATAAATTTCTCTACAATGGAACGAAGAAAAGTATTAGATTGAAACTATATTAACTGTAACGAGCCAAATTTGCCACGTAATTACGACGTTACATACATACATACATACATACATACATACATACATATACATATATATACATATACATACATATACATATACATACATATATATGTATATGTATATGTGTATATATATATATATATATATATATATATATATATATATATATATATATATATATATATATATATATATATAGAGCAACATAGCTATGGTGGATTCTTTTCGGCTACAACTAATGTCTTATGACCACGTTTGATGACTTTTGGGCCTGGTGTGAGCGCTTATACAAACAAACCGAATATCGATAAGCCACTTCGAAAAGGCTATCCTGATAAGCTAGTTTGAAAAGACGGTGGAGAGGCTGTCCCGTTTATTTAATCGGGAGAAACCACAACCATATGTTATAAGCTAAAATTAAAGAAGGGGCCATAGTTATCAGCAAGTGAGCCTTTTCAACTATCCCTTGTATTCGGTTGCAGTACAATTCAATACTAGTACAGTACATGCAGTGGCGGAGTCAGGATTTGGTTACGTCCTAGTCTTAGTAGTGAAATGATCTAGACTATCTAGGCTGGACCATGAAAATGTTACCCAGACTGGACTGAATTTACCCGAACTGTATACTAGATATTTTTCCACACCCCAGATTGAAGCCTATCTTACCTGAGGTGTGGCTCCGCCCCTCAGTACATGCACGTAACTTCAATTAATTATGAACAAGTCATACGTATATATGACACGTATGGACATTTGAAGAAAAATAATATTTCGAGTGCAAGTCGCCGATATTTGTACTTTGGAGATGTAGAAAGGAATGAGTAGGCGGTGTTTGGTTTGAACTTGAGGCGCAGGAGCATATTTCACGCTCCAAACATGAGACATGCATAAGCTCTTAGTTGAAGTTTGGTGGCAACGAATACCTACCTATGTATCGTGTGGAGTTAATGTTTGTTAGGTTCGCAAGTAAAGTTACCAATTCATGATATAACTGGAATTTTTAATATGAAATAAAGAATGTTGCTAGCTATACTTGAGTCTCGATCTTAGGTGAAACAGTTGACGTGAGGCCCCTCTAGTATCCTCTCTGTTTCTTTTCTTTTCTTTTTTCAGCGAAGTATTTCCCTCCGTTTCTTAATGCATTTCATTTTAGGCATCCGCATTGTATTTAATTAATACACGCTTTTTACTGTTATTTTTTCTAGTTATATGCTAGTAAAAATTATACAAACTTAACGGTATGGAAGTATTTTTTAATAAGAAAAAAATATTACTATCATTTTCGTGTGACGAGCTAGGTTCTATTTTGTATATTAGTGGTGCAGTTCCAAAATTTTAACTATATTCATTCTAATACGGCATCTATTTTCTTGGATTTCTCCTACGAGACTAAAATGACATCCGGTGAAGTCCAAGGTAATGGATATATGTCCAGAAACACTACAATGGTATGATACTATCTGGATATACATGTTTGAGACTTGTAGGATCATCCTTATGAGCCTGTGCAGCAATGCAAATTTAAAGTGCAATATACATGGTGTATACCGAGAGAAACAAATATACGTCTATCTGTACGTGTGCTTCACCCTTTTGGTGGTGAAGGAAGAATATAACTTTATAACAACCCTTTCCATATGTACAGTGCTCTAACAGTAAAATCTTAGTACAGGAAACCTACGTTGTGAGTGAAGCCGACAAGAAGGCGTGGCAGCCATTGCCAAGGGACAAGTACCCCAGGCCTTTGGTCTTCCACGACGGCCGTCTCGCCTTCACGCCGACTTTCTTCGCCGCGATCGCCATGTTCACCTACCTTCCCTGGGGTATCTTCCTCGCCGTTTTCCGCAGCGTCGCATTCGGCCTCCTGCCCTACCGCGTCTCCGTCCCGCTCGCCGCGCTCACCGGCATGCGCTCCCGGGTCATCGCTGGTCCGTCGCCCGACGCCACCAAGAAAAACCAGGTAGGCGGCCGCCTCTACGCCTGCAACCACCGCACCCTCCTGGACCCGATCACGGTCGCCGCTGGGCTTAACAAGCCCGTGACCGCCGTCACCTACAGTGTGAGCCCGGTCTCGGAACTGATCGCTCCCATCCGCACGGCACGGCTGACACGGGACAGGGACGAGGACCGCCGGCGCATGGCGGCGCTGCTGGCGCGCGGCGACCTTGTCGTGTGCCCGGAGGGCACGACTTGCCGCGAGCCGTACCTGCTCCGGTTCAGCCCGCTGTTCACCGAGCTCACCGGCGAGGTGACCCCCGTCGCGCTCGAGACGCGCGTCGACATGTTCTACGGCACGTCGACGAAGCCAGCAGCTAAGTGGCTGGACCCGTTCTACTTCATGATGAACTCACGGCCGGAGTACCGCATCGAGTTCTTGGAGCGGGTCGTCACCGCGCGGCACGGCGACGGCCACAGCCACAGCATCGACGCGGCGAACCGGGTGCAGCGCGTGCTCGGCGAGGCACTTGCGTTCGAGCTCACCGGGCTGACGAGGAAGGACAAGTACATGATGCTGGCTGGGAACGAAGGGGCTGTGAAAGGTGAGGCGAAGTAGCAAAGTACGTGTGTTGTGGGGGTACTTCACTGTGCGGTTAGTTTTTGATGTATGTGTGATGTAATTCTTTATTGTTTATTTTTTTCACTCCTTTTCACATGGATTGTTTTGTTGTATATGCATCTATATATCTATACATACTACGTTCTTGTTTCAATTTTTGATATGTACATGTTGAAATAATAATAAAAGAAGATTGTACATCGGCCGGTTTTTCTTGTTTGGTTTCGCTATTTAATAAGTTGCCTGCATTTTTATTAATCTAAATTAATTTTTCTGGGCTTTCGATTAGCTTTTTCAGAAGGTGTGCACGATAAGTCTTGTTTTAATATAATGGTTGATGTTACGATCTGATAACGTTTTATACGTGTAGATCGGATAAGAGTTTATAGGATACAATCACTACTATAGAAAGACTCATCATAGACGGTTCGGAACCATTATCATAGATGATTTCTGAACCATCTGAATTTATGTGTCTATGATAATAAGTGATTATCACAGACGGCTCTCAAATCATCTGTGATAATTACAACACAGACGGTTTTTCGAAAAGCCATCTGTGATATATCAAGTAACACAGAAGGTTCTTTAATATAGCCGTCTGTGATATATCAAGTATCACAGATGGCTAATACCAAAAACTGTCTGTGATATGTCATATATCACAGACAGTTCTTGGACATAGCTGTTTGTGATATCTTAGATATCACAGACGACTAATACTAAAAATCGTCTGTGATAGAAATTTAAATACCTATATTATTTCCTGTTTTTTGGCTAGTTTTAGGAAATGCTAGCCATGCCCTTTGAAAACAAAGAAACATATCATGTATATAGCACATGACAATCATTACACTGATCTCAACTAAATTATGTATATTTGAATGAATTATTTGATTAAGCACAATTGAGTGATTACAATTGTATCAAATATTCCAACATCTAATCATCGCTGGGATAGAACTCTTAAGTCTTATTTATGACCTCCACTATCAAGAATTGGGAGAGCTTTCCTCGAATTTTGGCGAGTTTGTCAAGATCGCTTGCACTTTCATCGAATTCCACGCGCTGTCGCTAGGAGTAGTGTTAAGTCATTAGCGCATATATATATATATATATATATATATATATATATATATATATATATATATATATATATATATATATATATATATATATATATATATATATATATATATATATATATAATCACAAAATAATTATTGGCAGGTTGACAAACCTCTGTATAATTCTCTTAGCATCCATGATTTCCTCCATAGGGCGGCAAACATGGAATCCACATACGTTGCCTAGTAACTGCTGATAGCACTGCAAAAATAAAATTATATACATAGGTATTGTCAGTTCTAGAGACATTACAACAAAGTATGATATAGGATTGTTGTGTTGTAGCGGGTACCAGAAATCGTGTCCTGTGTTGCAGTGTGACGCTGAATTCTTTGTGTCTCCTCCCTGGGCAACGTAAATGCTGAATGACCAATGTGATTCCAAAAAGGTTAGTTTTGGCCATCAAACGAAGGGAAGTCTACAATAGAGTTATGTATGGAGGAAATGAGTTTACCTGTCAATTGTTTTGTTGCACACAGGTGAAGTCGTGGTTGCTCCTAAGTAGAAAAACAAGGTATATTACCTTGCTACACTTTGGTACAATCACAATAAGAATTCAGTGACCCCTAGTCATGTATGTCGCTATAATGATTAATCGTACGTTCATATTGCATATAAAAACAAATGAAACATGTTTGACAACTAGTGAAGCACTTACCCCTGGTTGAAGAGTACCATGATGTAGTCCTTGTCACTGTGAGCAAGCAATCCCCTCGTTATGTAATCTTGGATGAAGGATCGGTTATCGTTGATGGATTGCTTAGAGGCCAAGTGTAGGTCGAGGAAACCCACTGGTTCTCACCGTCGTTGAACTTGTTGGATCACAGATCTAAATATAAGCAATGAGTTATGACCTTTATCGATGCTATGTGAATGTAGAACTTAATTGTACAGTACACTTACAGTGTCTAGCATCGTAGAAGTGAGGTATCAAGTTCATTGAGGTTGAATAGTAAGAATAAGTCTTTAAAGGTCACAACGAAGTAGCCCAAGTCATTGAGGAAATGCGCCTCCGTGTATCTCACGGTGAATTCACTATACCGATTTGGCTTCATGTTGGACCTCTGCATGTACCAAGTATATAATGTCATGCAAACCATTCCAACTGGGTAATTGTGACTTGGGGAGCAACGACATACGAGCATGAACTTCCATTCCCTAGGAGGTGTCTTAATCTTGGCCTTGGCGCCTTGCTTGCGATACATTTTCAACGTCACCTTTACGGGAGCTGATGCGCTGGCCTTCTGAAGAGGAGCTTGAGATGGAGTCATAGAGCATTCTGTTTGATAGACATAGTTGTGTGGAGATCGCGGCACGGAAGGGTCCAAGGTGATGTTCCTCTTGAGTCACTAGATGAATTTGTGGACGGATCCCCTAGTGTCATGATTTCTCTGTTTGGGGGCCTCTCCAATGGGATGGCCCTGAAAATGTTATTAATTTAGTCCACCTAGACCTTCACGAAACCAGTCCCTAACTTGCTGTGGTGCACCAACGTCCCTAGCAAATATGGATACGCCAAGCCCCGCCTAGTGTTAACGGGAATAGAGCCAACAACTCTGATTTTGAGGATGCACGGCGTGCCCTCCTACACAACGATACATGATGAGTTAAGGTATCTATCTATATAGCATTCCAAAGATGTACATTACCTGGATGTCGTCGATAGATAATTGGGCATCGCTATGTTCAGAAAGTTGTGCGAATGTGCAGCTACTCCGACGTTGAGGGGGAATGGGTACCGTAATAACCAGGGTGGCTTGTGATTGATTGCAAACTTCTCTTAGTTCATTCCTTAATGCATCTGTCTCTCCTCGAAGTGAGGCAGTTATTTTCTAAAGTTTTGCAACAAAGTCCCGTTTCATACATTCCTCGTGCTCGGCCTTGGATCTCTTCCTACTCCTATATGCCTCGAAGTCATTTGGGAATCCCTGTCTGCAAGGTATGTAAACCCCTAGACCTCGCATGCGAGTTGGGTGATCCTTATTTCCGAGGACTGTGGACAGTATATCTCTCTCCCTAACTACTTGAAATGAGTCTTTGAAAAATTCGGTAGTCAATGTTTGTTGCAAGAGGCAATCATGCTAGTTTAGACCCCATGAAGTTATGAACCTACTAACATCTAGGTAGTTTAACATATCTTATCAGGCGTTGGGATACTTCATCGTCTACGAGGTTTCTGAAAGAGGCGATGCCCGAAGACGTGGTTGATAACCTCGCTCTTAACTAGTGTTGGGCATGCTCGTTTATGATCCTGGCAAATGGTGAGGATGCCTCTAATCGGATTGCGACCTCATCCTCTATCCCCCATTGTGGGATTTACCTGTGTACCCAGCGGTGCCGAGTCTGTGGGGGTGAGTGTTTCGTGCCTGGAGAGCCTTGTGCGCCGCACATTCTTGTTGAAATTTGGTCGTCATCTTCATCCGCACAAAGACCTCTCATATTTCTAGTGATACGAAAGGATACCTCATGAAGGGCGTGCGATCCTTTGTCATGTACTACGTGACAAGCATGTCCTTTAAGGTCTTTCACGTTTTTCCCATCGCGAGGAGCACATGTTGTTGCACGAGTTCCTGGACTTCTGCTGGGATCTCGAGCGAGTTTGAAATTTCCATCCACAACACTTTTCTCTCATCTTCTGTCAAACCTTTCTAGTTTGCTACGGTGATAGGGACCCGTTGCCTTCCGATTATCCCACAAGTAGTCCAAAATGCTGCAGCTACTTTCTTTGGTTGTAGAGGGACCCCATCCGAAGAGACCTCCGTGATGGTTATTTGGTCAGCTGGCCTTTTAGATACTCTTCTACCATGCTTAGTTACCCCAGTCTCCAGAGCGTCAGGCCCATTCGGCGACATCGACGATGACGACATCCCTCTTACAAGAAAAAACTAATTACAGTGAGCTATGAGCATAAATATTGGCACATGGTTGATCTTACAAGAAATAAGAACATCCAGCAACATATATTATGGCTACAATGTTTCTTTGCAATACTAATATCCCAAATCACACAGCCCAGTGTCTCAGGTTCTACAAAGTAAGTTATGGCTGGAGTCTTTGGGCGTAAGAGAACCTTTGGGCTTCCACACCTTTTATTTACAAATGAAGGGCATGACAGCCCAAAGGTTCTTTTATACCTAAGACAGCAACCAAGACTAACACATAGCATAATGAGGAGGAAGAAACAACAGGCATAACTTACTCTGTAGAACCTGGCATACTGAAATATATGATTTGCCATTCCAAATAGATCTTGTGGCAATAACAAAGTGAATCACAGAGGACACTAGAGTGTGTAATTTTCTTTTCAAAGGTCTCTTTGTTATATATTATTGCTACAAGGTCTCTTTGGAACACATTAACATGTCATTTTAAATAGATCTTGTAGCAATAACACAACTCTCCTCACTTAGGAACAATAGCTCTAACAATTTATCTTTAAATTCATTCCCTAGCTATTTTATCCTTAGCTACAACTATTACCCCGATTTGGAGGAGGGGATATGTACGAACATTCGGCGACGCATATTATTACTACAAGACAATAGAAACAATAGCTCCAACAATTTATCTCTAAATTCATTCCCTAGCTATTTCATCTCTCGGCATGTATTTCTAACAAAAATATGTTCTACTTAATAGAAAAACAATGTCTAGATAGATCTAACACAAATATGTTCTACTTAACAGAAAAAATAATGCCTCAAATTATTTCTACAAGAATTGCTAGTGCGACAGAAAAGACGATGAAGCAAATCCATATCTTCGACTGGAACTAAGGCGATAGGGAGGAGAGGTAGTCGAACCAGGTGCGACGATGGTGAAACCGGCGGGGGCGATGACAGATCCAACAGGGGTGACGATGGATTCGACTAGGGGCGACGGCGAGGTTGTCGATCTTGTTAGGAGCGATGGTGAGCTAAGGCAATAGGGAAGAGAGGTGAGGAGGTGAAAGGATGTGACCTAGTAAGTGAATGAGGGTGCAAATCCTAGATGGGCACTACTTATAGGAGGAATTATCACCACTATGATAGTCCTATTTTCATCAGAAAATGCTACCCATGCCCTATGACAAAAGCAAGCTTCGACTACATACATATTAACTCCTATGACCACAGCCATTTCAACAACGGTCACGACTGCTGTTTTGACCATGTCTTCGACTGTAACTTCGATAATGCCTTTGATTGCAGCTTCGACCATGCCTTCGACTGCAGCTTCGACCATGCCTCAACACAATTAGCATAGTTAAGATTAGTTCCAACAACATATACAATCATAGATGTAATTATTTCTTAATAACTAAATCAATTACAATAGAATAATTCCTTAATTACATGCCGAGTTTCTTATAATTACATTGGAATAATTTTGAAATAGGTGTTCGCCGTGTGAGACTATTACACTTGGCTGTTTCCTTTTAAATAAAGCTCTTCACGATAGTCGACATACATATAGCTTACTTCATTGCTTGGTTCTTCCTAGAGCCTGATGTGTCTTCGAATGAGGCAACTCATCAAATTGATTGTACTCTTCTTCCTCATTCACGATATTCTCAACTCCGATAATCTTTCTTTTTCATTAAGAACTATGTGGCACTTCTTATTTGCCGAATCGGTTATATAAAAAACTTGAACAGCTGTAACATCCCAAAATTTTGCTCTTTGAAAAATTTAATTTCAAATTAATTAATTTAAAGTATTTGAACTTTATTTGGATTTATCTAATTTTTTTTTCAAAATCTAAATCAAATTTAATCCTCAACCTCTCTACTCGGCCATCACGTGTCGCTCCCTGATTCAATCCATCCTCGCCCGGTTTAATCTCAGCCACCTGCCTTCACTTACCCCTTCGTTTTAATCCGATGGCCCTGATTTCTCTTTCGCCTCGTGGCATTCATCCGACTGTCCACTCCTTCCTCCTCTCTCTTCCCTCTCGCTGACAGCCCAACCCCGCCAGTCAGCTTCTTCTTTCTTCTTGCCTTCTTCAACCTTCCACCACCACCATTTCCCCGCTTTAAACCCCGCTTATCTCCCTCTTTACTCGTCTTTGCGTCGTCCTTAACTTTGGTGTAACCGATAACCGTTCGTCGCCCCCACCGAGTGAATCCACCGCCGAAGAGCCCTGCTGCCAACGCCCTCACTTCGCCACCCCTGCATCCTCGTCGCTGGCTACCATCGAGAATTTCCGAGTGTCGTGCCAAGGTGCACTTAACTCCCCGTGCCTTTCCTCCCTCTCACGTACCCCTCGCCGACCCTAGCAGCGCCACCATCCGCCGATGCCCTTAGCCCCAGTGCGCCACCTCAGCAACCATGAGCCACACAAGCGCTACGCCAGCCAAGTGTGCCACCTCAGCTTTCTCTTTGGTCCATGAACCCAGTCCACAAAAGCCGGTCGCACCTGTCAGTGAATAAAACCATTGTTCTGTTGAAAAATAATTCGACCAGAAAATCAAAATCTTTGCTGACGACATATAAATCTCTTTTCCCATAGAAAAATAATTCCTCTAAAAATCATTTCCCTTGATGACATCATAATATGGTTTTTCAGTTCAAAAATAATTCCAGAAAATCGGTTTATTCTTTTTCCCTCCTTTCGAACTTCCAAAAGTTCGTATTTCTTCATTTTAATTCCGTTTGAGCCCATTCAAATTTCTAAACTCATCAAAAATTCCAGTCTATTCATTTCTATCCTCTTTTTAAATTTTTGGAATTTTCGAATTTATTTGAATTAAATTAAAGCTTAGAAAGTAAAAATATTTTAAATGGCTAAAATATACCTCAAGTAAATCCGTAATTATTTTATTTGGTATTTTCGGGTTCTAAGGATCTTTGTGGAATTTTCCTGAATTTTTTTTATTTTTTTGGGAAAATAATTATTTTATTATTATTTTCTCTCTCCTCCACTATTCATCATCTTGCACCGTTCGAAAGATTCTCCAGAGAGCAGCACGCGCGAGCGCCATGACCGATTCTTCAAGCTTCAATAACTTTTTATTTTCTCAACGATTTTTAGTGAAATAAATTGCATTCAACTCTTCTCATCAAACTCTTTCATTTCCCTACCGTTTTCCCCTCATTCATGAGCCGTTTCGCGAAGAAATTAACCCATGCCATTGATGGACATGGTCTCTTGATCTCCCATCTCGGACCTTACCCGCCCCTATAAAAGGAAGCACCGTGAGCCCCTCCTCATCCTCACTCAACCCCGAAAATATCAAGTCCCCACTCCTCTTCTCTTGAGCGCAATCGGAGTTTTTCTTTTGTGTTCCAAGCGGCGTTCTTCGGCATATTGCGCCTCGTCCGGTGGAGCCCCGCCACTTTTGAGCACATCCTTGGATTCGCCTCGTCGCGTTCTACGCGGTGCTCACCTCGCCTTCGCCGGAACTTCGCCGGAGCACTGTCGCCACCGTGGGCCATAGCGTGTCGTCGTTCCTCGCGTCGCCACCGGCCGTCCGTGCATGCCCGACCAAAACCAATGTGAGCATCACGTTCCCCACGTTCTACTCTTCGTTTCGCCGTAAGTCTTGCATGTTAACTCCTCTCCGTTTGTCCGGAATACCGATGTCAAACCGACAGTCGCAAAAGGTCTTCTCTGTCGTGTTCCGCCACAATTCGATGTCCTTTGGCCGAACCGTTTGCACCGTTGAGTTTGCCTCGACGCGTTCTACATCGTGCTTCCATCGCCCTCGCCTAAAGATTCCCCGAGTCCTCGTTGACCTTGTCAGGCCCAGACACTAAAACTGTACCTTCGCGCGTACCCACTTTTTCGGTGAGCGCTTTATTTTTTGTTCGCGTCATATTGTGTCCTAGTCTCTAAGAAAATTTTCTACCATTTTGTTTAATTTTTCGTGGAGCCAATTGTCAGGAATTGAGCTTTCCGCGAAAATGGTCGTTTTTGACTCCTGGCGTCGATTCGTCGCCTCCGGTAAGCCTTAGCTCATGCCGTAATTTTTCTTAGACTTGCCTCACCGCGTTCTATGCCATGCTTCCTTCCGTTTCCCCAAAAAGCCTCCACAAATTTTCACCTCCGACACCTCGCCATGGCCACCAATGGCATCTCGTGTCCCCGTCTATCCAGTGATGTTTTCCCCAATCCGTTCGCGTCATATCGTGCCAAACCATCCCAGGTAGCTACCTTTCAAATGGTTTTGGATTCGCTCTACCGAGCACCAAGATATCAAAATTTTCCTGTTTCTCCACTATCGTCATTCAAACGTTGATTGTATCGTCTCCGATTAATTTTCAGCTTAGCCAATAATTTTTCCTAACTTCACCATGCCATGTACTATCCCACGCTCACCTTACATCTCCACGTTCCATACTCGGTACTATCTCTCTCCAACCTGCAGTTGTCGCTACTGTGCCGTCGGTGCAGTTTTTCACTCACTGCGGGTGATTGCCGCCGTTCCTCGTCGCCGTACCCATGTCACCACCTTCGCCTCATTGCCAACATTCCATTTTGCCCATTCGCCAGCCACCTTATAGCCAACCGACACTGTACTGTTCAAAAAGTAATCCTCGTATTTTGTTATCATTTCATGTGATGTTCAAAACTTCCAGATATTTGACCTCCCTCATACGAACTCCGAATCCGTTGATTCTTTCTCCTAAATTCATCTAAAATCATAATCTATCCATCAATATATATTTTATAATTTTTGGATTTTAATTGGGTTTTATTTGAATTTATTTTGTTTGGTTCTTCGCGTGTAGACTACGACTAATCCGGAGAGTTCGATTTTAACGATTCGCAACATCAAGTCTCCGAGCAAGGCAAGTCTCCTTTGATCATCTTGAACCTATGATTTCGAAATGTTTTAATTATTTTAAATTATGTGCATTGCTATTTATATAAAATATTAGTTCAAATCTTAAGGCATTAGTTATATCCAACCTTGTTATGCCCTCATTTGAATTCGAATGCCATGTACCTTTGCAACCCTAGAAATTTCTTTGACTCACTAATGAGAGTAATATATTAAATTGTTGGTATTAGAATGGTAGAACAATGCTTAGCCATGCTATTGGATACCTCACAAATCTTGCAAATGGGAAATTATGAATTATTGTAATACCCTTGTGTTTACAAATTTAGTGGTAATTGGAGTTACCGCTGTTCTTTTAAAATCAACTAAAATGTGAAAGTTGGTTTAGATTAGGGTGGATGGTTGGTTTGGTTTGGTGCAGGAAGCACGAGATCTTGTAAAGTGTATGTTCCACCCTAGTCAATTAAGGACCGACGCTTGTGTTTGTCCAGACTGAGCATTAACCATACAACCACAAGTCTATATGGGTACGACCTAGCTGACTAACTTATGATAGTCTAGTTTAGGTGCCACCAGTGGAAAGTGGGTGCCAGGGATGGACTGGTTATTCACAGTGAGGGACAGGGATTTACTGTACTCATATGGCGCAAGAGGGGGCTTCGGTTCGGGCAGTTAGCCTACCTGCGGTGAAACCTCAGCGGGTGGTATCTAGCTAGATTAGAGTAAGGTAAAGGCTTTGTGATATTTTATCTGGGTCTCATGCCAAAGGAAGCGTGTTGACCTTTAGGATAATTTATCTCTTGTGGGTAAAGTTGTACAACCTCTGCAGAGTGTAAAACTATTCGAATAGCCGTGCCCACGGTCAAGGGCGGGCAAGGAATGCATTCACATGGTAGATTTCTGGTTTTGTTTTAAAATCAAAAGTTTTGTATTCCGAGAGGGGAGGGAACTCTTGGAAGGGAATCCTGGCAGTTGGAGCCAGAGAGGGTGGATGTAACCCGCAGTATTAAACTTGTTCAAGTTGTTGAAGCTAGTGTTGGTAGATGGAACCTTCACTAGAAAGTTGATGATATTTTCTGCTAAAACATTTACTTTATTAAATGGATGCCTTTGAAAATAATTAGTAGTAATTGAAATTTTAAAATATTGCTTTGTGCAAAAGAACCATATAGCCTTCCTTTGTCAAGCCTTGCATCTATGCATTTTTCTCAAGACTTGCGGAGTACTTTATGTACTCACATGCTACACTCAAAAATAATAACCAGAGGAGTACGAAGCTCAAGAAGGCGACTACGACTTCTTCGCGGGTGGATTCGACGAAGGATTCCAGGAGTTCTAGGTCGCGCTTCCCCAGTCAATTGCCTGTGGCGTATTGATGGGTCTTCACCGAGTTTATCTTTTGCTTCCGCTGTGTTTCGTGTGTGCGAGGTCTTGAAACCTCAATTGTAATAATGAGACCTTTCGGTCTGTACTCTTTAATATTGTAATAAAGCGTTGATGGTTATGTATTCATTTCTGTTTAACTGTGTGCACTAGCTTTGATCTGGGACTAGTGCAGTAATACACAGAGGGTCCGGGTTCGGAAATCCGGGGTCCCGACAACAGCTTGCCTCGCGAGTACGAATGATTCATCTTTTTATCCTACGTGTTCGAGGTCCACAGTAGTGATGCCATACTTGTCGACCTTCACACCCTGTGGGAGTTGGACCCAATGGCACCGAAATAGAGGGATCTTGAAAATCACATAGTCGAGCTCCTAAATCTCCTCTACAAGGCCGTAGTAGGAGCTTGGGCCAGCTGTATTGAACTCCTTATCACAAAATGCATCTATGTGGACATCTGAGTTCTGGACTGTACTCTTTCTGTCCTGATTTGTTGAATAAAATATGTACCCATTAATGTCATATCCTTGCCATGTCACAATTGTAAATTTTGGCCCTTTTGCCAGCCATTGCAGCGTTTCACTTGATGACCTCCCAGTGAATTGCACCCTCAACCTTTCATTGAACCGACAGTTGTGCTATCTCGTGATCCAAACCTCCAACTAACATAGATTCTCTTGGCGTAGCATGTCCTTGTGCTCTTCAATATGCGGAGACACTTCAGTCATGTGTTGCAAGACCATAAAATGGGCTTAAGTGTACATATCTAGATCGAGAGTTATTGCTTTCCTTCCGATGGTCCTAATACCCTTTAGCCTCCCCTCATAACGAGATACAGGTACACCTATCGGTTCGACCTAAGCCATGTAATCGACGCAGAATTCAATGACCTCTTTGGTTGCATAACCTTAGATGATGCTGCCCTCTGGACTAGATCGATTGCGTATATAGGACTTAAGAATTCGCATGTACCTCTCGAACGGGTGTCATTAGCATATGGCAGTCATGAGACTTCATACCAATTAATTTTAAATCTTCCATGGAAACAAGTTTCTTCATGCTGGTGGAGTGACTAGACAGAACTGTCACACCATACAAGCACTGACACAGTTCAGTTCTCTCGGACTTAGACAGTGTAGCAAGTTAGGGGAAGGTACGTCCAGCCTTTATCGGTCTCAATTGGTACTAACTTGGTCCTGATGTTCATAGTGACCAAGTCACGTCGTGTGTTGACACCATCCTTTATTTTATTACGAATATTCAGTAAGCGACCAATCAAGCTATCACATATATTCTTCTCTACAAGCATGACATCGATGCAATTGCGAACTTCTAAGTGTTCCTAGTAAGGCAAGTCCCAAAATATTGATTTCTTCTTCCACATGTTCTTCTGATGGGTCCTCAACCTACGTCCATTTCCAAGCACAACATCAATATCCTTGACCATATCGTAGACCTCTTTTCCGCTAAAAGGCCATAGTGCCGAGTCATCCTCTTTTTTTGGTCAAATTGTTTCTTCATGTTGCAGTATGGGTGATACTGTGGAAAGATACAACGGTGACGCATCTACATAGTTTTGTGTGAGTTGTTCAACCACACACTTTCAGTATAATCTAAGCAGTATGGACAGAATTTGGTTCCTTTTGTACTCAACCCCGATAGGTTACTAAAGGCAGAAAAATCATTGATGGTACAGAACAACATGACACGCAGAGTGAGGTTTTCTCATTTATCCACATCCCATACCTGTACGCCTTCATTCCATAGTGTCACAAGATCTTCCATGAATGGTGCTAGGTACACATCAGTATCATTCCCAGAGTGCTTTGGCTTTTGGATAAATAGTGGCATTAAAATGTATTTCTGCTTCATACACAGCCAAGGAGGAAGGTTGTACATGCATACATTCACGGACCAGGTGCTATGTCGGCTGCTCATGTTACCGAAACGATTCATTCCATCTGTACTCAACCCAAACCTTATATTCCTCGGTTCTGCACCAAAAACTACAAACATCCTATCAATGTTCCTCCACTAGGTAGAATCTGTAATATGTCTTATCATTCCATCTTTCTTACGCTCCTTCGAGTGACAACGCAGAAATCTTGCATCCTTTCGGTTCGCAAATAAACACTTCAAACAGGGAATTATAGGTAGATACCACAACATCCTAGCAGGAGATCCTTGCTTCACCTCAATGCTTTACACACCAGACAAACATGTAATTTTGCATACTCTTTATGGTAGAAGATACAATCATTCGAACATGCATGTATTTTTTCTACTTCTATTCTCAATGGACAAAGAACCTTCTTAGCTTGGTAGGTGGTTCTTGGCAACACATTTTCCTCTAGAAGGATGTTCGCTAGGAAACCTAACAACATCGTGAAACTTTTATCGGACCAACCATTGCTTGCCTTCAATTTCAGCAGTTCAAGAATAGATAACAACCTTATATATTGTGGCTTGTAGCTAGGAAAGAAAGGTTTCTCTGGGTCCTCCAGCAAGCCCTTGAATTTACCAAACTCTCTCTCACTATAGTTTCCTTCTGGATCGTGTAGCATCTGATCCAGATTATCATCATACGACCTATCCTCATCGAAAGTACAGTCCACAACTGGCATATCATTGTCTCCCTCGACGATGTTATAACAACCTTCCTGTATAATCTTCTCTTCACCGTGACTGGTTGTAACAGCCCAGCTGTTTATTTCAACATTTTCAGTAAAAAAAAATAATTAATTTAATTTAAAAATAAAATAAAGTGTTCTTTGGTTGCCTAAATTTTGGAGATTTTATTTGTCTGTTTTTCAGCTTTGGAAAAAGGCTTTTGCAAAAGTAATTTAACTAAAAACATAAAATTATGATTAAATAAAAGAATATTTTGAGTTTATGTAAAAATATAATTTCAAATTAAGTATTTAAAAGCATTTGGCTTTTATTCGGATTTTCTGTGCTTTTCTGGAGTTAAAAATCAATTTTGAAAGGTTAAAAACTATTTTATAAAATTATTAAATAAAAATCTGGAATTAAAAATATTTTTCCTAAGTCTAAAATGTTTCCAGGAATATTCTATAATTTTTCTGGAATTTTTAGACATTAAATACTATTTTTCCAAGTGTTTGTGAAGTTTCTAGTATTTTCTGAAATTTTATTCCGAAAATAAAAATCAAATTCATCCAAGCCCGCCACGTGTCGCTCTCAGATTGAATCACTCTCTCTCCACGATTTAATCCTAGCCACACATGATCACTTACCCCTTCATAAAATCCAAAGGACATGAAACACTCACTTGCCACGTGTCAACAATCCGACGGCCCGTACCCCTTCACTTCCTCTCCCTCTCCATGACACATGGACCCCATATGTCATATCCTTCTTCAACCTCCCCTTCTTCCTCCTCTAGTCTTCTCTCTCTCCCACCATTGATGCCGAATAAAAACTTCAATTCCCGGCCGTTACTACCACTTTAATCGTCGTTTAAGGGTGGAAACGGAAGCCCTCATCACTCCCCACTCACGCCCGGCCACCTCCTCCCTTTAATCCCCCTCTAAATCCGCGGCCGTTTCTTCTCTCACCATCTATAAAATCCCTCCCCATGCCCGGCTCCATCTCCCATTCGGCTCTCCCACCCGGCCGCCCTTCCCCTCCCATTCAGCCGCCACCCCGCCGCCGTTTCCCCGCCGTCTCGGCCGCCTCCCGCCGCCGCCCCACACTTCACCACCGCCGCCACCTCCTTGCGCCGCCGCCGGCCACCCCGGGCCCCGCCGCCGCCGTGGGAAGGTGCGCCGCCACCTCCTCTACCCCTCCGCCGCTCGCCGCCCCGACTCCGGCCACCGGCCACCGGCGAGCTAGCCTCCCGTGCGCGCCTCCGTGTACTCCTGTGACTTCCTTCTTCATCCATGTCATCCTTGTTTATTTAATTTGTTGTTGCTTCTTTGTCATGAAAGAGCAAAGGGCCACTTGGCTAGTGGGTGCATGTTAGTGCATGCATGCATGAGGTTGTGAGTTCAAGTCCAGTGCAATGCATTTGCGGTTGGACTTTTGGCCACATTTTGTTCACCTCTAGTCCATGACAAGCGGGACCCACATGTCATAAAATAATAAAATAAAATTCTGCACTCAATGACAACCGGGCCCCACGTGTCATACACTCCAATATACTCCAAAAATCAGCCAAAAATAAGATTCCAGAGAATATTCTTTCGGTTTTGCATTTTCTGGAATTTCCAATCCATTCAAACTTCCAATCGCTCGTTCTCCCTCGTCCGATCTCCGAATCCAGTGATTCAAATCTCTAAATTTGTCTAAAATCATAATCAAAGTTGCAGTATATATTTTATAATTTTTGGATTTTATTTCGATTTTATTTGATTTTATTTGGTTGGTTCTTCGCGCGTAGATTTCGACGAATTCGGAGAGAACGACGCCGACGAATCGTACCAGGTCTTCGAGCAAGGCAAGTCACCCTCCTTGATCATGTTGATCCCAGTTTTCAAAATAAAATTATGTTGATTTAAATTATATTGCATGCATATTTTTATTCAGCGTATTTCAATTCAGTTTTAAATCTAGTTATTGCCTACTTGTTAATTCCTCCATTGTTATTGAATCCCTTATACCTTGTCACCCTAGAATCAAACTCTAGTTAATACATTAGTGTTGGCTAGAGAGTTTATTCAAACGCTTAGCCCTGCATAGTCATATAATTTTGCTTTGGGATACCTTTTCACATAAATTGATGACCCCTTTTTACATAAAATGATATGTACTCTTGACTTTGGTGAGTCAAGGAGTGTTATGAATTATTTTGAAAACAAATATGAAACTGGTTTAGACTTAGGCAATTGGTTAGAGTGGTGGGTGCAGGCATGCCCTGTTGGTTGGAGCCGCAGTGGTTGATTGTCGTGCACGGGGGTTTGTGGTTGAGCCTAAGTCAATTAAGGACCGGTCTGTGAGCTACTGTTGCAAAGCCCTATCGTACTACCACAAGTCTGGTATGGGACAGACCTGGCCAACTAATTTGTGAAGTTCCAACATGATCTCGCTATAGGCTGAATGTGAGCGCGGCGTAGGCCGTGAGAAGTCTCACACGGCACAAGAGGGGGCTCCAACATGTGGATTCATGTTGTGGTGAAACCTTAGTGGCGGCGTGATTTTGTTGACAACGGATCATTGTAAAGGCCTTGTCACGACTCCTCGCCGCACACCTAAGGAAGTGTGTAATCGCGTGGCAATATGGGATGATCGTGTCTTGTGGGTAAAGCTGTACAACCTCTGCAGAGTGTATAACCTATCCTGGATAGCCGTGCCCACGGTCATGGGCAAGCTGAGTAAAGTTTTTCATGGATTAGACTTTGTATTTCAAAACGTTTTCGAAAACCTTGCGGATGGATGGAATCCGTGAGAGATGGAAATCTGGTGAATGGATGGAATTCATCAGAGTTGCGCAGTGAAAGCGTGTGGATGGATGGAATCCATACGTGAGCTTCTGAAAAGATGGTCCGGGTGGGATGCCCGTGGATAGGTTGGTGTTTGGTCGGAGCCGACACTAACGGTATTACTTTCTACTACAAGTATTGTTTTATCTACTGTATTAAATTCAGCAATTTCAATCTATTATTATATTTCTTAAATGTTGTTTTATGCAAACTAACCCTATAAACCTTCCGTTGAAGCCTTTATCATTATGTTGCATTTTCCCGGGTGACTTGTGGAGTACTTTTTGTACTCATGTTGCTATATCTAACTCTTTTCAGAGGAAGCCTTCGACGACTTCAGTGAGGATTGCGACTAGGCCACGTCTTACAGTCATTCGCCTTGTGGGAAGGCTGGATGGGTTGCCGCTTTATGTATTTCTTCCGCTGTCTTCTTTTGTTCTTATTGTAATCTTGGCCATCAGGCTCATATTAGCCAAATAAAGTTTGTCATTACGCATGATAATTGTCTTTGTGATACTGTGTGCACTAGCTTTTCCTGGGATAGTGCGATTAACACAGAGGGTTCTGGAGTTGTTGCTCCGGGTCCCGACACTGGTCCAACATGTATACCCCTTTTTGAAACCCCTTCGAATCAAGTGAGCCTCGATCTGCGCTGAGTTGGTAAACATCTTCATATTATCACAATCAATGCATCGACAATATATATGTTTCATCCCTTTCTTCAACATATTCTGCTTGTTCAACATAGTCTGCTTAGCTATTCTTCTAAAAGCAGACGCACCCTTAATGTACTCTTCGCTCACATGATTTTCAATATACATCTAGTTTCAGTCCATTTACACTACACATGTAACAACTTAGTATCAAATTAGATTATTAATGTTACCATAGCTAATTAACCAGCCTAACTACTTACACACATAATTATCATTTACCTAATAATAAATTGTCCATATCTAAATTAAGTAGCTAGCCACATATTTATAAAGCAATATGCATGTATATATATATATATATATATATATATATATATATATATATATATATATATATATATATATATATATATATATATATATATATATATATATCAAGTAAGAATATGTTGAAGTAAACTAGGAGTACTAACTCATTCTTAAATTGGAGAAAACTATCATCTCTCTCTATACCTAGCTATCTCTCTTTATTACAAGGTATATAAGTTATTAGAAGCAAATACTAATACCTAATCATGAAGAACAAATCGATCTACAAGCGGTACGTTTTCACCAAACTCCCCAAAACCAATTGCCTCATTCAATGCAGCGCAATGAAGATAGATATGTCGAGACCGCGCTGGCTATTTAATAACGTGGCGTATCCTAGACGGTTTCAACCACAAACCGTCTATGATATGAAATGATCACAGACAGTTTATAGTAATAACCGTCCGTGAACTTTCACATACGGTTATTAATATAAGCTGTCGGTGATGTCTGCCATTATCACAGACGGTTTACATCAATAACCATCTGTGAATTATTATAGACGGCTATTGATACAAATTGTCTATGATGTTTTGCATTATCACAGATGGTTCATATTAATAACTGTTTGTGAAAATATCGCAGACGATTATTCATATGAACCGTCTGTTATAGTTGCGTATCACAGATGGTATACGGTCACGCTTGTAAAACCGTCTGTGATAATTACAGTACATACGGTTCTCTATAAACTATCTGTGATATAGCCGTTCAGTATAGCCTCTTTTGTAGTAGTGGGTACCAGCGTTCACGGTATCAAGAACGAAAAGGATGAATCTCATAGAGCTAACCAAAATAACAACGTTTAAGCAACCATAATAAAAGAGAAAAGATTTGGTGAAACCAACTGCAAATTCTTTAAACACAATCTTTAAAGAGTACATAGGATTGTCGTTCAGTCACAACCTTCTCGAACCTTTTAAAACACTCGGATCCTTGCCTTATACAAGAATTTAATGCTAAAGAATATCTTAGTCTCTAATCTACTCGTACGCTCTTTGCTTCAAATGAGTAGACCTAATTGTTTGGTTGCTTTCTATGATCACCCCATGATTTATATAATTTATTTTAACACTTTTCCAATGTAGAGTAGGAATCTTAATCTAAATATGAATAGAAGTTTTAATCATAGTAGGATTTATTTAAAACTCTTTATAGCATATATTTCTAAATCGTAAAAAATTAGATACAAATTACTCTTACCTCAACGGTCGAAAAATATAACGTGCACTAAGACGTTAATGGTTGAAAAATGAGAATTCCATTCGACATACAGGGCCTGTTCTTTTTTGTTGCGGCTTTTGGCTGCGGCTTGTGACTTTTGAGCTGTTTATGCGAGAGATTACAGAGTAACAAAACTCACATGTGGTTTTTAGCGATATAAATGAAGTCAGTAAAGTATGTACTACAACTAACTAGTAGACCTTATCTTAAAAAAATACTCCATTTAAAAGGTAGTCATTATAGAAAAGCCAAAAACAACTTATAGAAGCTGAAAAGAACAGGACCTGCCGCGTGCAACTGGTGGTTGGGACTCAGGCCGTGAGCCCGTGAACAGTTAGCAAGAGCAGGCCGAGTCACACGTTTAACATTATTAGTTCAGTACGGACCTTGACCCACTTGCGGACGCCATCGACCTTGCCCAGATTTAACATTAGTATACTTTTTTTAAGGCAGGGTATTACTGGTGGTTAATGTCATCAACCAGGTTTAACATTAGTAGCTAAGTGCTAATATCTATTTGGTTGATTCGCGTGTGAATTTTGTGAATGTACGAGAGCGTTAAATCACATGCTTAGCAGTAGACACTAGCATACGTTCAAGCCTATTGCGCGCACGCTGCTCGTGCCCCATTTTTTCTTTTCTTTCTTTATTTCATTTAGCTGCAGTTTTTTTCTTTTTGCCGAATGTTGTAGGTATGTTCTTTTTGGCTGCGGCTTGTGGCTTTTGGCTGTAGCTTGTGACTTTTGGGTTGTTTGTACGAAAGATTATAACAGAAATTCATGTGCGATTTCTACCGATATAAATGAAGTCAGTAAAGTATGTACTGCAATTAACTAGTAGACCCTATCATAAAAAAATACTCCATTTAAAAGTTAGTTACTATAGAAAAGCCGAAAAGCAGCTTTAAAAGCTAAAAAGAACAGGGCCGTAGTAGCTTTTTCCTCACTCTCAGATTTCCCCACTATTGTTGTATTATTTTTTTATTTTGTTCAACTATTGCCTTAATTTGTCTCCCACCGGTCAATACACCTTTCCTTATCGTTGAAAACATGTGTCGTCGACACGAGACCGGACAATAAACTTAGAAGCACCCACATCGGATGTGGAGACCACCAAGGATACAGAGGGACTCAAGGAGAAGCACATAAACGCCCAACTATATTCAATGAGTGCCTAAGACCATCTCCAACGTTGTGTTTTAGCCGGTTCAAATGAAGAGAGAGAAGACATTGAATCGATTCAATACATTAGAGAGGTAGATTCCAACAAAAATGCATAAAACGAACTCTACTTAGGAGTCAATTCAAAGCATTAAACCACTAAATAGGAGACAGTACGGTTGAGAGAATATTATTATTTTGTGGTTTTTTAATGTAACATAGGTCTCACTTATTAGTAGGAATTGATTCAATACATTGGAGAAAAACAAATGTATGCTTACGTGGCATTACATTGAATTGACATTGGTTCAATACATCAAAGATGGCCTAAGGTTACCAATGCCCCCTCCCATTACAAGAGATCCAATTTATAAGGGGAGAGGGTGTGTGTGAAGTTACAAATTTGCTCTCGAGACCTAATTTACTCCTAAAGGTATTTACGTTATTTTTCCTCGTGTGGTCCCGTCTCATCCGGGACTCTAGGGATGGTTCATGGCAATATCTAAACTCCGTCCGGGGTTGGCCCCAGACCTCCCCCGGGGTCGGCCTAGGAATCCTCCGGGATTGGTCTTGCGTGTCACAGCCTAGCTGTTTATTTCAAAAGTTTCAGTGAAAAACATTAATTTAATTCAAAATAAAACAAGTGTTATTTGGTTGCTTAAATTTTGAAGATTTTATTTGCATATTTCCATTTTTAAAAGGCTTTTCTTTTGAAAAGTAATTTACTTAAACACATAAAAAATATTATTAAATAAAGGGCAATTTCAATTTCTGTAAAATTCTATTTCAAATTAACTAGTTTAAAGCATTTAGCTTTGTTTGGATTTTCTGTAAATTTCTTGGAATTTAAAAAATTAATTTCAAAGCTAAAAAGTATTTTTTGTAAAAATTTAAAGACCAACTTTAAGTTGTAAATATTTTTCCTAGTCCAAATATATTCAGAAATTTCTGTGAATTCTTTTGAATTTTGGACTTTATTTGCTATTTTCAAAGAGTTTCTAAAGCTTCCTAGCTTTGTAAAAATTAAAAAAGAAATTTTAAAAGCAACTCTCCCTTGTACCAAGACATGTCCGGCCCAGATTGTCTCCTCGTTGTGCGGCCTCATCCCGTGCATTCATTCCCACTTAACCTTCTCTCTCTGACCGACAATCGGGATGCCTCCCTTGGACATGAATCATTCATCCGACGCTCCACTCTATTTTTTTCTCCTTCTCTCTCTCTCTCTCTCTCTCTCTCTCTCTCTCTCTCTCTCTCTCTCTCTCTCGCCAAACTGTGGAACCTACTTGTCATCTTCTTCCTCCTCTCCTTTTCTTCCACCTCTAGCTGACCTCCATTGCCACCCCTACCGAGCTCATAAATGGTGGCCGTTACTTCCCGTTAGCCGAAGCAAATGATGCCATTGCAAACCCCCATCACTCCTCCACTCCTTCCGATGGTTTTTCCCACCATAAAATCTCGTTATCATTGCCTTAGTGCGCCACTATTGTGCCATTAACTTTGGCAAGCAATCCTCACTCTGTTCTCCCCTTGGCCTTATAAATATGACCCCCCCGAGCAACCGCGGACCACACCTCGGCCCTTCCCACATTCAGTTGCCTCTCCTGAGTGCCGACAGTCCTCAGCACCATGCGACTTCACCCTCCGACCTCGGCACAACTCCAGCGAGACACGGTGCACCAGAGCCGCTCCGCCCTCGCCGACCACACTGTCAAGCTTCTCCACCACCAGAGCAGCACTGTCGTCGATGATCGAGCCACCTCTGTTGCCTTCCTCATTACCGGCGGTCTCCACGCCCTCCCAAGCACCTCACGAGGTATAACCAGACTCCACTCGACCTGACCACTCTTGCTTCTAACCACTATAGAGCATCCAACCACTGTAGAGCATCCAACCACTCTATAGCCTCCAACCATTTTGTAGCCTTTGACCATTTCGACCCCTTCGACCACTCTAGACCCTCTAACTCTGACAACTGTAGCCTCCGACCACTCCACTCCAACCACTCCGATCACATTGTCGTTTTTGACCACTGTAAGTCTTCCGACCACCAAGCTTTGACCACTAAGTTTTGACCACCAAGATTTGACCACTTATGACTTTCGACCGACTCTTGTAGCTATGACTTTCGACTGACTCCTGTAGCTTCGACTTCCGACTGACTACTATAGTTACGACTTCCAACTGACTATAAATTGCTTCGACTTCTAACTGGCCACTGTAGTTTTGACTTTCGACCACAGCCGCTCTCGACCACAGTCGGCATTCCCATGAATTTCCTTCACAAAAATAATTCTAGAAATTCCTAATTCTCCTTTTTCTTTAGTTTCAAACTTCTTGAAGCCCGTTTTTCTTCATCCTAGCTCCGATTGAGCCCGTTCAAATTTCTAAATTTATCTAAAATCAAGATATATCTAAGTATTCCTTGATTTCAAAATTTTGGAGTTTCAATTTATTTGAATTTTATTTGAGTTTAGTGAGTTATTTTGGGGGTAAAGTTGTACAATCTCTACAGAGTGTATAATCTATCTTTGATAGCCGTACTCACGGTCATGGGCATGCTATGTAAAGTTTTTCATGGACTAGACATTGTTTTTAAAAAATGGTTTACAAAATACTTTTGGATGGATGGAATCCATTTGAGAACTTTTTGGAGAAATATAGTCTGGGAGGGATGCCAGTGGATAGGTTAGTATGGGGATGGACCTACACTAACGATATCTATTTTGATTACAATGCTATTTTTATTTACTGTATTAACTTTAGCAATTTCTAATCTATTTACTGTATTTCTTTAAATACTATTTTATGCTCAACTAACCCTATATGGCTTCACTTGTCAGCCTTGCATTATTATTGCCTTTCCCATGTAACTTGTGGAGTACATTTTATGTGCTCACCCTTGCTTAATTCTACTACTCAGTGGAAGATTGCTTTGACTTCGGTGAGGATCAGAACGTATAGGCTGTGTCTTACTGTGCCTATAGGCCCACTCTTCCGAGTTGGATTTTCCTGGTGTTCGCCAAAGGGCCATTGCTCCGCTCGGCCGATTTTGGGTCGTATTGGAGAGTTCATTGTTGCATAGAAGGACATGGGGGTCATGAACAGTTACAAAGTCAAGTGACGACCGCCTAGGTGTTGAAGTTACATAGAGGCATGGGGTTAGGACTTAGCCCAAAGAAATGCCTCGCGAAGTCAGTTCTCGATCTATGGCATTTGAGAGGCGAAGATATGCATGGGAGTTCCAAGCTTGACTCACTTAGGTACAGCCACCAAAGGACGATAAAATCCAAGGCTGCGAAAGGTTGACCCATTCATTACATGAACTCGTCGGGATGGGCATGGATATACCACTAGTTTAAGGTGCAATGGAACTTCACGGCCACTACTACAGAAAAGACCATCACAGACGGTTCAAAAACGTCATCACAGACGGTTTTGTGAACCGTCTGAATTTATGGGTCAGTGATAATACGAGGTCATCACAGACGGTTTTCGAACCGTCTGTGATTTTAATATCACAGACGGTTTTTAACTAAAAACCGTCTGTGATATTAAATATCACAGACGGTTCTTAACTAAAAACCGTCTGTGATATTTATAAATCACAGACGGTTTTTAACTAAAAACCGTCTATCATATTTATAAATCACAGACGGTTTTTATTATAAAACCGTCTGTGATATTCTCTTCTACTACTAAACCTATTTCTGTTTATTGGCTAGCCTCAGGAAATGCTAGTCATGCCCTCTGAAACAAGCAGATCAACATGTATATGTATACATATCCAATTCACATCTCAATTCATTTCACAAACATAAAACATCCATTTTTATTAAGATTAGAGCCTACCATTACAATATCCCAAAACAACGAGAAGGTTACACAACAAGAACAGCAGGTTACACAACAAGAACAGAGAAAAAGATTATAATATCCCAAAACAACAAGCAGGTTACACAACAAGAACAGAGAAAAAGCAAAGATCTTCTATGTCTTCTCGCCCCTGATGCAACGCATGAGCTGGATGCCTTCTCGCCCCTGCGGTGTCTTGTCTCCCGTAGACTTGTGCGTCGTCTGCAAGGAGGAGGAGAATAGCAAGGAGGAGGAGAATAGCAAGCAGGAGGACAGCAAGGAGGAGGACAGCAAGGAGGAGGATAGCAAGGAAGAGGATAGCAAGGAAGAGGAGACAGGCTGGGTTTGGTTATATTTATAGGGGAGGGAGAGGGAGGGAGAGGCGGGAGTTCGAAATTTTTGGCGCGGGAACGGAGATTGGGTTGAAGAGGATCGACGGGCCCAGCGGTCAGATTATCACAGACGGTTCTATTGGCTAGAACCGTCTGTGATGAATGCATATCACAGACGGTTCTATATATAGAACCGTCTGTGAATTAGAGCACAGAATTTTATATACCGATGCAATATAAACAACTAGTCTGAAAAGATAAAATAGCAACGTTTTATATAGCTTATATATACTCATTTAAAAGGTTTCAACTAGATCTACAACTTTGTAGTTGAAGCAAAATCCAAATTCCGAAAGGAAGACCAAGAAAAAGGGCAAAAACAGACACCAAAAACTTGCGACGCAGGTTTAGGTCCAAAGATGGCCGATTTTCGGGGTCTTGGAGGGCGACTGGCGCAAGCTGGTTGTTTTTTGTGGATCGGGCTCGTCGTTAGCTTTCCAACGAGTACAAGAACGTCGAAAACGGACACCGTATGCAAAAGTTATGCCCGTTTTACTGAAGGTGTCTCAAAACTGAATCATACTCGGACTTAAGCGGGAATATTTGAAATTTTGAGGGATTGCAAGGCGGGAAACGTATCACAGACGGTTTTTAATAAAAAACCGTCTGTGATAATCTGGTTTCACAGACGGTTTTTAATAAAAAACCGTCTGTGATATTCCAGATTATCACAGACGGTTTTTTATTAAAAACCGTCTGTGATATTCCAGTATCACAGACGGTTTTATAATAAAAACCGTCTGTGATAATCTGAAATATCACAGACGGTTTTTATTATAAAACTGTCTGTGATACTGGAATATCACAGACGGTTCAGCGGTAAGAACCGTCTGTGATACTACTTTTTCCCCCATAAATACCACAGACGGCCTCCAAATTAAAACCGTCTGTAATAGTGTACATCACAGACGGTTTCACAAAACCGTCTGTGATTTAGCGTCTACTATTAGGCTTTCTGTAGTAGTGGGCTCATGAAGCCGACTGTGGCATACACATTCTTATGCGCAAGCCCGATTGGCGATGCTGAGTTGGGCGATATCTCAAGATGTGATCAATTGATGCATGCCAACACGTCGAGATGTTCAAGGTAGGTGAGCATACCCGAGACTAGACTGATGAGGTTCGACCTTCAAGGTGAGGGGATACGCGCTAAGTCATTGCCTACTCGACCTGTCGAGGCACGACACTAGAAGCATGGAACCGTGTGTAGCAGCCTAGCTATTTATCTCAAAATTTTCAATAAAAAATAATTAAATTTAAAATAAAAACAAGTGTTCTTTGGTTGCCTAAATTTTGGAAATTTTATTTGACTGTTTTCAGCTTTTAAAAAGGCTTTTCTTAAAAGTAATTTAATTAAAAAACATACAAATATTATTAAATAAAGGGTATTTTGAATTTATATAAAAATCCTATTTCAAATTAATTATTTTAAAGCATTTGTCTTTTATCTGGATTTTCTGTGTTTTTCTATATTTTAAAAATAAATTTCAAAGCTAAAAAGTATTTTTGTAAAAAATGTAAAGACCAACTTTACAATGGAAATATTTTTTTTTCTAAGTCCAGAATTTATTTAGGAATTTCTGTGAATTTTTTTGAAATCTTCAGACTTTATTTGCTATTTGCTAAGTGTATTTGAAAGTTCTTAGATTGGAACATCCAATACTCATTGCCTAATTCAAAAGATGTGTGGTGGAACATTATCGATGAACTAATGGAACATCGAAACCAAATGCATGAAATATTTTGTTTTACCTACTGGAACATCTAATACGCACCAGATTCATTCTCTCTAGCTAATTCAAAAGATACATGGTAGAACGTCCCTGATGAACTAATGGAACATTGGGAACTAATGTGTGGAATAATTTGAATTTTCGGACTACGAATAAAAATCATCTCAAATTGCGTGTGTGGACTTGGTGCAGTGGGCTGGGAGGTGGGTAGCGCCCGACCAGTTGCCCCTCAAGTAGTATATAGTTGCTCTCATAGCGCTTGGCTACCTTGGTAAATTGGCATCTTCAGAGAGATGTAAAATCCGCCAGTAGTACATGGCAAGCAGGGCTGCATAGGATGTAGTTTAAGTAGAGTTGCTATATATTATGAGAATGGTATTTTTTGCGTAAATCATTCAAACTTTTAACCTTGTGATTTGGTTAGAGATTCATGCTCCTGCTGGCGAGGTCATCGTCAGTCCGCCACCAGCGGTTAGAATTAGGGTTCAAGGTTCACCCAAGCTCCCGAACTTATAGAGAGGCCAGGGGCATGTTGGATGAGGGCGGTGTGCGACAGAGGCCGTAGAGGTGACAGGAATGACGAGGAATTAGGAGGCGCGTGTTGCGTTGGAAGATCCCATGGTGAAAGTCGTTGGAGACAATGAAGAAGTGCAAGTTGGCAGCAGCGTTAGGAGAGGAGGACGAGGCATTGCCGCACTTGGGGAAGAGATAGCGGTGGCTGCGGTGGACCTCCGGCGAGTCCCGTTGGCATCCACGAGGTCCTATGCCGGCAGCGGCACAAGCAAGAGTCAGGGCGCTGCCATGATCGAGCCCATGACTGCTTGATCGAGAATAGGTCAGAGGGTGGTTGGAGAAGGGACAGAGAGGAGGTGGGGAATTAGATTTGGATGGTTAGATCTTGACTGTTGGATCTTCATCCGACAGCCCAAAATTCGAAGTTTTTTAAAAAAATCTGTTGCATGATACGTAGACCCTAGTTTAAGTAGGGCATAAAGAGCAAGCCAAACGTGGCCACGAATAGCGGAGGAGGCCGAGACGCGCGCGCGGGGCGTGTCTATCGCGTGAGAGAGAAGAATAGCAACGAATCAATCCCATGATCATAGTATGTATTACAGTTCATTGAATCAGTTCGCAACGCAGAAGGATCGATTCGTTGAATCAACTAGCCTCATAGGCGTGGCGTCACGCCGCGCCAGCCATCGTGTGTACCGAAGTAAAAGAGGCGATAATTCATGAGGGGTTTTCTAAAAAAACCGATGGCGCATGTGTATTTTCGGAAAAGTTAAAGGATTTTTTCGTAAAAAACCGAGGGCACATGTGTATTTTCGAAAAAGTCAAAGGCCTTTTTCGTAAAAAAGCGAAGACCTGTACGTAAGTAAACGAGGACCCATACGTAATTTAGAAAACCGCGGGGGGCTATCCTGCAAAGTGGTGGGGCTAAAACAACTGGCAGGGACCTTTTCGTGAGGAAAAAGGACCTTTACGTAATTTCAGAAAAACACAGAGACTTTTTCGCAAAACTGCTCCCCCGACCGTACGCGAATTTTGCCGCCACGCGCCGGCCGAGGGAGCGCTGGGGGCGACGTGGCTACGGTCTCCGGCCGGGAACCGCGCGGGGTGTAATATGGGTATGATTTGTTGTTGTTCAACTCAACAACACCTTAAGAAGCAAGCGTTAGAAAATAGAAAAGCCTTCGGCACAGAATGGTAAGGCGCGGAGTTCTTCCTGGCTTTAGTGTTAGAAATATGATTAATATTTTAATTTTAAATTTTACTAGAAAATAGACACAGTAAAAAATTAGTTAAAAGATAAACGAATATAACAGCAGACTACTTATTGTACTTCAGAAAATACACAAGAAAAAAATTATAATAAAATTGATCGATTGTGCAAACGACTTACTGTTAGACTTGATTAAAAACGAGAAGTAGAGCATGCTTGATACAGTGCATAACGTAGATAAAGCAGAGCTGGAGCGGCCGCACGTGTTGCGCTGCACAAAAACCTTATTGTCACCAGTGCAATTACTCTCTGCGGTAATGGGTTGGAGATAGCCGCTCTCCCTTCTTTGTGTGCATGCCGAGAAGAAAAGCCGGTAAGGTTTGGTCGCTAAACACCTAGTACAACTTCACTAGAGAGGAAGAAACCAATATGAGAAAGAAATAGAAGAATTTAGTTTACTAAGTCTGGACGTCTCTAGGTCTTTTATAAATGTACAAATTACCCTTCAGCAACTGACGCCATTAAACTGAAATAATTCACTTGTAACTGCTAAATTATTTACTGATAACTGCTTATGTTCAAACCAAATAATAATAATTAGGCAGTTTCATGACCTGTTAAAAGAAGAGAGATGATGCACAATTAAGTAAAAATAAGATGGATTTAGTCTGCCATGTGACACGCCATAAGTCATAAGTTATGCGATTTTTCATGTGAAAGTACATGAATAAGCGCACATGTGTGTTTAAACAAAACCCTCTTAATGCTATTTTCATCCATGTGTCACTAGGCCTGGACGAAAAACTCGAAGCTCGTTAGCTCGCTCGGCTCATGGCTGGCTCGGCTCGGCTCGGCTCAGCTCGTTAGGATAACGAGCCGAGCCGAGCCAAGATTTTAGCTCGTTAGTTATAACGAGCCAGCTCGCGAGCCGCTCACGAGCCAAACGAGTCATGCTATGTTAACTTATGATGGAACTTGAACAATGTGTCATTATGCTATGTTAACTTATGTAGTTATGTCTATGTAACCCTTCCTGTCTAGTCAATCTAGCTGATGTCGTACTTTGCAATTTGCATGGATGATAGTTGATGGATGAATATATGATGGAGACATGGACCTAATTTGTACTCTATTGCATGTGTATGCATATGCTGCTTGCTGCTAGCATGTATGATGGATGAATATGTGCTGTATGACTCACTGGAATGTAAGGTAGTCTTCATTTTACATTTTTTGGCCCTGGCTCACGAGCCAAACGAGCTAGCTCGAGCTTATGGTCGAGCCGAGCCGAGCTAGCTTTTTAGCTCGTTAGTTATAACGAGCCAGCTCGTTATCCTACCGAGCCAGACCGAGCCGAGCCGAGCCAGCTCGATATCCAGGCCTATGTGTCACATAATTTAAGAAATGACAAGGATTTTATCTTATAAATTAGTTTCTCTATTTTATCTTTACAATATAATACTAAACTATACGTACTTTAAAATTATAGATATTAGATATATCTAACATTTAGTGGCTTTGGTGTCGGCGCGCTGCCCCAGCTACACTAGGTGGTCTACTGGAGTGACATCTATTGCATTGCTAGTTTGCTGCCGCGCCACCAAGCATGCATGTGCGATACAAGTTACGCGGATGTTTGATCCTAGATGATACGTTGATATCTAGTAATAACGAACAGAAATAATTGTTGAAAAAGAGGATCAACACATTGATACGGAGTAATATTGATCAAAATAGAATTATAGAGTAAAGATTCTACTAGCTACATCCTAGTTCTAAGCTAAAAGAAAAATATATATAAAAAGTAGTAAATGTTGGTGTGTATAAATTTTTCTATCAACTAGTAGTCTAAAATAGCTAATTCAAATCTTAAATTGTACGTCCAAGTCTTTCTCTTCATCATGTCGACTCGACATTTTCCGGATAAAATACCTGTCCGTCCTCAAGTCTTCTGATATTCAATCTCCTGTTGATGTTTCACTTTTCCACATCAGCCTTCCTTACTCGGCTTTTCTAGATGTTTCTAGCACGATCAATCCTGACTTCCAAATCTGACCTGTCCTTTCTTTTGATTATGCCTAATCCCATATTAATTTAGTCGACTATTTTGTCGACCAAAATCTGACGACTACACTTGCTAATCGAATTCAACATGCAAATATGATTTAACTTTTGTTTTGTTCGTGGTCAACCTGTTTTCACTCTATGCATATTGAGGATGGAAAATCCATTTAATCTATACCCCCTCTGGTTTACGATATAAACTTCATTTTTATTTTGGAAATGGTAAGGTGATGTGTCTTGCACAACATTTTATCAATTGGCATTTTGATTAAAAAAAAGGAATCATATGATAAAGGATAGTAGGCAACATTTTATCAATGGTGTTCTCTGAACCAGCAATTGCTAGCAGGGTGGGATCTACACCCGGCGCCGGGTGGGTTCCTTCCAGGGTTTGCCGAGGTTCCAGAGACTGGCTCCGACTTTATCATTTCTCGGTGGGATTCGTTTTTCCCGATTTTTTTTTCAAAATTTTCAAATATAATCATTTGAAACATGCACAAGCTATTATATGCCTATCTCAGTAGCTAATGATTGCATTCCAGGGAGCATTAGTGATAAACCGGTGGTGGACCTGTTCCGAGAAATCGAAAGGTTACCGGCTGATAATCGTCGGTTTATCCAGCTGGGGTTTCTCGGCCATAGTACATATACATGCACCTGACTTTTATCTCGAGTTTTGTTGTTGACTTGTTGTAGAGACAATAGACAAGTGGTCTAACAGAAGATTTGTTGAGCTAGAAAGTAAGAGATTGCAAGTTCAGGTCCTATTACGAAAAAATTCCAATATTTTAGTAGAAACCTCCTACTTCATCAATTTTTACATAGGTTAGCCCGTCCTTGGGTTGGTTTCTTGATCCGCCCTGGTTCAAAAAATATAGAGGTAAAAAAATGCAAAGAAGGCTCTCTCCAAAAAAAAAAAAAGGAAATCAGGTGATGTCCAAGATTGCCAGCTCTTGGATTTGCATGACAAAACAACACTTATTTCACATAATGGGATTTTATCTTAATATTAGAAGATCCCAAAAACACACACACACACACACATCTGAATAAGTAAATGTTAGTGAACTCTCGGTGATACTTGCCGCAGACGAGATCTGAACTCTCAACGAAGAATATGAACACACCCAAAGAAGACGCTTGGAACACAGGGTTTGTGCTGCAACGAAGTGGCAGCTTTTCATGCAATGTATTACCGAATATATAGAGCATATGCAAAGATTACAAGTCTTAACAAACAACCAAAAAAAGCGGGCTGCCTGAGCTATTCTCGGCACTACCTCCACTCCTGCGCCCATTATTCAGAGTCGTGCAACAGAGCCCAGCGGGAATTTAGCTAATAACAGAAACATGCATTGCGAAGTAACTGAAACAATCTTCAGGCATGGGTTATCTAACAAAACTCCCCCTAAGCCTTGCGAGATTGTTTGACGTCGACGAGGCCAATGTGTGCGCGTAGCTGTATGAACTGATCGCGCCCAAGGGCCTTCGTCAGAATGTCCGCTAGCTGCTCATGAGTCCCAACAGACTTGATCATCACCCTGCCTTCCTCAACACATTCCCTGATGTAGTGGTACCTGATGTCAATATGCTTGCTTCTATCGTGGAAGACAGGGTTCTTGCTGAGCATGATGGCGGATTGATTGTCGATCTTCTATTGGAAAGCGCCCACCTGCTCTCCTCGGAGCTCTGCAAGGAGGCGCGCCAACCACACTCCCTGGCAGACAGCAGTAGTAGCGGCAATATATTCAGCTTCACAAGATGAGAGTGCTACAACCTTTTGCTTTTGTGATTGCCAGGTAATCAAGTTGTCTCCAAGGAAGAAGAGTGCTCCAGTGGTGCTCCTGCGAGTGTCCACATCACCTCCATGATCACTATCACTGAAACCACGAAGCTGAGCCACTCCATTCTTCCTTTTATACTGACAGCCAAAGTTCAGGGTCCCGGCGATGTACCGAAGAACCCTCTTGACTGCTGCCAAATGCTCAGTGGTGGGCTTCTCCATAAATCTACTGATGTAACCAACGGAGTACGCCAAATCCGGTCTTGAATTCACCAGATAGCGTAGGGAACCCACAACACTCCTGTACATGGTAGGATCAACAGCAGGAGCAGTGCTTGACTTACTGAGCTTTAGTCTGGTCTCCATTGGGGTGGAGCTGGGTTTGCAGCCTCCCATCCCTGCACCTTCAAGAATCTTGGCTGCAAAGGCACCCTGGTTCACCGTGATGCCCTCTGATGACTGCACCACCTCCAGACCGAGGTAGTAGTGTAGGAGTCCGAGATAGCTCATCTGGAAAGTGCCTTTCATCTCTTCTTTGAATTGCTTGATGTCGTTTGAGCTGCTGCCCGTGATGACGAGATCGTCAACGTACACCCCCACGATGAGGCGGTGTGCTCCTGTGCCGCGGAGATAGACGGCGTATTCCGAGCTGCTTCTGTGGAACCCAAGCGACGCGAGTGAAGCGTCCAGTTTGGCGTACCACGCCCTTGGCGCTTGCCAGAGACCGTAGAGAGCTTTGACAAGTCGCAGTACCTTGTGTTCCTGCCCGACGAGGACGAAACCAGGTGGCTGCAGCACATGAACCTCCTCCAGCAGATCGCCATTAAGAAAAGCGGATTTGACGTCCATGTGATGAACCGCCCATCCTTCACTGGCAGCATGCGCCAGCAGGAGCCGCACAGATTCCAGCCTTGCCACCGGCGCGAACACCTCGTCGAAGTCAATCCCTTGTTGTTGAACGTAGCCTTTAGCTACCAAGCGCGCCTTGTACTTGCTGATGTTGCCCGCGGCGTCCTTCTTGGCTTTGTACACCCATTTGAGGCCGATAGGGCGTATGCGCGGCGGTGGATCAACCAGCTCCCAGGTGCCGTTGGCTTCAATGGCCGTCATCTCATCGAGCATCGCGTGGCACCAGCAGTCGTGTTGCTGCGCCTCCTCGAAGGTGGAGGGCTCCGCCTCGCTTGCCAGCATCAGGTTCTCCTCCGCCAGAGCACGAGCGACCTGCCCGGGTGTCGCAGCCGGCCCCAGAAGATTGTTGACGGTGCGGAATCGTAGGGGTGCGTCGTCGTGGTCGGCGTCGAGGTAGGCACTGTCTCCCCCTGCTGGTGGCGAGGCGAACTCGATCGGGGGTGGAGCTGCTGGTGTAGAAGAGCTCGATGCAGAGGTGTCAGGTGACCATGGCCCGGCTGGCGACCCGCCGGGGAGTTCTACTGCTGAAGGAGAGCTCAACGATGAGGGTGCAGCAGGCGATGTACTGGAGGTTGTCGTCGTGGTCGTCACGATGACCCGCCCAGAATCTTCTCTGGGACTGTACTCGATGACAAAGTCGTTGCTTGTGTCGTCGTGCTCCCCTGTCCACGCCCACCGTGCCGCTTCGTCGAACACGACGTCACGGCTCACATGGACACGCCTGGTTGTTGGATCGTAGACTCGATAGGCCTTTGATCCAGGCTCGTACCCGATGAAGATCATGCGCCGACTCCTGTCGTCGAGCTTCTTGAGGTTTGGCATGGTCACTTTGGCATGAGCGACGCACCCAAACGTGCGGAGATGGTGCACCGCCGGTGTGCTGCCAGTCCACAGCTCGTACGGAGTCTTGCCGCCAAGACTCTTAGTTGAAGAGCGATTGAGGAGGTAGACCGCCGTGGTGACGGCCTCCCCCCAAAACACGCTGGGGAGCCCCTTGGCCTTCAGCATGCTGCGTGCCGTGCCCACAAAAGATTGGTTGCGCCGCTCGACGACACCGTTTGTTGGGGCGAATAGGGCGTCGTCAACTCGCGTCGCACGCCTAGCTCGGCGCAGTAGTCGTTGAAGTCGGCGGCGGTGAACTGTCCTCCTCTGTCCGTGCGGAGCGCACGGAGTTTCTTGCCTGTCTTGCGTTCTGCCGCTGCCTGAACGCGCTTGATGGCAGCAGGCGCAGCGTCCTTGGACGGCAACAGGCAGAGCCACATGTAGCGTGAGTAGTGATCAACAAGGAGGAGGAAGTACCGATTCCCACTAGGCGTTGGCGGCGTGATTGGACCACAGAGATCACCGTGGAGAAGTTGGAGAACCTCCTCGGAGCACTGTTGTGCTTGTTGCGGGAACCGGGCACGTCGGTGCTTGCCGGCGAGGCAGGCCTCGCAAACCTGCTCGACTTGAGTTAGCAGTGGTAGGCCTCGCACCAGCGCCTCACGCCCCATCTTCCGCAGCGCAGCGAAGTTGATGTGGCCGAAGCGAGTGTGCCAGCGCCAGGCATCCTCGTCGGAGCGCGCCGCTAGACAGACTGGACGTGCAATGGTGACGTCGAGCACGTACAGCCGCCCGGGACTGCGATGAATCTTGGCAAGCAGCCTCCTCTCCTCATCCCGGATGCGCATCACGCCTTGCTCCATGAGCACTTGGTACCCGCCTTCGTCGAGTTGGCCGACAGAGATGATGTTGGCGGTCAGTCGCGGCAGATAGTAGACATTGGGGAACGACCGGTGCTCTCCATTCTTGCAGGAGAAGAGCACGGTGCCACTCCCCTCGATCCGCGCGACGGAGCCGTCTCCGAACCTCACGGACCCGGTGACGCCGGTGTCGAGATTGGCGAAGGCTGTGCGCGACCCCGACATATGATTGGACGCCCAAGTGTCTAGGATCCATCGCTGCGGATCCCGGTCTTCCTCGGCGTCAAAGGCAGCGAAGACTTTCTTCTCGACGAGGTGGAGGACGGTGCCATCGCTTGGCCCCTGAGTTGGAGAGAGCGGTGGAGCTGGTGGCGCCGGAGGGAGCGACGAACCCGGCGGCGCCTGCGAGAGTAGGGGTGCGGGAGGCGCCTGGGTGGTGTGCGGCGGAGTGGCCGGCGCCTGGGTGGTGAGCGGCGGCGCGGGAGTCGCCTGGGTGGTGAGCGGTGGAGTGGTCGGTGGCTGGGTGGTGAGCGGCGGCGCGGGAGTCGCCTGGGTGGTGAGCGGCGGAGTGGTCGGCGGCTGCTCGGAGGGGAATCCAGGGAATGAGCTCACCCGCTCGTGGATCGGACCAACGGCCAGCATTAGGGTGGGCTCGTCGTCCTGGGCCATGTTGGCCTTCTCCTCCGTCTTGGGCTTGCTACGACAGTTCTGGGCCCAATGGCCTTTCTTGCCGCAGCGTTTGCAGACATCATCAGGGCCGGCCTTGCCTGCGCTGGAGCCGGCCTTGGAGTCGCCACTGCCGCCGGCGCCACGACCTCGGCCTCTGCCGCGGCGCTTGCAACGGCCACCGGACCTGGAATCGCTACGGCCGGACTCCTGGTCCCTCCTCTTGTACCGCTCGACCCACTGCTCCTCAGTGAGTAGCAATTTGCCGCCCGCAGTTTGCGCCGGCGCGGGTTCGACATCATCGGTCGCCTTCAACCTTCCCGTCACCTCTTCAATGGACAGATGAGAGATATCAAGAAGGGTCTCAATTGAGATTACCAGCTGCTTGTAGCGCGGGCGCACGACTCGTAGGTACTTGGCCACCACTTTATGATCAGGCTCCGGGTCGCCGAGCGTCGCCAGGCGCTGAACGATCCCCGTCAAGCGCAAAGCGAAATCTTCAATGGGCTAGCCGTCGCGGAGCGTGATGGCCTCGTACTCCGCCCGAAGATTCTACGCGGTCGCCTTTCGCACCCGGTCATCGCCGATGCGGAGGATCTTGATAGCCTCCCAGGCTTCCTTCGCAGTCTGCTTGATGGCGAGCGTGGGCACCATCTCCGGCGGAACGGCACTGCAGATCGCGTCGAGTGCGTTGCGGTCGTCGTGGAACTCCGCATCGTCGTGCTCGACCGCGTCCCAGAGATGGCGCGCCTGCATCTTCAGCTTCATGAGCAGTGACCACTCATTGTAGTTCGTCTTCGTCAGCTGCGGCCAGTTGCCGGAGCTGCCGGTCTCTCTGATGACGCGCTCGATCACCACCTCCCGCGGACGGCATGCATCCAGGGTGCGCGAGCGACTTTCGTCGCGCGTGCGCGATCGGCGTGGTGGAGAACGGCCCGGAGAAGGCGTGCGTGGTGGCGTCTTGTTGCCGGAACCGTCACCCTTCTCTTGCCCGGACGATCTTGGTGGAGACGCCATGGCGACAACGAGGCCTTCACGAACAAGGCTCTGATACCACTTGTTAGTGAACTCCCGGTGATACTTGCCGCAGACGAGATCTGAACTCTCAACGAAGAATATGAACACACCCAAAGAAGACGCTTGGAACACAGGGTTTGTGCTGCAACGAAGTGGCAGCTTTTCATGCAATGTATTACCGAATATATAGAGCATATGCAAAGATTACAAGTCTTAACAAACAACCAAAAAAAGCGGGCTGCCTGAGCTATTCTCGGCACTACCTCCACTCCTGCGCCCATTATTCAGAGTCGTGCAACAGAGCCCAGCGGGAATCTAGCTAATAACAGAAACATGCATTGCGAAGTAACTGAAACAATCTTCAGGCATGGGTTATCTAACAGTAAAAGGGCCTCCTCAAATTGCTTCGATGGTCTCGGTAATTTTATTCACAGATTTGAGATTTCACAATTGCCGTCAAAAACTGGCGGAACACATTTAAATATGTACATCAAAACCGCACCCACAGCATCGAGAACAGACAGGAAAGGATAAGAAAAAACTGAGACAACAACAGTAGCAGCACTCCTGACTGTAAGGAGTCGTACATAACAAATGGAGACAATGGGAAGGAAAAAAACCCAGAAAAGTGAAAGTCATGATAGACTGCAAGGACTGTTGTTGCCATGGAAAGGAAAGATGCTTTCCAGATCTCAGATCCTGCACATTGTCCATGTTTACTATGATCAAGGCGAACGGTACACAACAGTATATATATATAGAAATGAACAATTTAGCCAAAAACAAATAAGGCAGGGAAGGACTAACGAGAAGGTAAAAAAAAGTGTGGTAACAAGAATACAAACAAATGACTATGAAGGTATCTCGACTAGGCGGACCGAGCGCGGAAGCAAAAATTCGGCAAAGATGGGAAAGTGTGAGGATGGATAAACACCGTCTATATGGTCATTTATGACTTCACACAGTGCAGGAACCAGTGGACGTCCTCTAAACAGTATCCAGTCAATATGCAAGTCCTGAGTTTGTCGATCCCAGCAGAGGCAAAGAGCTCTAAATATTAATTTTAGAAATTCTAGGGCACCTTGTTTCTCCCCTGCAGCACAGCATTTGTTCTTCGTAAGATTGCTAAAAAGAACACTGCTACTTGAAAAATGAAAGCATTGGAAGGTACAAGATCACTGGTTACAATAAACTGATTTTGGAATATTCACCCACTGAAACATATGTGATGCAGAAAAACCATCATTGCACAGATAAAACAGATGATGCAGAGTAGTGAGATAAAACACGTGATTACCTTTCGAAAAAGCAGATTAGATAAAGGTTCCCACTACATTATAGTGATACAATATATAACCTTCAAGCAATACATCCAAGCCAATCCCATCCTTTTATTTTCTGGTTTCTTAATGTTAAGATAAATAAAATGCAAGCCCTTCCCATGCAATAGTCAATTATGTTGTTTGTCTCAGAAATTTGAAGAGAATGTGTAATGCTGTAAGCTGAGTAATAGTTACATACTAGTATATCACACACGCTTTGCTGCGGGGTTCTTGATTGATGTTTACTTCTACTGTCAACACTCATGAAAAGATTCCTAGACTATTTATACTTTCCAAAGGGTGCCATAAGAACATGTCTTTCCATGAAAGAAATGTATTTTCATGAAACAACGCGTAAAATTTCACAAACTTCCACACTTTCAACTAAAAGGTGTCTGATCAAAGCATCTCTTAAGTATTGAAGATCTGAAGATTGATATTTTAATTGAGTTAAATCTGATGGCTACAATTTTAAAGGTGATGTGGCATTAGGAGTCAATTTTAGAGTAATGAAGGATATTGTAGTAATATTTTTTCTTCATATGAAAGGAATGTTTTTCTTTCATTCAGGAAGTAACCCTATAAACTATGACAATCATGATATTTTTCCTTTGTAAAAAGGGAACAGGAAAAACGGGGATCTCAGGGAAGTAGAGGGAGGGTGGTACCTTTAAATCCATGATATGTGTGTATCAGTGATACATTTTTGCGCACACGAGCATTTGGCCAAGCATCTCGCATATCACCCACAACACCGTGTTCTCTGTAATGAAACCACAAGGTCAATAAACATAGTAAAGGGGATTGCATCAATACTCAACCAAAACATAAAAGACACATCTCTCAAAGAAAATATAATATTATTAATAATCAAGGGCACGTCCGTACAAAATATTAATTCTTAATAATGTCGTTCCTTGGGTCTATTTCTCGACGGAAGCAATTAAGCAGTTTAAAATGACTATCTAAAGCCTAAATCAAACCCACATACCTTTTCAACCTAAGCTAATCAGTGATTTGTATTTTCCTGCTCGCTATGAAATAAAAATGGGTGAACACATCCACGACATCCTTGTTCCACGTTGGCGAGAGTCACCATTGCAGAGAACATCCAGGGACACATCACATATAAGGTTGTCATGGCGTCGCCTAGACGACACCAAGTCATCCTGGTGCCCAGAGGGGGACGCCAAGGCTATTCGCCCAGCACATGAGTTAGGCAGTCGCTTGGGATTGTTGGGCAACGCCATGGTCACCTGGGCGTCACCCAGCTAAGTTCTGGCGGCCGCCTAGGGGCTGGGAGGCTTGAATGGGTAGGGTTTCGCACAGGACACCCGACAATCCTCACTCACTCCTCAGTTTAGCCGCCTCCCTTGGGTAGGGTTTCACGGTCACACGATCTCTAGCCTGCTCCCGTGCCGTCGCCCCTCTACACTGCGACTGCCATGCCGGCCCTCTCCGCTACGAATCCCGCTTGGCTCAGGTGAGCTCCTCCCTCCTTTCTTCATCTTTCTTTGCTTCTTGCTGGTCTGCTTTCTTCTTCCTTGGCTTGCGCTGGCTCCTCTGCTTACAGAGTGCTTCTTGCTCTTTTGCAGCCTACGGCTCAACTTAGGAGGCTGGCAACCGTAGGCACAACAGGGAGGTCGAATGCGCAGTAGAGGGAGGCCGGAGGCGAGCTGGCCAATGCAGCAGGCAAAGGGCGGCCAGGAGCTGGAGGTAGGAGGCGGTGCCAAAGGAGGCCGGGATTGGGAGCCAAAAGCCAGAGAGAGAGAGAGAGAGAAAGAGAAGCAAGGAAATAAGGGAGAGCTCGGATAGGGAAAGCCAGAGAAGAAGCAAGAATGGAGAGGCCAGGTGATGGCTTGGCTGTTCGGCCAAACAAAGCAAGAGAGAGATAAAAGAGAGCGGAAAGAGAGAGAGAGAAGAGAGAAGGAAACAAGGAGTTTTCTGAGGACAAAAGCATTTTGGTATGTTCTTTCTTCTTTTTTGTTTCTAGACTTCACTCTTTTCTAGATAAGTGCGCTGTTATAAATTGAAACATCTGATATGTGTTGTGGACGCTTTTGTCGGCAAAGTTTACACACGCCGTAACAAGAAGCTGACGTCCACAACATCTGGTTAGGAGGGGTTTGTTAGAGAGTTTTGCCAAGTGGATGGGGTTGTTAGAGAGTTTGTTAAGGCTTTGCTGGCAGATTAGTTGAAAAGAGTGGGAACATTGCGTGGGGGAAGAGCTAGCCGATTGGCTATATATATCTGTAAACACTTGGTTAAGAAGGCAATGAGAAAAGTTAAATCCATCTAACGGCTGTTCTCAACCTCCTAATAGAGGCTGAGCAAGCCTCCATTCCCTATCATTCCCTCATACTTTAGCTACCATAACATCTTTGGTATCAGATTCTTCTTCCTGCGCCTGCTCATGGGTGCCCCTCTCTCTGCCGCCGACTTCAAATCATCCATGGACAAGCTCTTCGGGGAGATACAGTCGGTTCGGGAGGATCTCGCCACACAGAAGATCGACCAGAGCCGCATCTGGGTGGCCATCAACCGGCTGCAGACGGACCAGCACGAGTCCGGCGACACCTCCGATAAGGGCAACACAAAACCTGCGCTTGAGGTGCCGCCGCCACCGCTGTCTCCCCCTTACCAGCCCACCCACAAGCTGCCCTTTCCGCGGTATGATGGCTCCGCCGATCCCATCGTCTGGCTTCACAAGGCGGAGCAATTCTTCCGCGCCCATCGCACACCGGACGCCGAGAAGGTATGGCTGGCTTCCTTCTACATGGAGGGCGCGGCGCAGGATTGGTACTACCGCCTGGAGCAGAATCGTGGCGTTCCTACCTGGCCGCAGTTCATCGACCGGGTGCAGAGCCGTTTCGGGCCGCCCGTGCGGAGCAATACTCTCGGCGCCCTCATGAAGCTCCGCCGCACGGGTACAGTCGCGGAGTACCAGGAGCGCTTCCTTCCCCTTCTGGCCCGCTGCCGGAACGTCACCGAGCAGCAACAAATCGATATATTCACGGCAGGCCTCAGGAACCCGCTCCAGACCGACGTCGAGTTGCAGAACCCAGAGACCCTCGACGATGCTATGGGTCTGGCACGGGCCTTTGAGCGTCACCTGGCGCTCGAGGACGATGAGGGGACAGGCATCATCCGCATACCTCCGCGCTCGTTCTCCTCAACCCACGCGGTGGTACCAGCGGCGGCCGCCACCCCGCGGACACCCGTCCCTGTTTCTCGGATGCCAGTTCCGACTCCCCTGGCCCCCACTAAAGGTCCGCCGGCCGCGGGTACCCGCTTCAAACGACTGACGCCACAAGAGATGGCGCAACGCCGGGCGGACGGACTCTGCTTCAACTGCCCGGAGAAGTTTTCCCGAGAGCACCTCCAGCAATGTACGATGAAAGGGCTCTACCTGATGGAATTGGACGACAGCGTGCCGGTGGAAGGCCCCGAGGACGAGGATGCTGTCTCTGACGACGATGTCCAGATCTCCCTCCATGCTCTTACCGGCATCAAGGCGGGGGACACGATGCATCTCTCTACCTCCGTCGTTGCGGCACAGCTGCGCGCCCTCGTCGACTCCGGCTCTACCCACTCGTTCGTGGCCTCCGCCACGGCCACTCAGCTCGGCCTCACACCAGAGCCGCGTCCGGGCCTCACGGTGGGAGTCGCGAATGGCGACCGTGTGCCGTCCTCGGGCGTCTGCAGGCAGGTTCCGGTTACCATTGACAAGGAGCAGTTCCTCATTGATCTCTACGTCCTGCCACTTGAAGATTATGAGCTGGTGCTAGGCTGCCAATGGTTGAAGACGCTCGGTCCTATCCTGTGGGACTTCGAGCGGCACACCATGTCCTTTTGGCGGAATGATCACCTTGTCAAGTGGTGCGGTCTGGAGGCTCCTTCACCGCCACAGCTTCGCACCATGGATAAGCCGGACTTGCTATCTCTCCTGCTAGCTCAGTTCGCGGATCTGTTTGAAGCGCCCGCTGGTCTTCCGCCTCAGCGCCATCTGGACCACCGTATCACTCTGCTTCCAGACACTCCACCAATTGCGGTGCGTCCTTACCGCTATCCGCAGCTGCTCAAGGATGAAATTGAGCGGCAGTGCTCGGAGATGCTGCAACAGGGTATCATCCGCCCTAGCACATCAGCGTTTTCCTCGCCGGTGCTCCTGGTCCGCAAGAAGGATGCTAGTTGGCGTTTTTGTGTCGACTATCGGGCCCTCAACGCCAAGACAGTTCGCGACGTATTTCCCATCCCCGTCGTCGACGAGCTCCTGGACGAACTCAAAGGGGCTTCCTTCTTTACCAAATTGGACCTCCGGAGCGGCTATCACCAGATCCGTATGCACCCTGACGACATCGCCAAGACGGCCTTCCGAACTCATCACGGCCACTTTGAGTTCGTGGTGATGTCCTTCGGGCTGACCAACGCACCTTCGACATTCCAAGCAATGATGAACGAGGTGCTACGGCCATTCCTCCGTCGCTCGGTCCTAGTCATTTTCGATGACATTTTGATCTACAGCTCATCCTGGTCGGAGCATCTTCAGCACGTCCGCGCCGTTTTCACAGTACTGCGCGCCCACAGCCTCTTTCTAAAGCGTTCTAAGTGCACTTTTGTGGAACGCAGTGTGGCGTACCTCGGCCACATCATCTCGGCGGACGGCGTCGCCATGGATCCCACCAAAGTGGAGGCCGTTCAACACTGGCCTCAGCCGCGCACACTTCGCGCACTTCGGAGTTTCCTCGGCCTCACCGGATATTACCGGCGCTTCATCCACAACTACGACGTCATAGCTACTCCCCTGACGTCTCTGCTCAAGAAGGATGCGTTTCGCTGGTCTCCGGTGGCGACTGACGCTTTCGAAGCACTCAAGGCCGCCCTGACCACGGGGCCTGTCCTCCAGCTTCCGGATTTCACCACCGCCTTCATCGTTGAGTGCGACGCATCTGGCTCTGGCTTCGGCGCGGTGTTGCATCAGGGAGCCGGCCCCATTGCGTTCTTCAGCCGCGCGGTCGCTCCCCAGCACGCCAAGCTTGCCGCCTACGAGCGGGAACTCATCGGCCTTGTCAAGGTAGTGCGCCATTGGAGGCCATACCTATGGGCAAGACCATTCACGGTGCGTACTGATCACTACGCCTTGAAATTCCTGCTGGATCAACGTCTCTCCACCATTCCGCAGCACACCTGGGTAAGTCGCCTCTTCGGCTATGACTTCAAGGTGGAGTTCCGCCCCGGCCGGATGAATGCGGCTGCCGACGCCCTTTCACGCCGTGATGAGGACTCCCTGGACGCCATGGCCTGCGCCATCTCCCGTCCTGACTTCCAGCTTTTCGAAGACCTTCGCAGTGAGGCGACAAATCTTCCTGCCCTTGTCGCCAAACATGACGAGGTGGCGCAGGGCATTGCTGGTGCAGCCTGGACAGTGGTGGATGGCTTCGTTCTGCACCGCGGTCGGATTTTCGTGCCGGATTCTTCCGAACTATGGCCAACCATTCTCGCCTCAGCTCATGGTACCGGCCATGAAGGCGTCCAAAAGACACTGCACCGCCTCCGCGTCTCATTTTATAACCCGCACGCCAATCGGCTTGTTCGGGAGTTTGTCCAAGGCTGCGCCGTTTGTCAACAGAACAAGACTGAGCATCTCCATCCGGCGGGACTCTTACAGCCACTTCCGGTGCCCTCTTCGGTCTGGTCTGACATAGCCATGGACTTCGTGGAAGGCTTTCCCAAGGTGAGCGGCAAATCAGTGGTGCTAACAGTGGTGGATCGCTTCTCCAAGTATGGACATTTCATCGCGCTTGGACATCCTTACTCGGCGACCTCAGTGGCACGCGTCTTCTTCGACCAGATTGTACGGCTCCATGGCTTTCCCTGCTCCATCGTGAGCGACCGCGACCCCGTCTTCACCAGCAAATTCTGGACAGAGCTTTTTACGCTCGCCGGTGTGGACCTGCGCCTCAGCTCCGCGTTTCACCCTCAGACAGATGGGCAGTCCGAGGTGACCAACCGCGTGCTTGGAGTATATCTGCGTTGCCTCGCCGGCGACCGGCCGCGCAGCTGGATTCGCTGGCTGCCATGGGCGGAGTTCTGCTACAATTCCTCCTACCAGACAGCACTGCGAACAACTCCTTTTCAAGTGGTATACGGTCGTCCGCCTCCGACGATGATGTCGTATCAGCCCGGCCTGTCCCGAGTGGCGGCTGTCGACAAGCAGCTGGAGGATCGCGACGTATTTTTGGCAGAAATCCGGGATCGCTTGCTTCAAGCCCAGGACCACATGAGGCAGCATTATGATCAACACCATCGCGACGTTCAGTTCAACGTCAACGACTGGGTCTGGTTACGCTTGCACCACCGTTCAGCAGCAGGCATCATCGACAAGTCTGATGGGAAACTGGCACCACGCTACTACGGGCCTTATCAGGTGGTGGAACGTGTCGGCCCTGTCGCTTACCGCCTCCGCCTTCCTCCCAAGGCCAAGCTGCATGACGTTTTCCACGTGGTCTTCCTCAAGCCGTTCCATGGCGAACCCCCCGCAGGATTGGCGCCTCTACCTCCGGTGGTGCGTGGCCGCGCTGTTTCCACTCCAGCAGCAGTCGTCCACGCACGCCTCAACCGGGGCATATGGGAGCTATTGGTTCGCTGGGTGGGTCGTCCAGACTCTGAGACCACCTGGGAACAGCTGGAGGACTTCAAAGAAGCACACCCGACATTCCAGCTCGAGGACGAGCTGTTTCTCCAGGAGGGCGGAAGTGTTGTGGACGAGCTGTTTCTCCAGGAGGGGTTTGTTAGAGTTTTGCCAAGTGGATGGGGTTGTTAGAGAGTTTGTTAAGGCTTTGCTGGCAGATTAGTTGAAAAGAGTGGGAACATTGCGTGGGGGAAGAGCTAGCCGATTGGCTATATATATCTGTAAACACTTGGTTAAGAAGGCAATGAGAAAAGTTAAATCCATCTAACGGATGTTCTCAACCTCCTAATAGAGGCTGAGCAAGCCTCCATTCCCTATCATTCCCTCATACTTTAGCTACCATAACAATATGCTCATATGCCATTAAAAGATGTTAGGACCTTCAGTGCATTTGATTTATGCAGGTTCTGCTTATGTCTAGAGACATTGATGATTGATCTACCATGCTTGTGGATCCAATATAGCACAACTTTGTAGCGGCATATACTACATTTCCTCCAAAAAAAAAGTATTGTACCCATCACATCAGGATTTCTAACATGTAAATACATTAGTATCCTACTAGTGTTCCAAATACAGGTATGCCCATATCAGAGTGTTTATTACATAAACTACATATCAGCAGTGGGAAAAGAAACAAGAGTTGAAATTTTATCCTACAGAAATGCTAGCAAAATTCTTCTATGCATTGAAAAAAGTGTAGGTTATCTCATCTTCTTTGATATTAACATAAACAGTTGGTTTTCAAGCTGATAAGTGATAATAATAAAATAGAAAAATTACGAAGCAGATGACATATATACCCATAATAATTCTATGTGAAATGACCATGTAAATTTCGACAAAACTGTCATCCTTTACCAAGCTATACCTGGATCTGCCCAGCAAAAACCGCCCAGTCATAGACTCCTTTTGTGTTTGGAAGCCCCCACAATAGATCACAGGCAAATTGGGTGGCAAAGAAGCTATATGTTGCCATGTAAGCAAAGCACTTCGTCTGCGAGCACGAGGGCTATCTTCATCAAGATTTGTATTTACAATCTGGAAACTGAACCCAGGTGGTTCTACTCTTTTGAGTTGAAATGTGTGTACATCATGTTAAGGCAACAACCTGTTCTCATTATAATCAAGAGACTAAAGATAGAATAACATAGTGTGACAAAAGCACCATACTAAAGGATATTGCCCATGTAGCAATGCAGGGTGTGGTTGCTCCCCATGAAATGCTTCCTGGCACTGAAGGAGATTCTGATAACCAGAAGGTACCACCTTCTGTAAGCTCCACCTTCATTAAAATCACAAGTAGTTCAGCTCATCTATGGATAGACACTATTTATTTCTATGTTGGCATTATAGAAGCAAGACGAACAAACATGTTTTAAAGTGGAAAAGGGATAAGTAACAAACAGGAGGGAAAATGATTGACCAAAAATGTCAAACCTTCTCTTTTTCATAGAATATCGTGCAGTATTCATCAGTGGTGTCTTGTGAGCCTTTTCTTGAAATCCCAAATTGCTCATAACCTGGATAAGTGCAACTGCTTGATAATCAGGATTCTCCATACATGCTAATCAACAGACTACACAGCATTGTACTACAAAAAATAAGAGGTAACACTCTGGCACTAACACTGGCCTCTTAGATAATTAGCTAATTTTAGTTCTTCTTGGTCAAGGAATGAACTTTTTCCTGAAGGGGCAGGAAAAATATAAACCAACAATGAAATAAAAACAAAATACAGATTTCCCTTAAAGAATTTTGTTCACTCCATCCCATGGTAATTAATCAAATAAGGACCGTAATGTGTCCTCTCGGTTGTATCATTTTAGGTCAAATCATATCATGAAAATTATGTATAGAAAACCTTATCCCTTTTCAAAGTGCTACATCATGTATATACTTCATAAACACATCCTGTTGTGTAACAGTCGCAGATGGTAGACCCTAGCAACTGGATAAACCTACGGCAGCATTTGTTTATGGATCAGGGGGGATATTGGACTGTTCTTGTGTGCGATTGTAGATGGCAGGTATGGAACATTATTTATACATGTCCAGATGACAAGGATGACACCTAGTATACCACAAATGATAAGGTACAAGAGGAGAGTACAGAGATCTAATCGAGAGTCACTTTGAACCATGCCATCAAGTGGTTTGACAGTGGCTAGCCTATATAACCAATCATCCCTAGACCGGGAACCCTAGGGGTGAACTCTGGCAAGCTGAGGTGCCTTGGATTTGCAGAAGCTTCTGCATGATGGCAAGTAGTGTTGCTAGCAAAAGATGATGTGTGGCTATTGCTGGACGATATAAGCTTTCAAAGGATGATCTTTACAGTTCCCTGGGGATCCTTGTATAGCTTGACGTCCCTCTAAGGCCATGGTAGAATTGGAGACTGGGAAGGGATAAACTTTCGATCCTAACACCCATCGTTTTCATCCTTTCCTAATATTTAGAAGGTACCTGTAGAGTCCTAGATCGGATATCGTGCTGGCCAAGTTGACGGATTACATATTCTAGAATCTTTGAGTATTTCCTTATCCAATGTTGTGGACCTTGGTCCTTGACCTCAGGTTGTAGGGGTGAACGACTCGGGAAGAATCAGCCTCTTCCCAGCGAGGCGCTTCCTGCCTCGCCGTGTCTGAAACTTGCCAGAAAGAACTAGGGTTTGGGGAAGAAGAGATTCTCTTTATTCCTTCGCTACCCTTCCGCCAAAACGCAGGAAGTATATTTATAAGTTACAATCGTTCTCTTCCCTAGACCGATTCCTAAACCAATTCATCTCTAAAACAATCTGTAAAGACTTTCCGAAAACAGTCCCGTAAGAGAACTGGACTCTAGCCCGGAAGGGACTGCTAATTCTGATTGGATTTGGTTGTCTGCTTGCCCCTTCTGTTGTAATGCTTTCCCCAATAAGCATCCATAACATTTCCCCCCTCCTGAGGAAACAGCTCGTCCTCGAGCTGAAAATTGGGGGTTGCCGTTTGAATTCTGCCAGTGGAACCCAAGACGCGTCAGCTGCAGACTGGCCAACCCAGTGCACCAAAACCTCCCATTTGTCTCTATGAAGGCGAGAACGAACAAGTCGTTCTGGAGTGGGTAAGACTTGCCAATGAAGCATATCCGGGAGAGCTGGTGGAGCGGCCGGAGGAGAACCACTGAATTTCTTTAGAAAAGCCACATGGAAAACATTGTGAAGACGAGCGGATGGAGGAAACTGGAGTTTGTAAGCCACTTGACCCACGCGGCTAATGATCTGATAGGGCCCGTAGTATTTTGGGGAGAGCTTGGAGAATTTTGAGGTGATACCCACCGCCTGTCAATGATGCAGTTTGAGCAAAACCCATTGGCCAACGTCAAAGACAACTTCCCTGTGGTTTTTGTCATAGAATTCCTTCATGCGCTGCTGTGCATGTACTAAGCGGTCTCTGATTTCCAGCAGGAAGTCATCCCGGGACCGTAACATTGCATCGACCTCCTGTATGTGAGTTGAGCCTTCTTTGTAAGGAATAAGAGCCGCAGGAGACCGCCCATAGACAACCTGAAACGGTGTGCAGCATAAAGCAGAATGATAGGATGTATTGTAACAGAATTCCGCCCACGGAAGCCATCGGACCCACTCTCGCGGACGATCCCCACTGATACAACGTAGATACATTTCAATGGTCCGACTGACCACCTCACTTTGGCCGTCAGCTTGCGGGTGAAAGGCAGATGTCATATCGAGAGAGACGCCGGCCAGCTGAAAGAGTTCTTTCCAAAAATTGCTAGTGAAGATGGTATCCCGGTCACTGACAATGGATTCGGGAAACCCGTGAAGTCGCACAATGGCTTCGAAGAATGCATGAGCCACAGATTGAGCTGTATAAGGATGTGCCAGCAGAACAAAATGCGCGTATTTAGAGAATCTGTCCACGACTGTCAATACGACTGATTTCCAATGTACGCGAGGTAACCCATCAATGAAATCCATAGAGATGTGAGACCAAATTTGATGGGGAATCGGTAGAGGTTGCAAAAGTCCCGCGGGATGAAGATGATCCACCTTATTGCTTGAGTTGTGGAATATAGAAATCCTTTCGAATGCGGTGCAAAGATTTTTGAATCCCCTCGTGACCGATGGCATGATAGGCCGATATGAGCTGCGGTACATAAGCTGAAGAAGCTGGAACAAAGATTCGGCTGTTGTATAGGAAGAAGCCATCGACAAACGACCAATGTGGAGGGAGCTCGTGAGCTGCTAATTGACTGTGTAACCGCTAAATTTCCGGCAGGGAATCGATTTCTTCCTTAAGCTACGCGAGCAATTGGAAGTCTGGCATTGATATGGTTGCCAGAGATATGTTTTCGTCCTGCCGCGACAAGGCATCTGCAACCGTATTTGTCTGCCCTGACTTGAATTCGATGTGGAAATCAAACCCAAAGAGCTTGCTGACCCAATGGTGCTGCGGAATAGTATTTAGGCGCTGATCTAACAGATATTTCAGGCTGTAATGATCCGTGCGGACAATGAATGACTTGCCCCAAAGATAATGGCGCCAATGACGTACCGCTTTGACCAGACCGATGAGTTCGCGCTCGTAAGCTGCTAACTTGGCGTGGTGGGGAGGAACTACTCGGCTGAAGAAGGCAATCGGCTTCAAACCTTGATGAAAGACAGCGCCAATACCACTGCCAAATGCGTCACATTCGACGATGAAGGGTTTTGTGAAATCTGGAAGAGTCAGAAAAGATGGCGCGCAGAGGGCTTCTTTTAAAGCTGTGAAGGCCGCATCTGCATCGCTTGACCAGCAGAACCCATCTTTGGCGAGCAGTTGAGTGAGAGGGGCAGCAATAGATCCAAAGTGGCGTATAAATTTACGGTAATAACCGGCGAGACCTAAAAATCCTCTTAATTGGCACGGGTTTTTGGGAACCGGCCACTGTTGAATATCCTGTACCTTCGATTGGTCCATGGAAACGCCCTCAGTGGAGACAACATGACCCAAGTACGAAACTTACTCTGTGCCGAAAGAACACTTGGAATGCTTAAGAAAAAATTGATGATGCCGAAGAAGAGCAAAGACTGTTCGAATGTGCACAAGTGTTCTGACCATGGCGGGCTGAATATGAGGATATCATCAAAGAAAACCAACACAAACTTGCGAAGATATGGCTGTAGAATTGCATTCATAATCGCCTAGAATGTCGCCGGAGCATTAGAAAGGCCAAAAGGTAAGACCAAATACTCAAAGTGGCCGTGATGCGTTCGGAAGGCTGTCATATGGATGTCTTCCGGGTGCATTCTTATCTGGTGGTAACCGGACCTTAAATCCAGCTTCGTGAAATATTTGGCATGTTTCAATTCGTCTAATAGCTCATCCACCACCGGTATGGGAAACTTGTCTTTGATGGTTTGGGTGTTAAGCGCACGATAGTCCACACAAAGGCGCCAAGAATTATCCTTCTTTTTGACCAAGATCACTGGCGAACTGAAAGGAGACGTGCTGTGCCGGATGATCCCTTGTGATAGCATCTCAACACATTGTTTTTCAATTTCATCTTTGTGGTGGTGGGGATACCGATACGGCCGGACCGCTACTGGTTGAGACCCTGGAGACAAATGAATGCGATGGTCGAAAAAACGTTGAGGAGGTAATCCAGAAGGCTGCTGAAAAATGTCTTGAAAATCCGACAATAGATCTGAAAGTAGGGCCTGAGTGGATTCAGTGATCGCAAACACGCGAGATGCTGATTGGTGCGGTATGCCCAGGAATTGAACGTGATGACCTTGATGCCAAAAAGACATTGACAGGTTGGAAAAGTTCCATAGAATTGGTCCCAAAGTGCGAAGCTAGTGAACCCCCAAGATTATATCAAAGCCTTGAAGCGCTAAAGCATAACAGCTAATGACGAACTGTTCTTGATCAATAGAAAGCGGCAGGGACTGGCAGAAGCCCGGGCAAGGTACCTTGTCTCCATTAGCTACCGCCACATTAATACCCGTGCGGTCTTGCAGAGGAAGAGCTAACAGCTTAGCAGCCTCAATACTGATGAAGTTATGAGTTGATCCCGAATCAACCAAAGCGCAGAATTTGTGATTGTTGATGAAGATTGTCAGCTGCATAGTATTCCTGGAAGATATTCCGGTAAGCGCGTGTAAGGAAATTTGAGGATTTGGATCTTCCACCCCGTTGTCAGGAACATCATCTTCATCTAGAATTTCAATCCAATACAAGCGCTTGCAACGATGGCCTCTTGTGAATTGTTCATCGCAATTAAAGCAAAGACCTTTCTGCCGGCGATCCGCCATCTCAGTTGGTGTGAGACGCCGAAAAGCTCGCTAAGGTAGCATCGGTGAACTTGTTGTCGGTGCAGGAAGTAGCGGAACCTCAGGCGGCTTAGACAGCAATGGCGCTGATCTTTGCGTTGGAGGATGCTTTGCCGCTGAAGACAAAGAACCGGAGTGTTGTCAAGGAATCAATCCGGAACTGTATAAGAGTTTGTAATGCCTCTCAGCTGCCTTGGCTAGACTCACTGCTGTGTCCAAAGAAGATGGATTCTGCAGTTCAACATCTGACTTGAGAAGTTCCCCCAATCCTGCCAGGAATAACCCCACTTCATGCTCCGGAGAAAGATTGTCAGCGCGACATAGTATTCGATAGAATTCCCGCGTGTACTCTTCAACTGAACCCGTCTGCCGAAGAAGCGCAAGTTCTGAGATTGGATTTGATCTAAAAGGAGGACCAAAACGCAAGCGACAAGAACTTTGAAACCTAGGCCAAGTAGGAATCCCTTCGGTGCGCTCCAATTTGTAGTACCACTGCTGTGCAATGCCAGTCATATGATAGGTTGCAAGCCAAACTTTCTCCTCTTCGAGAGTATGGTGACCCCGGAAAAATTGATCGCACCGAGCAAGCCACTACAATGGATCGGAGTTGCCATCGAACAGAGGAAAGTCGACTTTATAAAACCGACTCGGAGATGGAGTTGCAGTTTGCTCACCGGAAGCTTGTCGTGCAGAGTAGTGTGCCGGATTGGTGATCGTAGTTGGAGATGACACCCGACCTTCAAGAGCAAGAACGGCAGCTTCAAGATTAGCATGGGCAGCCGACTGTTCTTCTTGCCGCTTCAATATTGTGCCCAGGATCTCCTTCAATTCGCGTAAATCTGCATTGCTTGTGTCAGAAGCCATGGAATCTGATACCAAACTGTTGTGGACCTTGGTCCTTGACCTCAGGTTGTAGGGGTGAACGACTCGGGAAGAATCAGCCTCTTCCCAACGAGGCGCTTCCTGCCTCGCCGTGTCTGAAACTTGCCAGAAAGAACTAGGGTTTGGGGAAGAAGAGATTCTCTTTATTCCTTCGCTACCCTTCCGCCAAAACGCAGGAAGTATATTTATAAGTTACAATCGTTCTCTTCCCTAGACCGATTCCTAAACCAATTCATCTCTAAAACAATATGTAAAGACTTTCCGAAAACAGTCCCGTAAGAGAACTGGACTCTAGCTCGGAAGGGACTGCTAATTCTGATTGGATTTGGTTGTCTGCTTGCCCCTTCTGCTGTAATGCTTTCCCCAATAAGCATCCATAACATCCAAGGTCCAAGGAAAAAAGGGTACACAGAAATTTGTACCACAATACATCCTAAAAGGACAAGAATATCTCTCGATTTTCCCTTTTTCCCCTTTCTCTATACATCTCGATTTTCCTTATTTTTGTCCTTTTTCTTTATACCTCTCGATTTTCCTTATTTTTTTCCTTTTTCTTTATACCTCTCAATTTTTCCTTTTGTTTTGTCCTTTTTCTTTTTTAGCCATCGGCAGCCAACGCAGCTGTGTCAGTGGCCACGAGCTGTAGTGGCAGAAGCAGAGCATGCAAGCAAGCATCAGCAACAGGCACATCAGTACTAGTTGACTAGTTGTACAGGCAGCAAGAACTACTTAAGTATTCGGCTGAATGCATTTGTTTTAAGACTAGGTCCTTGTTCAGATGTTCTAAGTCAGCCCTGTAGGATTTGTCACTATAAGTTTGTAGACTAGTCTATGAGAAAACAATGGTGCTATAAGCATTTCTAAGCATTGTATGAAAGTCACATGTTTCTGAGGAAACAGAGTTCTTCCTTTCATTATAATAAAAATGTGGTTTTCTTGGATACCCAAGACCTTACTTTTTTAAAAGCAAGATACCTGAGACCAATTGACATTAGATGCTACCTCCTAGCAGATTAATAGATTCATTCTTTATAATGAAGCAGCATGATCAATTCATTCGAGTAAATGTATAAAAGTTGCATCATTATTATCAGACAATAACCAGGTTAGCATGCAAGGAGGGGGAAAATAGCGTGGAGAAAGAAAGAATTACCAGGCAGGCACTGTTGTAGGTAGTCTAGCTGCCACCTCAACCCTGTATATCAAACCTGTTATTTTAATCCTAGAACAAAATGATAAAAACCAATTGAAACAAAAAAAGGAAAGAAAAGTCATACACAAACAATTGACCAATGCGAGCAACAAATTAGCCACTCTGGAGGTCCAAATCCATAGTTAAGATCCCACCAAAAGAACAAAACTACGCATCAAGTTCATCTACCGAAACTGAGCAAATCAAACCAAGCGAACCAAACAGCTCTTAGACACGGTTGCATTACCCAATCCAAACACTCCTCTTTGCTAATATAAACCTTCTTCTGACTGTCAGACATCAAGTTCCATGCGTAGCCTGTAGCAATACTACTTACACCTAACAACAGTATACACCAAAGTCACATTCTTGGACGGGTGACCCAAATCAATTACATGACAAGAGAAGAAACACATAGCCCAAGCTCCTACGCTTGCTTAAGTGTATCATGTATGATATCACCCCTCACCTTGCTGGGTGCAGAGGATGGTGGGGGAGTAGCTGGTGATGACGCTGACGCAGATGTCCCGGCGCCTCTCCCAGCTGTTGGGGCTCTCGCTCGGCTGCTCCCCCTCGTGCAGGTTCAGCGTCATCACCGTAATGGACATACTAGTCATCCCTCCTCTCGGCTTCGCACCACCACCACGACAATTTTTTTTTTCTTTGCAACACGTGCTGCTTGCTGGACTCCCCTATAACGAGGGGGCAGGTTGTGGCTGGCGCCCGCGCTAGTCGTAGGCGGCCGGCAAGGAGATCGCCGCGATCTGGCAGAGTTGAAGATTTTGGGGATGGGAGGAGGGGGGTCAGGGGAACCGGGGAAATGGGTGTGGTCTAAGACTGACTGCTTTCTCTCTCTTTGCCTCTTTGGTTCTTACCCTTTTTCCCCACTTTTTTTTTTCTGCTATTTTCCCCTTTTCTGTCCACTTAACTCGAAAATTGAATGGTGACTTAGCCCGCTCCTAGCTATGGGTGTAAAAACATAGGCAAAATGATGTAGCTTTGTATTTGTAGCTGTGATTTTTAGTATTTAGTTGATTGTAAGGACACTTGCGATAAAAACCACTCTGTTTAAAAATGCTCAATCAGTTCTACAAATGATTTATAAAAACTACCTTAAAAAACCATTTCTTTTAAAAGCCAGCTTTTAAATGTCAAAAGACAGAAATTGTATAGAACAGGACCTAAGAAATATTGTAGCATCGACATAATTGAAGAAGTACTATTTAGACGTTTTTGTGGTACAATTCTAGAGTATAAGATTTATCATGTTGTGGTACAATTTTAGCTGTATTTATGTATTGAATGGGAAATCAGATGGTCGTAAGAATTGTGATATTGTGCCACCTACTGTCTCATTATTTACACTCAACTTTAGTATAGAGATAAGATTTCTCCGGTCGAACTTGTATAGAAATATGGAAATGTAACATTCTAAACAGGACTTTATTAATTAATGAGAAAAAAAGAAGTAAACGGTACTCCCTTTATTTCAGAATATTTGTCACTTCTTGACTTCTCATGGTCTCCAAAGTTAAACTTTGCCTATTAGTTTTATACTAATGCATTTACAAAATATTATAGAGTATAATATTCTGAATATATTTCTTATGATGAATCTAGCTATTCTTTTAATATGACCAATCTGAATATTTTAAAAATATTATTGGCCAAGGATTGCATATTTTGATCGGTCTAAGCAAAACTGTAAGTATTCTAAAACAGAAACATCAAGGCCCGTATGTGGGACTTGGACAGCTAGTACATAGCAAAAGGGAAATAAAAATATATTTAATTTTAGGTAGAATATATTATCAGTCCGATATATTCTCACTTACGCCCCACCTATTCAAAGCCCAACCCAACTACTGAACCTAACACGAGCTCAATCAAAACCGTGGAATGTTTAAGAGATAGTATAATTTTTTTGCGATTAAAAAAACACACACATCACCACATAAGCATGCACACGCTAGTATGCCTCCCTTAGCACAGTCTAAACAAACAAAGGCTAGAGATAAATTCGTAACTTTACAAAATTGCTTCTGAAACGCATTCATGTGTGCATAATAAATAGACATATGATTTGAATCCTCCTGGTGGATAAAGTTATATACATAACTCCACCATCCCACTAAAAAATGATTGCTAGTATAACTTTATTTGATTGTTCTATAGATGTCACATTGCCTATCGAATAGCTGTCATAGACTTGAAAATATGATCTAACGTAGAAGCTTGATTTGCACCCTACTTTAGATGACAGTTAAATATTTAAACAAGTTTTGATCCTTAAGTTTGTTATTTTCATGTTCAGTCTGATATGTGTTATGTAAATTGTGATGGTTATATCATTTGGTTTTGTACCAACACAAAGTGGTGCTCCTCTAATTAGTTTTTGGCTTAAAATTTTAACTGTGGTTTTTAACTGAAATTACAATGTACCAGCTTAATTTCAAAAAAAAAGAATAAATAGAAAAAATAAAAAACCTAATATCGTCCTGGCCAATACAAATAAATAACGAAAAAGGTAAAAAAATCAAAATAAGTCAAAATAAGAAGACGATACGTTTTAAGTAATTTTTAATTTAAATAAACCAAAAACTAATAAAATCATAAACTAAAACATGTCATGTAAATGCATAAGTTTTTTTAAGGCAAGACTGCAGAAGGACCTGGAAGAGCCTAGTTCTTTGATTGCATTGTCAAGTTCAGCACAGTACATATGGCTGTTCATTCCCATACCATACCGTACAGAATAAATTGTACCATTATAGTCAATTCGACGGCTCTAATCGTTTTAGCTTCAGCTTTTAACTTCCAACTTATTTTTCACTATTAATAAATTTCATCTTTTTCTGAACTTTTGACTTTTTGTTGAGCTTTTTTGCCAGTTCTTGTTTTCCCGTATTTGTTTGTATTATACGGCTAACATATTTTTTATATTTTTTAATTTTTTAAATTTAATTATGCAAAATAAGCCTCTTTCAGCTACAGTGTTTTTTCAGTCAGCTACAGTGCTTTTCAGCCACAAGCCACATGATCGCCACCTAAGGTATTCGGTACAGTTCACAGAAATTAGGTTTTTAGGATTTCAGGTTTTCAGTAAAACCGTAGAAAACCAAAAAAACCGAAATCCCCCTCGGGCTCTCTGGGCCTCTGCCCTCTGGCTCGGCCGCTAAAAAAACAAAACAACCATATCTTCACAAAAAAAATAGAAGCATCAATGAGCAGGACGTCATACTGTTGAATTCACTTCAGCAGCCAACACAACCAAGCGAAAAAAACTAATGACTTGGGTGCATGGAGGATAACCAATGCATTGAGCACTCTTGCAAGACGAGTTGCCAAGCATGTAAAAACAAAATAAACCACCATCATTGCATACGGAGCTTGCATGACTCCAGAGTCAAATGACAGATGTATCGTCTGACTAGACATTAAATGCAAGTGTCTGTCATCAAAAGTCACAGCCTCAAATCAAAGTGAAAAAAGTACATAAACAGACGTCGCATGCCAGAATCTTTGGTAGAGTTCATATAATATACCGTCTACCAATGGATTCGAACAAGGTATAACTGGCCAGAAAACGATATTGTGCCATGATAAAGTCAGAAGAAAATGAACCTTGATTCAAACACAGTGGTCTTCTACATTCATGACGTCGTCTCCGACCAGCTAACAACTGATCACAAAATGTGCACATTTGGCAACATGATCGACTTGTACTGTTGACCAGCTCAATGGACGCGTCAACTGCATCTATAAATGATTTTACTTCTTTCCATTGCTCGAAAAGAGCTTCTGTCCCCCACCATTTTTCCAAACACCTCGCACAGGCAACCCCATCTGTGGGCCTTGCGGTTCCCTTTCTGGTCGTTCAGGGCTCACATTAGGACGACGCAAATCAAGTGTAGCTAGTGGATTATCGCCTAATCGGGCTCTGAGAAACTTTGACGTCTTCTTTGATTGTTTACTGTTGCTACTCCCTCCTCCCTTACCCCCATTGTCTTTGGGACCAGAAGCCTTTGAAATGGTGCCAGGATCACCATCTAGACCCACATCTGTACTAGATGATGAACCTCCAGCTAATAGTTCAATACCCTTGTAAGATCGATACCCGTCCTTTGAGAGCACCTCAGCCTCTCCTTCCTGAGCCTTGTTGCTTGACTGAAGCTTCCTTACAGTGTCCAGAAAGCTATCTGCTAGCAAATCCTTCGCGTCCTTAGCAGCACTAGTTTCTGTAACATCAGGACCTTTTCCCTTCACCTTCTTTTTACGGTTGTTCTCTTTTGAGAAAAAGGTTTCACCACCACCATTTTCTTGGAGGCTTTTGAAGCGTATATTGGTGTAATAGGCATCAGCAAGTTCCTTCTGCTTCCGAGGATCAGGTAATAGCCTAGCCATTTCAGGAACAAGGTGTGAGAGACCAAATTGCTCGACATAAGAAAGATACTCTGAAGTACCAATGGCACCTTGACGGTATTCACCAGCAATTTCTTTAAATGCAGAGTACCTATCCTCATCCATTCCTAAAGCAGCTCGCATTCTTTCAACCAGCGATTTGTTGGCGGCACGAACATCGTCCACAGCAGGCAAAGTTTGACTGCTTTGTGGTGGCTGTTGGTTTTTATTGCCACCATAAGCTGTACTTGATGATGCCTGGCCAGAGGACCCACCAGAAACAAGATTAGGTGTAGAAACAGAGTGCTTCATCTTGCTTGAACCTCCAGGATTCCATGCTGAGTTGCTGGAGGCAGGTGGCATGAACCCATTTTCTCTTGTTGATTGAGTTCCAATGCGAAGTTGAGACGAACCAGACAGAAGTAGCCCCTGATCAGGTGCAGGCCACGTCTGAGTCGAACTTGAAACAGGAGGGACTTTTTCGGGATTTTCAGCGGGGCGAGACCGAGCAGAATGGAGTACTTTCACAGTGCCTTTACTCCGTTGTTGAAGCCTTGATGCAAGCGTGTTCTTAGCAAGACTTTGTAGCCCCTGTTGTGTTGAAGCAGACCCCCTGTTGTTACTTGACCCAGGTAATGGAGGGAATAATGACTCGTCACCAAGCCTGGCAGAACCTCTTGAGCTCTGATTAAGAGCCAGTGCATACCTTGATTGCTGCTCTAAGAGGGAAGGAAATGAGGTTTCATCAGGAACAGAGTCCATCCTCGCATCAGGGATATCCTGGTCTTGAAGAGGAGGAAAGGATAACTGCTCGAACACACGACCATTCCCTGAGCTTTGGCCAGTTTCTGCTTGCCCAGAACTAGAACTCACACTTAATGCCTGTAAAGGGCCTGTAATAACATTATCAACTCGACTTGATAGGCCATGGTCTGCAGTTGCACTGCCATTGTGCACAGATGATGAGATATCCCTGTCAGGTCCATCACGGTGAACATTACGGCCCCTACCTCTGCCACGCCTTTGATCTTGCTCATTCCTTCGATACATAAAACTGGTAGGTATCTGACAATGCCAAATTAGAAAATTTAGTCCAAAGCAAATTATTTTAGATACAGATAATTACTGGTCAATATTGGTACTAATAAGACATATACATCATATAAAGGGGGGAGCTTAAGCACAAAAAAGAAAGAAAAATAAAAAAAGTAAAATCCTAGAACCATGTACACACCTGAAGTGCAGCATTCCTCTGAGCACGAGACATCCGCCCACCATGCTCCATAGCATTATGTCTCTGAAGAAAAAAAAACTAGTGAGTCGGTATGAACAAAAGTAACCTTGTGCCATGTCCAGTTAATGAGCAGATAATCATAATACAACTATATCAACAGCTTAACTAAACTTGCCTTGAGCTCTGCTTCACTCTGAAAGACAACAAACTTATTGGCCAAACATGCTTCATCTTCACAGAAGAAATGATCTTTTCGAAAATGCAACTAAATTGAATTGACAAGAAACCATGAATTAGAATGCTGTCAAAAGTGTAATCGGAAATGTCACACAAGGGAGCTAGTGGCACAGATTAGAAAGAAACAAACTTGCAGCATAGACATCAATAAGAGCTGGAGATCTAAATATATCAATTTGGGACAATATACCTCTAAATCATCATAATTCCGAAAATAATCATACTGACCAGGATGCTGCCTGTAAGAAATCACAAGGTCAGCACATCTCATAAGTTTGTAACTATGATTTAGCGAAGGACAAAGGTTGCCTAATACCTTTGGCATATGTGGCACGAATAGTGTTCTCTGGACATATGTGTGTAAAGCTCATTATCTCCATAAAATGGGGTTTTGCAGAACTCACACATTGGATGCCCTGCAAAACCACTGCGCTCAACCTCAGAACCATCCACCTCAGAGTCACCGGTTTTTACATGGTGATTTAACTGTGCCCGTGTATAAAGCTTCTGTTCACAAATAAACACCTGCCCACCATATCGAATAGATCGGCAAACAATCATCCCAAGAGAAAATCATAGTGTTATATTTGAAATATCTATTGCAGGGGACACAGAATATCAAAATTAGACTATGATTATGTTCAAAGTATTAGATACTCTAAAAAAACGCCAAATTCACCTACGACACAGCCAAGTAGAAAGAAATTCTATAACACAACAATTCTCAGCTAGTTAGAAGTTACAACAGTCCTGTGCTACCAAAATAATCAAAATGTACATGCTTGAAATAAAGAAATTATTACGGTTGAAGGCAGTCATAAAAGGTTATTCATTTCTACTGTCTCCACTCTCCAGTGTGTTAAAACACACATTATAAAAACAACCTGAACTTCAATTGATAACAGAAAATAAATCAACTCAAACTACTTGATGTTCAAAAAAGTATATATTAATATCACATCCAGCATAATTGGCATAAATTTATCCTAATTATATACCGCTAGATTAGCACGTTCAACATAAACATCTGGTATGTTTTGTGTGTGACTCAAATACATCATGTTTGTGCATACAATTCCATAAAGCATATCAACTTTTTAACTTTTAAGGCAACTACAAATATGCAGTAACGGAGAGGGTGCAGATCTTTGACATGGCTATATAGCATATACGGATAATACATTGACAATTCTAAATTTGCAATACATACTAACTACCATGCTCCTGACAAAGCCTAATGGCATGTTATATGAAAATACAGATTTTCTGCAATTAATTTGCAGGAATACTTTAATTCCATAATCAGAAAACAGAACAAGAGACACTCATTTCACAAAGCAACATCACTACATGATGGAAATCAACAAGTCTTCCACCAAGTATTTATGAAGATTTCTCTGAGCCATTACAGTGTACTTGAAAAGTTACAGCAATAGTAGTATCAACAACTATCGGTCAAGATTAATAAAGACCTTCACCGGATTGCACATACGCAAAATGAAGAGGCTCACTGAAAACACAGTGAGCAAAACACGAACACAAAGGTAAATCAGCTAGATAATTCCCAAACGTGGTCTAAGATTTCATGCTGAATTTGTTAACAAAGTACGAAACCATGAAATCCAGTGTTGGAGACACAACAATAACTCAATTTAGTGTTTCTGTCCCACAACTATATAGGAAGGAGAAAAGAACACTAATGGTGGCCAAGAATTTTACCTTTCTTCCCTCCAAGCAAAGATTGCACATGAATAATCTATGCTGATGGAACAAATGTCCTTTTAGCTGTTCAATGCTCCTGAACTTGCTTCTGCGCTTTGCTTGTGCTGCCTGACCAACCTGGTCCTCAGCTTTGTCACATACACTACAAGAAAGCCGACACATTGCCCGTATCATCTTGTAATGGTCAGCATCATCAAAGTATGCCTGCGTATCCTCATGATACCAGTACTCCCCCACCTTTCCCTCAGTTGCCCCAGAAGGGAACACAGAGAAATCAGTGATCACTCTTGTGTAATCGCCCATGGCCTGTTAAGTGGTAAGACATGAAAGTGATGAAATCCTTTAATTTGTAAAAAGGCATGCAAATGGCTGTCACAAAAGGCATCTTTCGGTATTTCAAAGGCTTTCTAAATACTCCACATTCTCTCTGATTGGCACTATGCACAAATCGGAATGCTGAACACCTGAACCGTGATACGCACATAAAACTCACATACAGGTCCATCATATTTCTATTTTTTTATGTAAAAGTTCACAATTGATAACTTGTGAAATTTTAAAAAGAGAGTAAAAGATAAATCACAAACACTTTCATTGTGAAAACATTAGAAAAAAAATTAAAGGAACACTACACATATTTTCATCTGCACATGTCTCTGTACAAATAAATCGCTGTAGAGCAATTGTGGATGACTCAGATAGGAAACGAACTTACTCACATTAATGAAGTTCACAACATATCTAGCTCTTATCAGCCCAAAGCCACTTAAATGTGCTACAAGCATATGCAGAAGAATAGTATTTACATGTGCTACAAGCATGTGCACAAGGATAGTATTTACATGCCCCCGTTGATCCCACGGAACCAAACTTATCTTACAATGCCATGTATCACAAGAAAGCACAGGAAGCATGGCATCCAATTAACTCCAAAACGCAAATCGCCAACCACTCAATCGCTTGGCACACCAACTTTCTAATAAACCAAATTTAAACATTAAAAATCATCTTCCCATCCTTCACAATGATACCAAGATCAGTTGAAATCCCAACTTCCCAGGCACCAATTCATACAATGACCTAAGCCCAGCTCATCAGGCAACAAGACATCAAAGTCATCATACGTCGTGCTATTACTCAAATCTTTCACCATCCGAACAGCAGAACGAAACCCTTACCCATATAATTCAACTAGCAAGAACCCATATTCCCGCCCATACAAACCCTAACGAACCAACGAAACCAAGATCCACCCGCGCACGCACGCCACAGATCAAGAACCGGATAGGCAGGAGCAAACCCTAGCGACGAACCTTGGTGACGAAGACGGAGGCGCAGTTGGCCTTGCAGATGCAGCAGCGAGAGTCCTCAAGCACGAAGCGGAGGCGGACGACGCAGGTCGAGCACACCTCGCGGTGCCCGCATGGCCCGTAGGCCACCCACTCCAGCGCGTCCGCGCACACCGCGCAGCTATCGTCCATCTCGGCGGACGGCGGAGATCGGTGGCAGCGAAAGAGGGGTAGACAGTTGCGGCGGCGGTGGCGGCGGAGGAGGAGAGGAGGAAGGGTTAGGGCGGGCAGGGAGGCGAGAAGGTTCGTGACGTTCAGGCGGTTTGTTTTCGTTTTTTTTAGAGTCTCCTGTTATGTTTTTTGCGCACGGGGGGGACTGCTTTGGCTTGCCAGTTGTGCCAACGGCATTGGAATTGGGAAGGAACACCCAATCTGTTTATTATTGAATTTTTTCCCATCTGACGTCAGGGACTTTTATTTTGTGGTTATAACCTATGGGGACATTTTTTTTTACACAATTAGCCCTCTCCCGACTGTGGAAACACCAGCGACCGACCTGTGGCAATTCCATAACTGAGGGGCGTGGAACAACAACTGAGGAGCGCGGGCTTTTGCTTCCCCCAGTGCGCACATGGAACGGAGGCCTACCTGGGAGGTGCACTCGAAGGGCGCAAGAATGGCCGGCGTCTGCGATGCCCGAGCACGGTTACATCGCAAGATGCTTGTCGGCCTGCTGTGCGTGCATTAATTCCATCGTTTCTTGCTATAACAATATTGCATCTGTGGCATACATACGCTCATGCAGCTGGAATACTAGTACTAGCTAATAGCTACTCCTATATTGGAGTGTCTTGCCATGCATGTCATCTTGGTAAATTGTCTGGCCATTTTCGCACTCCACTTTCGTGGATCCTGGCTATCCTCGCGTCCCCCGTCCGCAGCTCCTGGGACCCACGCGCGCGCCGAGGAAGGCAAAAGCCCGTGCTCCCTGCTACTGCTCCCCCCGGCGTGGAATTACCACACGTCGGCCACCGGTGGGTTCCGCGGTCAGGAGGGGCCAATCAGTGTTCGGATTACCGGCAGTTACCGGCCGGTAACCGCCGGTAACCGGAAATCCCGGCGGAGAGCGGGAAGAAAAAACCGGCCGGTAGTAAAATTTGAAAATTTTGAAAGTGTAGCTGTTGAAAATGGTTCCAGTTTTCATTGGATACTTCAGCAACCAGTTAGGGACATGTGGAGCCCATTCAAACATGATGAGGTACACTCTTTGTCATTTGCAAGTGAAGTATTTTGTTCTCTACATGTGAGGGGGGGAGAAAAGGTAGCTGGCTGCATGTGCATTGCATTATTGTGTGTCTAGAGCAGCAAGAAAGCATCAGGAGCAGTAGGGAGCAGCAGCGAGCAGCAGCGAGGAGCAGGTTCTGGTTTCATTTTGCAGTAGATCTCAAACCATTTTGCAAGCCTCTGATTTCATTTTCTATATGCATCACAAGTTGGCATCTTTAGACTTTTGGATAGGTCCAATGCAGAGTTCAACTTGAGCAATAAAGATTCCCTAGCTTCATTAGACTATTAGAGTCATGAAGTTGTTTTTCTAGCATGTATAGCCTTCCTTCCTTCATTAGAGGCAGTAGATCTTAGACCATTTTGCAAGCCTCTGATTCCATTGTGGAAGAGGCCCTTTTAGTCCTTCAATGTTGGATCGGCTCACCTGTAAATCAGCACTACTTAGTACCTAAAATTCAGAGCATGATGACCTTGTATAGATTGTATAACATACTAACTAATGGTATTGAGTCCAGCAGATGTTGTGTTAGCCTCTAGCAATTTTAGATTTGTGTTTTACTGATACATGTTTTTGTTGTTGCATGATATTGTAGTGATGACTGGTAAAAGTATCAATGTTTGGGACAATGGAGAAATACTAGGAGGTGCTGGTTGGAAGTGCAGATATTGTAAGCTTACGAAGTCAGGCGGAGGTGTAACACGCCTGAAAGAACATCTTGCTGGGAAGCACGGTGATGTTATTCCTTGCAGTGGGGTTCCGGCAGAAGTGAGAAGGCTCATGCTAGCAAGTATAGAAGAAACGAAAGCCAAGAGAAAATCTATTAGAGATGAGCGCATGAGAATGGAGCAAATTGCTTCAGATCCTGTAGCGCGTGGTCCATCACGTGAAGATGTCTTTGATGATGATGAGGAAAAGCAGATGGAATGGGCTCGGCGAGAGTCGTTGGAGTTGCACCAGCTCGAGCAGAGGGCAAGAGCCTGGGGTGTGACATTTGAACATGGTGGAGGTAGTGGAAGTGCCACAGGAAGGGGTACAGGAAGAAATGCTCTTTCGAGGATGTTTGGTAGGTCGCAGTCTATGAGAGTTGATTCTGATATTTTGCGTAGTCGGGCACCCGTCCAACCCCGCATTGACACAACTCTTAAGAAAGAAGCAAAGTCAAAACTCGAAAAAGTTTGGGCTAAGTGGTTCCATAGTAATGATATTCCTGGAAATAAGGCAGAGTGTCCTTATTTTCGTGCTGCCATCAAGGTTACACAAGAACTTGGTGAAGGCGTTGCGTCACCTAGAGGGCATGAAATTGATGGGCCACACACTTTCGATGCTACTCCGAACCATGATCAAGAAGAATCTGCGCGAGTGGGAGGATTGTTTGCCGCACGTGGAATTCGCTTATAATCGGGCCGTGCATTCCACTACGCAGATGTGTCCATTTGAGGTAGTTTATGGTTTCAAACCCTTTACGCCGCTTGATTTTTTGCCGCTTCCTAGTCAACACTATACTCATATGGAGGCGTCCAAGCGAGCTGAATATGTAAAGAAATTGCATCTCAAGACGAAATAAGCGATAGAGCGCAAGGTCAAGTACTATGCTGAGAAGGCGAACAAGAAAAGGAAGAAGATGGTTTTTCAACTAGGTGATTTGGTTTGGGTTCACTACTGCAAGGATAGTTTTCCAGAACGTCGCAAGTCTAAGTTATTACCGCGCGGTGATGGGCCTTTCAAGGTGCTTGCGAAGATCAACGACAATGCCTATAAGATAGAACTTTCCGGCGATGACTACGGCGTGAGCTCTACGTTCAATGTCGCTGATTTATCACCTTTCTTTGGTGGTGACGATCCAGCGTCGAGGACGACGCCTTTTCAAGAGGGGGAGGATGATGAGGGCATCCCTAACACTTATACATCTTCTACTATTGGTGGTCATGCACATACTGATGAGGACATCCCCATTACATATACATCTTCCACTCCAAGCATGCATGAGAATAACCAAGAACCAGAGGGCCCAATGACGAGGGCCCAATAAACAAACAGGTGCTTTTGTTTCTTAAGGAGTTTCCTTTAATTGATGATGAACTTGGAATACTACCTCATGCTAGTATTTTATGCATTCTTAGGTATGACTCATGTGAAGACCTGGAAAAGCAAAAGGGAGGAGCCCAAGGATTTAAACTATAAGTTTTGAATAATATTTTGCAAGCCAAATTCGGACTTCCCATGTGCTCAACCCAATTCAAACTCGGATTCAATTCGGATTCGGTTCGGGACAGCCTGACTAAAAAGTCCATAACTTTCACAAACGGAGTTCGATTCAGGTGTCCTTGTACTCGTTGGAAAGATAATTTCAAGGGCTACACAATGGATCTAGTCCCACCTTCAAATTCATCACGGATAAAAAGTTATGACCAAAACAATATGACCGATGAAAAATATAGTTTCCTTTTTTGTGAGAGTTCGTATCCAAAACCATATAGGGTTGAGTTGTACTTGGTTTGGGGACCATATGGACGTCCTAAGGGGCTATATAAGCCTTGTATTGGCTGCCTTGAGGGGGAGACCAATTTTATGCATAAGATTGAAACATAGCTATTGCTTGTTCTTTCAACAACAGAATTCATGCGAGGACTTTGAGAGAGAACTAGGCGATCCATTGTTCGTTCTGCAATTCATGGTCAAGCCGTCGTTCCATTGGGAATTGGGGACTTGGCGTTCGTCGTTTGTGGTCTCGCGACGAACAATTATCCGGTGTGTTTTGGGCGTATTCCGAAGAGTTGAGGGTTCGTGCATTGGCGCGAGTGTTCAACTAGCGACATCATCTACTTCGCATCAACGATCCACGGTTCCTCACTGAGAAGATCGGGACCCCTCCCCGTATCATATACGAAGTCCATTCGGGGTGTTTGGCTCTCAATCTCATTTCGTAGCTTGATTTCATACGTGCGGAGTTTGTAGTACCAATCGGAACCCGTTATGAAGGAAAGTTTCACAGTGGCACGGACGGAACCAAAATGCATGTGAAGTAAGCTAGGGCGCAGATGATGTGCATTAATGGTGTCTGGCACTCAGTTTTGTTTTGTGATTCGATTTCATTCACGTAGAGATTTTAGTATCCACCGGAAACCATCGTGGGTGATTGTTTCACACTAACTCAGGTGGATATGAAACATATACTGAAGTAAGCCAGGGTGCAAATAAAGTACATTCGCGGTGCTTGGCACTCGGTTTATTTTCGTGCCATGATTTCGTCCGCATGCCGTTTACTAGTGCCATTATAACCCATTACGAAGGAAAGTTTCACACCGACTTGGACGGATTCGAAATGCATGCTGAAATAAGCTTGGGCGCACACGAAATCCATTTAGGGTGTTGGCACTCAGATTCATTTCGTACCTCAATTTCGTCCGCGTGTTGTTTGTCACACTAGTTGGAACCTGTTGTTTGGAAAAGTTTCACTCCGACTCATGTAGATTTGAAATGATTCAAAAATGAGCTTGGGCGGATGTGAAGTCCGCTCGGGGTGTTTGGCACTCAGTTTCATTTCATGTCGTGATTTCGTCCGCACGCAGTTTACTGATGCCATCACATCCCGTTGTAAAGAGAAGTTTCACACCGCCTCCAATGGATTCAAAATCCATGCTAAAATGCGCGAGGGCACATATGAAGTCCATTCAGGATGTTGGCACTCAATTTCCTTTTGTGTCTCAATTTTGTCCCATATAGCTCATCGTACCAGTTGGAACCTGTTAGGAGAAAAGTTTCGCACCGACTCGGACGGATTTGAAATGCTTGTCAAAATAAGCTAGGCCGCATGTGAAGCCCACTAACGGTATTTGCCACTCAGTTTCATTTCATGCCTCGATTTCGTCCGCATGGAGTTCATAGTACCCCTCGGTACCTGTTGTGCAGTTAAGTTTCACGCCAAGAGAGACGGATTCGAAATGCATTCCTATATAAGGTAGATTATATACGAAGTCCATTCGGAGTGTTTGACTCCCAGTCTCATTTCGTAGCTCGAGGTCATCCGTGTAGAGTTTGTAGTACCTATCGGAACCTGTTGTGGAGGAAAGTTTCACAGCGACACGGACGGAACCAAAATGCATGTGATGTGAGCTAGGGCGCAGATGATGTGCATTAATGCTATCTGGCTCTCAGTTTCGTTTCGTGATTCGATTTCATTCGCGTAGAGTTTGTAGTACCTACCGGAATCCATCGTGGAGGATTGTTTCACACCGACTCAGGCGGATTCGAAACACATGCTGAAATGAGCTAGGGTGCATATGAAGTATATTCGCGGTGTTTGGCACTCTGTTTCTTTTCGTGCCATGATTTCGTCCGCATGCCGTTTACGAATGCCATCATAACCCACTACGAAGGAAAGTTTCACACCGACTTGGGCAGATTCGAAATGCATTTTGAAATAAGCTAGGGCGCACACGAAATCCATTTAGGGAGTTGGCACTCAGATTCATTTCGTACCTCGATTTCGTCCGCGTGTTGTTTGTCACGCTAGTTGGAACCTGTTGTCAGGAAAAGTTTCACTCCGACTCATGTAGATTTGAAATGGTTCCAAAATGAGCTTGGGCGGATGTGAAGTCCGCTCGGGGTGTTTGGCACTCAGTTTCATTTCATGTCGTGATTTCGTCCGCACGCAGTTTACTGATGCCGCCACATCCCGTTGTAAAGGGAAGTTTCACACCGCCTCCGATGGATTCAAAATCCATGCTAAAATGAACGAGGGAACATATAAAGTCCGTTCAGGATGTTGGCACTCAGTTTCCTTTTGTGTCTCAATTTCGTCCCATGTAGCTCATCGTACTAGTTGGAACCTGTTAGGAGAAAAGTTTCGCACCGACTCGGACGGATTTGAAATGCTTGTCAAAATAAGCTAGGCAGCATGTGAAGCCCACTCAGGGTATTTGCCACTAAGTTTCATTTCGTGCCTCAATTTTGTCCGCATGGAGTTAATAGTACCCCTTGGAACCTGTTGTGGAGTTGTAACATCCAAAATTTTGGATGTTTAAAATTTTGAGAAATTTAAAACTTTTACTTACATCTTACTGACATTTGAATTTTGGATCGACCTCTTATTTGGGTTTTCCTGAGTTTTGTGTTGCGCAAATAGTATCAGAAAATAATTCTCGAGCACAAGATAGCAATCATAAAAAAATAAATAATTAAATAAATGAATACAAATAATTTAAATAGTATTTAACCCTGAGAAAGTAATTCCAAAAATCTATTTACGAGATCAAAACAAGGTTTATAAATTAGTTAAAAGGAAGGGAGTAACTTGAATTAAAACATAAAATTTCATTTTGGAAATAATGGCAACAAAAGTAAATAAAACACAAACTGTACATATGCAATGGAGAGCTTAGCAATATAGGAAATAGAAATATGAAAAATTAAGTAAGCATGATGAGTAAAATATAAAATGTATGAACAAGAATATACATAAATGATATAAATAGCCAGGAGAAAATAAATCAAAAAGGTCAACATTCATGAATAAATATATATATACCCATGCATATATATGGATAATGGCAAAAAAAAATGAAGTAGAGGGGGGGAGGCCAGACCAGGCCAGTCGGCCCAGTCCGACCCCCGTTCCTCTCCCCGTCACCGCGCGCGGCCCGCCTCCATTCCCCTCCTCTCTGCCGACACTGCTCTCGGACCCACGCCCCCACTCGCGCTCCTCCTCCCTCTGTCGTGTGGCCCGAGCGCCCGCCCCTCTTCTTTTCTTTCTTCCTCCCTCCTCCTTTTCTCGTGGCCGAGCCCTCCTCCGCGTCGCCTTCTTCTCCTCTCTCCTCTTTCTCTGCCCGCGCGTTCTCTGCTCTCTCTGAACTTGCAGCGCACTCGAGCCCCGTGCACGCCATGTCCCTTCGCCACCCTCCCTGCCACGCGCCGAGCCCCGTGCCTCCACGCACCGAGCCCCTCGCCTCCGGTCCTTACCCGGTGGATCTCCACCCCGCCGCCCGGTCCTCCGCCGCCTCGGCCCGGTCCGCCGCGCCTCCCTCGCCCCTCATCGGCCATAAGAGGCCCCTGCCTTCCCCAATAGCCCCGCGCCTTCCCCTCTTTCCCGCACCTCTTCTTTCCCGATTCGGTCTCCTCCTCAAGCCACGGCCGCCGCCGCCATTACCGCCGCCGATTGAGAGCCCGCCGGGTCGATTCCTTCACCCCCGAGCACCCCAGGAGCACGACGGAGCTGACCCTGCCCCGGCCAAGCCTCTCCTCCACCCCACTTCGCTGGCGCCGTGCGCCACCACTGCACAACCCCACTTCACACCGTCGGCCAGCCCCGGTCCCCCTCCGGTCCAACCAACTCGTCGGTGAGCACCCCTGTGATTCCCTCTTACTCCTGCGCATGCTAATTTCTTTCCCCTTTCATGCCAGCACCATCGCTCCATTCTCACCCCGCCGCCGGCCGCCCAATTCAGCCGCCCCACCGACCTGCGCTGCCCCGTACCACGACGCCGCCTCCACCGGCATCCACCGCTCCCCAGGAACCCATTGTGCCAACCTACTCCGCCTCTCCGATCTTCTCTCGCCGGAGCCCTCGCCGCCAACCGTGCGCCCCCGTCTGCTCTGCCTTCGGCCGACGGCTCCCCTGTGTAAATTCCCAGCAGACCGCTGCCTCTTTAGCATATAGTGTAAGGTTACTTAGCATATGGCATTCGGTTACTTAGTGCATGGATGACTGATATAGTTCAATTATTAAATAAAGGTTTAATTAGTAACAAAAGGCATTACTAAAAAAATGGATTAGTGTATAGTCTAAAGTTAATACAAATTACCAGTTAAAAACTGCATATAAGATTAAGAAAAAGAAATAATACGTTTACCTCATAGAAGCAAAACTTTAGATTAAAGATTTTTCCCTAACTATAAATTAGGGATTAATTATTAAAGGAAAGAATAAAATATAGTTTAGCTTAAGACCCAAGGTTAATAAAAATTTTAAATAATGATGTGTCCGTAGAAGATACAAAAATTATTAGGATACACATGGGCTTAATGAATGTATAACCCTGGATTAGATATTATCATGTACGTACGATTAGTATGACTTTAGCATTTATCTTAAATTTAATCCCAGATTAAAGAGAAAACTTAGAGAAATTAGAAATGATATGTGGTGTCTAATAGGATTTAGATAAGGTTTCGGAGAGGTTAGGTAGGAGTTAAATTCGGATTAGTTGTCCTGGTAAATAGTTAGTGTGACCATGATAAGTGTAAACCTAATTAGTTGCTAAAGACATTAATAAAGGAAAAGTGGCTCCGGTTAAATATCTAAGTTTAGTAAAGGTACCCTTAAATGTAAGAAAGATCTATGCCTGATATTTACTAAGCTCCGTTAAATATATTGTATGTTAGGTTTGCCAAATAGCAAATAATGAAGTATAACTTTGCAAACCAAGCCTTGTAGGGTAAGTAAATTTTAATAAAAAAATGACCAAACCACTTTGCGGTCACCGTAGGGCCCACTGGCCTACGTGTATATAGGCCATCGTTAATACTCCGCCAGCCATGAAATCACACATGGCAACTCTAGTCAATAATGATAATAAGATGTACACATGTATAGCAGGCTCGACTTATAAAAAGGATAGAATGTCAAGTATTAGTAGTATTCAAAGAGCACTCAAATTAAAAGATTATAATATACAGATGCTAGCATATAATAGCCCTAGGTCATCAAATACCCAAAATAATATCGCGGATATATAGATACCTTAAAGTAAATGTGTAACCGTTAACACGAGCAATTAAGTTTACATAAAATGATACATGCCCAGTTTTGCCCAGATAGCTAAATTAGGAATAAGGATAAGCCAAATCGAAACTAATGCATAGATAAAATAATAATGGTACTATTAAATAAATCCTAATACTAGATTAATAAATAATAAAGATGAGCATGAAATAATAAGATATGACTAGTGATAACTAGATGCATGTAAAATGCCATCACATAAAATGTTATGCACCTAGACTCTAAAATTAACTCGGTAATCCCAAAATGCCCTGAATAATAGTACTCGACAAAATAATACATACTCGTAAGTCCATCCTAACTCATGAAACTTCCTTGATAAATATAAAAATAAATAAAGGAAACTGTAGATAACAGGATCGAGGCATCGTTTTCCACCACCGGCATTGCCTCAAATCACCCAAATCACCTCTTAACTTATATTAAAACAAAAGATAAATTTATTCGGATTTATTGGATCTTTTGAGTTATTTGCTTTTATTTGGATTCAGTCGTTTGTCGCGTAATTAGAAATTGGGAGTTATGAAGACTCATTGGATCAAGCGAGATCAAGCTCGAAGTGAAGATAAAGACCAGAAGCTCGACAGAAACCATTGCGTGAGCTCAAGACCGCGGTAAACCGCGCCAGGCGAGTCAATACTTTGATCATGTTGAACCTACATTTTCTGCAAATTACTTTATTTTAAATTATCAAATTGCATGCTGTTATTTTATATGCAAGTACATGTTCAATTTAATATTTAGTTATATGCCCATTGTTTACCTTGAATAATATTACACCCTCTTTGGAATATTTGAATGTGTAAACCTTGTCGCCCTAGCAAAATTATAATATCAACCTTTTGAAATTAAGTCCCTAATTATATGCCATGCTTAGTATTGCGTAGATACTCATGGGCGCGAGAGCGCCCAAGCATCACTTTTTAATCCTGAGAAAAATTGGTTGGGCAGTCATGGTGGGAATGACTGGTATATTTTGGCATGATTATTTTATGCTCCCAAAAATCCCAACTTGCTTAAATATCTGGGCGGATTGATTCGAGGGTATGAGTGTGGTGCAGTGGATGCACAAAGTGGGTTAGTGGTAGGCCGTCCAGATACCAATAAGGACTGAATCTTGTCATGACCTCCTGTGTAAAACAGTGCAACCACAAGTCTGTAAAGTATAGCTTGGCTAAGTAAATTTATCGAAATCCCCGGACTCATCTCACCGGTAGTGGATAGAAGGGGATAAGCTATGGCAAGGGGGCCTGAAGGGACACCAGTGTAGGGTGAAGTTTTTCCCAGATGTTCTAAGCGTTGCGGGGACGAGAAGCCCGGCTGCGTTAGTAACTGTAGGGGAAAAACATCCCGCGCATAGATGGGACCCACCGCAAGTGGGCAGTTTCCCATAAGGTGGATGAGAAAAGGGACTAGATACTTTGAAAAGTCACTGTGATGGTCTGCTCAACCACACGTCTAAGGAATCGTGTGGGGCAACGAGTTGATTGTCTCTTGTGGTGAAAGTGTACAAACTCTGCAGAGTCAAAACTATTCGAATAGCCGTGCCCACGGTCAAGGGCGGACATGAGAACTTAACCAGATATAGTTCTATTTCAAAATGTTTTGTGGGTGGGATGGAAAAGTGGAGGGCAGTGAAAGGCCCTAGTTTGGAATTGTCCTGGGTGTCGTCCCAGTGGTAAGTTAAGCGGCTATAACGCTGAAGAAATTGCTATATGGTGCAGATGCCATGTAACGGTGGATGGAATCTGAATCGATATTACTAATGCATTTCCTTGTACATTATGATTTGTTCCAAAATTGCTAAGTCATAGGACTTTTTAATTAATTGTATTCAAAAGCACTCTACGCAAAATAAAATAGCCCGAGCCTCTCCTTTGTTAAGCTATGCATACTATTTATTTGCATTCTGTGTATTGGCTCGCGGAGCACGGGGTCGGAGTGCTCACGCTCGCTTTTGCGACAAAAAAATTCAGATTCAGGAATCAAATTACCTCGCCTCAGCAACAAGATTGGACAAGCTGGCCGAGAAGATGAAGATGTCAAGGGCTAGGTCGCGAACCTCCAGTTGGCTACCTGTGGGCATGTCCTGAAGGTCCCACCTGTGTGCTTCGTTCTTCCGCTGCTGCAATTTAATGATTTCGGCCTAATCGGCCCATGAGTAAGTCTACTATGAAATTTTACGCTTCCGTATGATGTGTATTTTGATATTCATTACTGTAACTGTGAGCACTATCTACTGATCCAGGGAATAGTGCAGTAATCACAGAGGAATCCGGATGTTAATATCTGGGTCCCTACAGCGATGGTATCAGAGCATATCGACTGCAGGTCGTGACCTAGTTAGTCTGGCCGTTAGTTTCATGACTAGAATTATTTCTTCAACATTCTATTTCCAAAAATATAAGTGGTGTTGCTCATCCTTATCTCTCTTAGACAATTCCCTCTCATCTAAATGCTGCCTTAGCCATCTTTCTTCTAAAGCTCTCTTACCCGAATTCAAAACGATAACCCAAGAATGAGTAAGGATATCAATCAAATTACTCCCAAATACTTCCCTTTTCTTTCTATTGATTTAAAAAGAAAGATTTTGCTCTTCTTATCGTACCCTTACTCCAAAAATTTAAGATTAGGAACGTTGAAGATATTTATGAAGATTAGGTGGTTTCGTTTTAAACGAACTATGCAGATAAGCCCTATGCCTCTTATGTGCGCTTTCCCGAGTAGACGTTATTTTGTCGCAAGGTTTTCGTAGGTCCCTGTGCACTGTCTTCTTGCCCTCGGGTGCCCTCTTTTGCAGTCACAGGAAAAGCCTGCTTTTAAAAATTTGTGTGGCTTAGTATCACTCCAGTTTCCTGGATGTGGTCTTTTAAAATTAGAATGGGCTTAGAATATCTTACCTTTACGATTTAATGCTCACCTCATGCTATTCCCTCTCACCTTTTCTGGAAAATCCTATCAGGCCTAATGGATAGGAGCAAGGCCACTGCCACAGTCAGAAGCAAGAGAGGGAGAATAATAATTGATGCTCGCAATAGTCCCAACCATGTGTACCAGCCATCACGTGACTTTACTCTACGAGAAAAGTCAAAGAGAAGCCATCATCATGAAGATAATAGCAGCCCTGCACCAAGTAAACCCCAAAAGAATGACACTTGTTCCTATGGCCAGGATACTGGACATTGCTCTAGTAAAGGCCCTCAAAAGAAGCAAGGCAAGTGTTTCGGATGTGGCGACCCAGGACATTACATGAGGAATTGCCCCATCAAGAGGAAGGATAAGCGAATAATGGATGCCATTACCATCAGTCTCAACTCCGACGAAGAAGAACAGGTTGCAAGGGCTTTATTACTAGACCAGGAAGCTACACCGAATAATATATGCAGCGAGTGTGGCAGAGCAGGCCATGTCGCACAATACTGCCCTCCTTTACGACAAGTTGGACAAGGAGCCTGTTTCACTTGTGGGCAAACCGGTCATTACAACTACAATTGCCCAGTTCCTTATTGTTCATTTTGCAAGGAATATCACTACCCGGACGACTGCCCCACGAGCCTAATGGCATGTAGGCGTTGTGGAGAAAAAGGACATGAGAAAAGTCAGTGTACTGCAAGCTGCCCCAACTGTGAAGGAGACCACCACCCAGGAGAGTGTCCAACAAGGAAGATCACTTGTTTTCTCTGCGAGGGACAAGACCACTGCCCAAGGACGGCTCCATGAACCTGTTGCTGACCAAAGCAGCTGAGATACAACGGACGAGTCTCCAAGTTGCCGCAGGACTTGTCATGCCAAAAGCTAGGAAGGATAACTAATGTCAGTTGTCGTTTATTTAAGGGGGGGGGGGGGGGTAGCAAGAGTAGACAAGAATGTCGAAGGACTACTATGATGTATAAGTACTTTTGGAAGCATCGAACTGATGTATGATTATCTTGGAGATGCAATAATGTTGTATTAGATCTAAACAGATCAGACTGAGAAATTTGCAAGACCGTTGCAACAAGCAAACCTATTGCTAACCAATTTGAGCCCGCTTACTTCTTTCTATCCCATCGGAATCTCGGGGTCGAGATTCATTTAAGGGGGGTAGGTTTGTAACATCCAAAATTTTGGATGTTTAAAATTTTGAGAAATTTAAAACTTTTACTTACATCTTACTGACATTTGAATTTTGGATCGACCTCTTATTTGGGTTTTCCTGAGTTTTGTGTTGCGCAAATAATATCAGAAAATAATTCTCGAGCACAAGATAGCAATCATAAAAAAATAAATAATTAAATAAATGAATACAAATAATTTAAATAGTATTTAACCCTGAGAAAGTAATTCCAAAAATCTATTTACGAGATCAAAACATGGTTTATAAATTAGTTAAAAGGAAGGGAGTAACTTGAATTAAAACATAAAATTTCATTTTGGAAATAATGGCAACAAAAGTAAATAAAACACAAACTGTACATATGCAATGGAGAGCTTAGCAATATAGGAAATAGAAATATGAAAAATTAAGTAAGCATGATGAGTAAAATATAAAATGTATGAACAAGAATATACATAAATGATATAAATAGCCAGGAGAAAATAAATCAAAAAGGTCAACATTCATGAATAAATATATATATACCCATGCATATATATGGATAATGGCAAAAAAAAAATGAAGTAGAGGGGGGGAGGCCAGACCAGGCCAGTCGGCCCAGTCCGACCCCCGTTCCTCTCCCCGTCACCGCGCGCGGCCCGCCTCCATTCCCCTCCTCTCTGCCGACACTGCTCTCGGACCCACGCCCCCACTCGCGCTCCTCCTCCCTCTGTCGTGTGGCCCGAGCGCCCGCCCCTCTTCTTTTCTTTCTTCCTCCCTCCTCCTTTTCTCGTGGCCGAGCCCTCCTCCGCGTCGCCTTCTTCTCCTCTCTCCTCTTTCTCTGCCTGCGCGTTCTCTGCTCTCTCTGAACTTGCAGCGCACTCGAGCCCCGTGCACGCCATGTCCCTTCGCCACCCTCCCTGCCACGCGCCGAGCCCCGTGCCTCCACGCACCGAGCCCCTCGCCTCCGGTCCTTACCCGGTGGATCTCCACCCCGCCGCCCGGTCCTCCGCCGCCTCGGCCCGGTCCGCCGCGCCTCCCTCGCCCCTCATCGGCCATAAGAGGCCCCTGCCTTCCCCAATAGCCCCGCGCCTTCCCCTCTTTCCTGCACCTCTTCTTTCCCGATTCGGTCTCCTCCTCAAGCCACGGCCGCCGCCGCCATTACCGCCGCCGATTGAGAGCCCGCCGGGTCGATTCCTTCACCCCCGAGCACCCCAGGAGCACGACGGAGCTGACCCTGCCCCGGCCAAGCCTCTCCTCCACCCCACTTCGCTGGCGCCGTGCGCCACCACTGCACAACCCCACTTCACACCGTCGGCCAGCCCCGGTCCCCCTCCGGTCCAACCAACTCGTCGGTGAGCACCCCTGTGATTCCCTCTTACTCCTGCGCATGCTAATTTCTTTCCCCTTTCATGCCAGCACCATCGCTCCATTCTCACCCCGCCGCCGGCCGCCCAATTCAGCCGCCCCACCGACCTGCGCTGCCCCGTACCACGACGCCGCCTCCACCGGCATCCACCGCTCCCCAGGAACCCATTGTGCCAACCTACTCCGCCTCTCCGATCTTCTCTCGCCGGAGCCCTCGCCGCCAACCGTGCGCCCCCGTCTGCTCTGCCTTCGGCCGACGGCTCCCCTGTGTAAATTCCCAGCAGACCGCTGCCTCTTTAGCATATAGTGTAAGGTTACTTAGCATATGGCATTCGGTTACTTAGTGCATGGATGACTGATATAGTTCAATTATTAAATAAAGGTTTAATTAGTAACAAAAGGCATTACTAAAAAAATGGATTAGTGTATAGTCTAAAGTTAATACAAATTACCAGTTAAAAACTGCATATAAGATTAAGAAAAAGAAATAATACGTTTACCTCATAGAAGCAAAACTTTAGATTAAAGATTTTTCCCTAACTATAAATTAGGGATTAATTATTAAAGGAAAGAATAAAATATAGTTTAGCTTAAGACCCAAGGTTAATAAAAATTTTAAATAATGATGTGTCCGTAGAAGATACAAAAATTATTAGGATACACATGGGCTTAATGAATGTATAACCCTGGATTAGATATTATCATGTACGTACGATTAGTATGACTTTAGCATTTATCTTAAATTTAATCCCAGATTAAAGAGAAAACTTAGAGAAATTAGAAATGATATGTGGTGTCTAATAGGATTTAGATAAGGTTTCGGAGAGGTTAGGTAGGAGTTAAATTCGGATTAGTTGTCCTGGTAAATAGTTAGTGTGACCATGATAAGTGTAAACCTAATTAGTTGCTAAAGACATTAATAAAGGAAAAGTGGCTCCGGTTAAATATCTAAGTTTAGTAAAGGTACCCTTAAATGTAAGAAAGATCTATGCCTGATATTTACTAAGCTCCGTTAAATATATTGTATGTTAGGTTTGCCAAATAGCAAATAATGAAGTATAACTTTGCAAACCAAGCCTTGTAGGGTAAGTAAATTTTAATAAAAAAAATGACCAAACCACTTTGCGGTCACCGTAGGGCCCACTGGCCTACGTGTATATAGGCCATCGTTAATACTCCGCCAGCCATGAAATCACACATGGCAACTCTAGTCAATAATGATAATAAGATGTACACATGTATAGCAGGCTTGACTTATAAAAAGGATAGAATGTCAAGTATTAGTAGTATTCAAAGAGCACTCAAATTAAAAGATTATAATATACAGATGCTAGCATATAATAGCCCTAGGTCATCAAATACCCAAAATAATATCGCGGATATATAGATACCTTAAAGTAAATGTGTAACCGTTAACACGAGCAATTAAGTTTACATAAAATGATACATGCCCAGTTTTGCCCAGATAGCTAAATTAGGAATAAGGATAAGCCAAATCGAAACTAATGCATAGATAAAATAATAATGGTACTATTAAATAAATCCTAATACTAGATTAATAAATAATAAAGATGAGCATGAAATAATAAGATATGACTAGTGATAACTAGATGCATGTAAAATGCCATCACATAAAATGTTATGCACCTAGACTCTAAAATTAACTCGGTAATCCCAAAATGCCCTGAATAATAGTACTCGACAAAATAATACATACTCGTAAGTCCATCCTAACTCATGAAACTTCCTTGATAAATATAAAAATAAATAAAGGAAACTGTAGATAACAGGATCGAGGCATCGTTTTCCACCACCGGCATTGCCTCAAATCACCCAAATCACCTCTTAACTTATATTAAAACAAAAGATAAATTTATTCGGATTTATTGGATCTTTTGAGTTATTTGCTTTTATTTGGATTCAGTCGTTTGTCGCGTAATTAGAAATTGGGAGTTATGAAGACTCATTGGATCAAGCGAGATCAAGCTCGAAGTGAAGATAAAGACCAGAAGCTCGACAGAAACCATTGCGTGAGCTCAAGACCGCGGTAAACCGCGCCAGGCGAGTCAATACTTTGATCATGTTGAACCTACATTTTCTGCAAATTACTTTATTTTAAATTATCAAATTGCATGCTGTTATTTTATATGCAAGTACATGTTCAATTTAATATTTAGTTATATGCCCATTGTTTACCTTGAATAATATTACACCCTCTTTGGAATATTTGAATGTGTAAACCTTGTCGCCCTAGCAAAATTATAATATCAACCTTTTGAAATTAAGTCCCTAATTATATGCCATGCTTAGTATTGCGTAGATACTCATGGGCGCGAGAGCGCCCAAGCATCACTTTTTAATCCTGAGAAAAATTGGTTGGGCAGTCATGGTGGGAATGACTGGTATATTTTGGCATGATTATTTTATGCTCCCAAAAATCCCAACTTGCTTAAATATCTGGGCGGATTGATTCGAGGGTATGAGTGTGGTGCAGTGGATGCACAAAGTGGGTTAGTGGTAGGCCGTCCAGATACCAATAAGGACTGAATCTTGTCATGACCTCCTGTGTAAAACAGTGCAACCACAAGTCTGTAAAGTATAGCTTGGCTAAGTAAATTTATCGAAATCCCCGGACTCATCTCACCGGTAGTGGATAGAAGGGGATAAGCTATGGCAAGGGGGCCTGAAGGGACACCAGTGTAGGGTGAAGTTTTTCCCAGATGTTCTAAGCGTTGCGGGGACGAGAAGCCCGGCTGCGTTAGTAACTGTAGGGGAAAAACATCCCGCGCATAGATGGGACCCACCGCAAGTGGGCAGTTTCCCATAAGGTGGATGAGAAAAGGGACTAGATACTTTGAAAAGTCACTGTGATGGTCTGCTCAACCACACGTCTAAGGAATCGTGTGGGGCAACGAGTTGATTGTCTCTTGTGGTGAAAGTGTACAAACTCTGCAGAGTCAAAACTATTCGAATAGCCGTGCCCACGGTCAAGGGCGGACATGGGAACTTAACCAGATATAGTTCTATTTCAAAATGTTTTGTGGGTGGGATGGAAAAGTGGAGGGCAGTGAAAGGCCCTAGTTTGGAATTGTCCTGGGTGTCGTCCCAGTGGTAAGTTAAGCGGCTATAACGCTGAAGAAATTGCTATATGGTGCAGATGCCATGTAACGGTGGATGGAATCTGAATCGATATTACTAATGCATTTCCTTGTACATTATGATTTGTTCCAAAATTGCTAAGTCATAGGACTTTTTAATTAATTGTATTCAAAAGCACTCTACGCAAAATAAAATAGCCCGAGCCTCTCCTTTGTTAAGCTATGCATACTATTTATTTGCATTCTGTGTATTGGCTCGCGGAGCACGGGGTCGGAGTGCTCACGCTCGCTTTTGCGACAAAAAAATTCAGATTCAGGAATCAAATTACCTCGCCTCAGCAACAAGATTGGACAAGCTGGCCGAGAAGATGAAGATGTCAAGGGCTAGGTCGCGAACCTCCAGTTGGCTACCTGTGGGCATGTCCTGAAGGTCCCACCTGTGTGCTTCGTTCTTCCGCTGCTGCAATTTAATGATTTCGGCCTAATCGGCCCATGAGTAATTCTACTATGAAATTTTACGCTTCCGTATGATGTGTATTTTGATATTCATTACTGTAACTGTGAGCACTATCTACTGATCCAGGGAATAGTGCAGTAATCACAGAGGAATCCGGATGTTAATATCTGGGTCCCTACAGGAGTTAAGTTTCACGCCAGGAGAGATGGATTTGAAATGCATTCCTATATAAGCTAGATCATATACGAAGTCCATTCGGGGTGTTTGGCTCCTAGTCTCATTTCGTAGCTCGATTTCATCCGTGTAGAGTTTGTAGTACCTATCAGAACCCGTTGTGGAGGAAAGTTTCACAGCGACACGAACGGAACCAAAATGCATGTGATGTGAGTTAGGGCGCAGATGATGTGCATTAATGGTGTCTCGCACACAGTTTCGTTTCGTGATTCGATTTCATTCGCGTAGAGTTTGTAGTACATACCGGAACCCATCGTGGGGGATTGTTTCACACCGACTCAGGCGGATTCAAAACACATGCTGAAATGAGTTAGGGTGCATATGAAGTACATTCGCGGTGTTTGGCACTCTGTTTCTTTTCGTGCCATGATTTCGTCCGCATGCCGTTTACGAATGCCATCATAACCCACTACGAAGGAAAGTTTCACACCGACTTGGGCAGATTCGAAATGCATTTTGAAATAAGCTAGGGCGCACAGAAATCCATTTAGGGTGTTGGCACTCAGATTTATTTCGTACCTCGATTTCGTCCGCGTGTTGTTTGTCACACTAGTTGGAACCTGTTGTCAGGAAAAGTTTCACTCCGACTCATGTAGATTTGAAATGGTTCCAAAATGAGCTTGGAAGGATGTGAAGTCCGCTCGGGGTGTTTGGCACTCAGTTTCATTTCATGTCGTGATTTCGTCCGCACGCAGTTTACTGATGCCGCCACATCCCGTTGTAAAGGGAAGTTTCACACCGCCTCCGATGGATTCCAAATCCATGCTAAAATGCGCGAGGGCACATATAAAGTCCGTTCAGGATGTTGGCACTCAGTTTCCTTTTGTGTCTCAATTTCGTCCCATGTAGCTCATCGTACCAGTTGGAACCCGTTAGGAGAAAAGTTTCGCACCGACTCGGACGGATTTGAAATGCTTGTCAAAATAAGCTAGGCCGCATGTGAAGCCCACTAACGGTATTTGCCACTCAGTTTCATTTCATGCCTCGATTTCGTCCGCATGGAGTTCATAGTACCCCTCGGTACCTGTTGTGCAGTTAAGTTTCACGCCAAGAGAGACGGATTCGAAATGCATTCCTATATAAGGTAGATTATATACGAAGTCCATTCGGAGTGTTTGACTCCCAGTCTCATTTCGTAGCTCGAGGTCATCCGTGTAGAGTTTGTAGTACCTATCGGAACCTGTTGTGGAGGAAAGTTTCACAGCGACACGGACGGAACCAAAATGCATGTGATGTGAGCTAGGGCGCAGATGATGTGCATTAATGCTATCTGGCTCTCAGTTTCGTTTCGTGATTCGATTTCATTCGCGTAGAGTTTGTAGTACCTACCGGAACCCATCGTGGAGGATTGTTTCACACCGACTCAGGCGGATTCGAAACAAATGCTGAAATGAGCTAGGGTGCATGTGAAGTACATTCGCGGTGTTTGGAACTCAGTTTCTTTTCGTGCCATGATTTCGTCCGCATGGAGTTCATACTCCCCTCGGAACCTGTTGTGGAGTTAAGTTTCACGCCAAGAGAGACGGATTCGAAATGCATTCCTATATAAGCTAGATCATATACGAAGTCCATTCAGGGTGTGTGGCTCTCAGTCTCATTTCGTAGCTCGATTTCATCCGTGTAGAGTTTGTAGTACCTATCGGAACCCGTTGTGAAGGAATGTTTCACAGCGACACGGATGGAACCAAAATGCATGTGATGTGAGCTATGGCGAAGGTGATGTGCATTAATGGTGTCTGGCACTCAGTTTCTTTTCGTGTTTCGATTTCATTCGCGTACACACCGACATGCTGAAATGAGCTAGGGTGCATATTAAATACATTCGTGGTGTTTGGAACTCAGTTTCTTTTCGTGCCATGTTTCGTCCGCATGCCGTTTACTAATGCCATCATAACACACTACGAAGGAAAGTTTCACACCGACTTGGACGGATTCAAAATGCATGCTGAAATAGGCTAGGGCGTACACGAAACCCATTTAGGGTGTTGGCACTCAGAGTCATTTCGTACCGCAATTTTGTTCGCGTGTTATTTGTCACACTAGTTGCAACCTGTTGTCAGCAAAAGTTTCACACCGACTCATGTAGATTTGAAATGGTTGCCAAAATGAGCTTGGGCGGATGTGAAGTCCGCTCGGGGTGTTTGGCACGCAGTTTCATTTCATGTCGTGATTTCGTCCGCACGCAATTTACTAATGCCGTCATATTCCGTTGTAAAGGGAAGTTTCACACCACCTCCGATGGATTCGAAATGCATGCTAAAATGAGTGAGGGAATATATGAAGTCCATTCAGGATGTTGGCTCTCAGTTTCGTTATGTGTCTTAATTTCGTCCCATGTTGCTCATCGTACCAGTTGGAACCTGTTAGGAGAAAAGTTTCGCACCGACTCGGACGGATTGAAATGCATGTCGAAATGAGCTAGGGCGCATATGAAGCCCACTCAGGGTGTTTGCCACTAAGTTTCATTTCGTGCCTCGATTTTGTCCGCATGGAGTTAATAGTACCCCTTGGAACCTGTTGTGGAGTTAAGTTTCACGCCAGGAGAGACGGATTCGAAATGCATTCCTATATAAGCTAGATCATATACGAAGTCCATTCGGGGTGTTTGGCTCCCAGTCTCATTTCGTAGCTCGATTTCATCCGTGTAGAGTTTGTAGTACCTATCGGAACCCATTGTGGAGGAAAGTTTCAAAGCGACATGGACGCAACCAAAATACATGTGATGTGAGCTAGGGCGCAGATGATGTGCATTAATGGTGTCTCACACACAGTTTCGTTTCGTGATTCGATTTCATTCGCGTTGAGTTTGTAGTACATACTGGAACCTATCGTGGGATTGTTTCACACCGACTCAGGCGGATTCGAAACACTTGCTGAAATGAGCTAGGGTGCGTATGAAATACATTAGTGGTGTTTGGCACTCTGTTTCTTTTCGTGCCATAATTTCGCCCGCATGCCATTTACTAATGCCATCATAACCCACTACGAAGGAAAGTTTCACACCGACTTGGACGGATTCGAAATGCATGCTGAAATAAGCTAGGGCGCACACGAAATGCATTTAGGGTGTTGGCACTCAGATTCATTTCGTACCTCAATTTCGTCCGCGTGTTGTTTGTCACACTAGTTGGAACCTGTTGTTTGCAAAAGTTGCACACTGACTCATGTAGATTTGAAATGGTTGCCAAAATGAGCTTGCGCAGATGTGAAGTCCGCTCGGGGTGTTTGGCACTCAGCTTCATTTCATGTCGTGATTTCGTCCGCATACAGTTTACTGATGCCGTCATATCCCGTTGTAAAGGGAAGTTTCACACCGCCTCCGATGGATTCGAAATGCACGCTAAAATGAGCAAGGGCACATATGAAGTCCATTCAGGATGTTGGCTCTCAGTCGTTATGTGTCTCAATTTCGTCCCATGTTGCTCATCGTACCAGTTGGAACCTGTTAGGAGAAAAGTTTCACACCGAATCGGACGGATTGAAATGCTTGTCGAAATGAGCTAGGGCGCCTGTGAAGCCCACTCAGCGTGTTTGCCATTGAGTTTCATTTCGTGCCTCGATTTTGTCCGCGTGGAGTTCATAGTACCCCTCGGAACCTGTTGTGGAGTTAAATTTCACGCCAAGAGAGACGGATTTGAAATGCATTCCTATGTAAGCTAGATCATATACGAAGTCCATTCGGGGTGTTTGGCTCCCAGTCTCATTTCGTAGCTCGATTTCATCCGTGTAGAGTTTGTAGTACCTATCGGAACCCGTTATGGGAGAGAAAATATGGGCGAGAAAATTTTTAATGCCTTCAATGCTTCAACTGCGCTACTCTGATTAATTGTACATGATCGTACATGAAAGGATGAACAAGTAGAATTATAAAATCTTTCTAAACATATAGCACTATTATTGAAACTTATCTCATTGTGATCATGATATGGCACAAAAGATTGTTTATCCAAAATATGCAATTTCAATTCAGCAAGCTTTTCACATGTAATGCATATTCGGTAAACATAAAACTTGTTATCTACACTATAATCTCCAATTAAATTGATCTTATATGTGTAGACATAGATATTAACTAATGATTTTAAATATGAAATTTCAGCAACATTCTCAATCACACTAGATAGCTCTCTAGGATCATCAAACATAATATAGTACAAAGAATCATCAAGAGATATTCTCGTAAAAACTTCCTTATGAGTAATCAATTCCACATTATATAAATTGAGCAAAGAAATTTTAGAACATGGAATTTTCATTCGCACATATGAGTTCTCACAAGTACTGATGAGAACATGACCCCTATGGATACAACCATATTTGCTATGCTTGTTGTCCCAATTACAAGAGCTCCTACGCATCGCTTAAATTATCAGGTGAGTTCGTTTCAAAGAGGTTTTACTTTGCTTGATAAAGAACTTATGATATTACATAATGAGGATTTGTTGCGTTTGTTATCTTATACCGAGATTTATGATCTCTTCATGCAATACGTGAGGCTACATATGTGTTAAAACCGAGGGCGGTTTTTTGTCAAGAAGAGGAGGATGATGTGACCACGCCACAAACACATACGACAATAGCGCGCAATATCAAGATTGAACTAAAGGTGAATTCGTTTCTTCAGCCTCAACATATTTTACATGAGAATATGATGCTACCTAATGATGAAAATATATATTTTTGCAGCACCACGTCACTTTTACACCAATTCAAGCAAGAGTTCAAGATGGACACGTTTTGGAATCCAATTCGGCCTCCAGATCAATTTGGATTCAGCCTGACAGGCCCAACTTCCAATGTGCATAACTTTCACACATGAAGTCTGTTTGAGGTCCACGAGTGCTTGTTGGACAGCTTTTCTCATCCTCTTTCCAATGGATCTAGTATCATCTTTAAATTCATTTTGTACGCACCACAATATGTAAAAGAGTCCGTGTTGGGCATGTAATGGAATCGGATTCGGACTGTTGCAATGGTGCAAGTTTAAACGGACGTACCTTTCTCATAAAGACTCTGTTTGGGACGTTCTTGGACTTGATGGAAAGCTTATCAAGTCTACTTTCCAAAGGATTCAATCCCATCTTCAAATCCTATCCGAGCTGGCCGCAATTGTCAAAAGAGTTCGTATTGGTTTCTGAGTCCTAGTCAAAAGGGTGCTGCGCTACCTCCACTTGGGCCTTTGGGCCTTGTAACCCTAGGGGCGTGCACCTTGGCCGCCACCCCTGGTCGTTCTCTCTATATAAGAGCAGCTATCTCCTCAGTTAGGACTTGGATTTCGTTGAGTTTATGTTTAGCCATTATGCAAACTTCTGTTCTTCAGTTGTGTCGGACGACGACCTGTCAAGATAGCATTCGGAATCCCACCTTTTGAATTCAATAGAAATATTTACAATTTCAGATTGCTTGTTATCTTGTTCTTGCATGTTCTTCGATTGCATGCAGGAATAGACCTTCGTGGTCAGGTCAACAGCGTTCTTGGCACGGTTGATAATAACTTGGAGTGTGATTCTTCGATTGCTAAGGCGCAAGCGACGTCGTTCGGTTGTAGTCGGATCGCAAGGGTCATCTCCACCAAAATCGATAGTTATCATCCTATCGGAAGATCGGGACTCCATCGCCTCATCAGTTGGTATCAAAGCTTCAGTTGACTGGTAGAAATTTCTTGTATCCCTAGTTAGTAGATTGGTTTCTATTTCCTATAGTCTAGAAAAAATTGCCCCACAAAAAGAGTTAATTTCCACTGTCCAAACCCCGTTGTGCCTTTCAATCTGTTAGTTTTGGTTTGGTAAATTGGATTTGTATCCGTCTTAGCATTGTCTAGTTGCTAGTCATATCTTTATTTCTATAAAAATCTAAACAAAAAAAATTCCCCCACCACAAACCCTAATTCCAATTCGGCTGATTTTTTCCTTTCTCTACAGCCGCGACCAAAAAAGCCATAACTTTTGATTCCGTGATCCTTTTTGAGTGATACCACTGCCGTTAGATTCATAGCTTCATTATCTATCTTCCTGTAAAATTTCTCTTCAATCCAGTATGGCAGTAAAAAGATATCTGTAGTGCAAGTTGACCTAAAATTCCAGATTGAATCTGCAACAGTCGGAAATTGTGAATTTTGTGCGAATTTTTCGGTCGGTTTCCAGAACATGACCCCAAAACAAAAGTTGTAGAAAAAGAAGTCAGGCAACGGCCAAAAAACGAATCATTGAAAAAGAGGCAAACAAAAAAAAGTTATGGCCGAAATACCGACGTGCTGTCCAGTGGACAGAAATCTTCAGTTTTCAAGTTTGGGGTCAATCCTTGTGTTCTTCAGTTTCAGATTGCATTCGATTGAATTATCTTGTATGTACCACTCCCATACATTGCCATACACTTATTTTATCCTTCTTCCATCTTTGGTTGATCAGCAACATAGGCTAAGCGCTAGATACGAGCTATAATTCAATTCTGTGTAATTTCTAAAATTAATTGATTGTTTTCCTTTGCTACAAAATACATAGCCTATCCAAGCTTCACTTTTCAACTAACCGAACAGGTCTCGCTGTACCTTGCAATCGCTTTACTCATCACCTATGTCAGATTTATGACGAACCAACCACCGGTTGCACCACCTGTTTGCTTTGGTAAGACTTGTATGAATTTGGTAAAAACTTGAGAGATGCGTGACATGATTGGAGCCTCCATATCCTAGTAGTTGATAGGAACATTTACTTGTGATTTGTTTCCTTATTTTGTACTAACAATGACAGGCTTGAGAAAATTGGTAGATTATGATGTCATCGCAGGCAGATTTGAACTCGAAGGGAAACAATTACCGGTATATATCTTGCCACTCACCGCTGAGAGTATGTCATCGGACTACTTGTGGGTTGGTATGATGGATAGCTACTTGAAAAGACAAGATCTTGATCATGTTGAGAAGATGAGCATGGCAAGGACGGCGCTGATTGGTGATGTTCAACATTGGTGGTCAAATCTTGAGTTCCACTATATATACACATGGGAGCAGACGAAAAAGAAATTGCGACATCGTTTTATACCTCTAGCACCCACGGTCACAAGCGAGGTGCAACCTGAGGTAACTAAAAATGTTGATATTATTTTGGTTCCTACTCCATCTACAGATACCACCGAGATACTTGAAGAGGTGAAGGATGATCTGGTGCATCTTATGCCATTAGTGGAGAAGTTTGAGGTACCTACAGTATTTGATGAGGACGATAATGACAAGGTACTGATTTGGTGCTAAAACAAGACGTAGAGCAACCTTGTGAGTATATACCTGCTGTAGTGCAATCTTTTGATATTCCTTGTGTTGACTTGAACGAACCATGTGCTGATCTAAATTCTCATAATTTTGCACATGTCGAATTAATTACACATAAGGAAGTATTTGATAGAATACCCCCTGCTGATGCATTATGCTATATCATGCTTAATGAGGTCGTTAGTTTGGATTGTGCTATGGAGAAAGTTTCTGAAGTTGCATGTACGAAATTCTTGTTTAGTGCGTACACCCCTGGGTATAAGTTTAATTTGATTGGAGATTATGGTGTAGAAAATCAATTTCTTGTATATCGAATATGCATAACTTGTGATCACATGGATGAATTGTAGCTTGTTGTTTTGAACAACAACTATTGTATGCTCAATCTTGTTCATTATGAAAGAAAAATAAAATTTAGTGATCATTCAATGCCTATGTGTTCTTCTCTTGTTGAACCATCTAACATTGACAATCTGAATAATGAAATTGATGTATGGAAGAAATTGCAAATCTTTTCACTCTTACTAGATGGACTTGCAAATTTAGATCAGGACCCCATCGTCTCATCAAGTACTCACCGTTTCACAATTAATTTCGGCACCAATATTATTACCTTTATCGTTCTCCTCAGTCGATGTAGGTGTTGTAGGTATTAAATCATCATGATGTAACAACGGGTCAGCTAGTACTTCATCTTCAACCGTGGTTATCTCCTCATCGGTTTTCTCCAGTAGTGCCAGTTGTGGAACATTCGACTCCTCTTCTTTAATGTCAACTTGCACAATGTGAGAAACAACACTAGAAGTAGACATTAATGTATTAGTTTTAGAAGCAACCTTACTTTGTCTAATATCTACCTCTCTCTTTTCTTTTGGTGTCTCTCTCACACACTCAATTTGGATACTCTCAAACTCACATATGGTGGGATCACACAGCTCGCTCTTTTTAATACTCTCACTCAATTTAGCTATGTGGCCCTCATTCTCATATGGGTTTTGACGTATCTCAAATGTTGTATGTGTCATTGGGGCAGCACAAGATGTCTCCTTGACCGAAGGAAAAATCCCATGCTCGGTCATCTTTTCCTCCTCAATAGCATAATTCACAAGATCATGCACGCAACTAAAATATTTATGTTGAAGTGCAGCGGGGATTTCAGAATTTAAGCCACCCCTGAAGTATGCCTTCTCCCTTGATGGACTAGTGACACCAGCACGACGCATCGCATCTTGCAGTTCAAAATAGTAATCTTGGACAGTATTACTCCCTTGTGTGATATTCTCCAGATGGTGAAGCAATTCTTGCGCATAATACGATGGCACAAACTTGCTTCTCATGAACGCCTTCAAATCTAATCAAGATTTAATGAATTGTTTTCCCATTAGTTGTTGCCACCAACTATAAGCGTAGTCTTCAACTCCCTCGTGGCACACATCACCTCTTGGTCTTTGGAATGTTTCTGAAATCTAAACACTTTCTCCATTCGCCATTCCCACTCAAGATACTCCTCTAGATCATCACTGCCACAGAAAGGAGCAAAGTTATCTTCTTCTTGTTGTGGACGAAGTGCTTGCACAATATCATTCACGATGTTTTTGTGTAACACCTTCATCTGTTGATTGAGCTCGATACGGAAATCTTGCATATCCGTCTTAAGTTGTACATGCTTAGCAGTGGTGCCTGATTGGAGCTCTTGTTGCAGTGTACTTCTTAATGCCTGATGTTGAAAGCGAGTCACCGGGGCATTAAGATTAACTTCATGCTCCTCTCCATAGTTATCTTCTCCACCTGACATGGTTAGATTGTGCAAAGAAAACACAAAACAATAACAAGATATATGGATGATTAGTATAAATCACTCGATCTCACTCTTTTCTCTCACAAGTAAAGTTCTCACCTTTCCGAAGGGAATTAAGGCCAATAAAAACTTACACTTGGTAGAAGCTACAATAGCAACGTGATGATCAAGCAAATGTAAGAGTGTTCACAATTGCACAAGAACGATTATTTAGTGGAGCTTGGTATGGAAGTGTATATCCTAGCAATCTGAAATTCTTGATGTTGTAAAGTTAAGTAATAATCCAAGCTAGAATACTTTGCCTAAGTGCTGATCCAAAAAGTTTAAGTGAAGTGTATGAACGCACACACAAAGATCAATGTGACTTAATGCAAACAAAGGAGTGAGCTAAATAAAGGCGATCCAAAATTAATGATTAATTAGCTCGCTTTGCATCAATTACTAGGAGAGACGCTAGCCAATTGCAATGATATGAATGTAAGGCACAAGATTGCTCAAGAAATTAAATTACACAATCTGAATTTACAGACTAAGAGTTTTCCCAAATTCAGTCAATGTTTTTTCTTTTCAAGCCAGAGCTTCATTTTTTAACTGTTTTTTTGTAATGGCCGAACTCTTTTTTTTACGCAAGTCCAAAAACGATTCAGCAATGTGTAAAATAATTCTAGAACAGCCTTTGATGTGACCACGCCACCAACACATACGACCATAGCACCCAATATCAAGATTGAACTAAAGGTGAATTCGTTTCTTCAGTTTCAACAAATTTTAAATGAGAATATGATGCTACCTAATGATGAAAATATATATTTTTGTAGCACCACACCACTTTTGCACCAATTCAACCAAGAGTTCAACTTGTACACGTTTTGGAATCCAATTCGTCCTCCAGATCAGTTCGGATTCAGCTTAACGGCCCAACTTCAAATGTGCATAACTTTCACATACGGAGTCCGTTTGAGGTCCACGAGTACTCGAGGGAAGGACTTTTTCGTCCTCTTTCTAATGGATTTAACCTCATCTCCAAATTCCTCATGTGCTTGCTGCAATCACTCAAAGAGAGTGCTACATCACCTGTTTGGGTCAAATTGGGTCTTGTAATGTTTGGGCCCAAAGGGGAGGTGCCCACTCCTAGGCCCATACTTCTCACGAGGTTACTGTTCACATGAACAATACATGAATAGTACCACCCCTTTGTTTCTTAGTTTTGTGCGGCTTTCCCACCCCTATTTAAGGAGGCTGCACCCTTCTAGTTTGATGTGACGATGGCCCGATCTTCCGAGAGGTACTGATAAGTCGATTGTGGAGATCTCGACGTTGATGATCCAAAGGCTCCGACCAAAACAGATCGAACCCCTCACAATCACTACACCACTGCTCCGTTGGTTATCAACCGTGCCGAACACCGTTGACCTCGCCAAGAAGGCTATCTCCTGCAAGCGAATCCAGAACATAAGCAAGAGAGTTTAAGATGCAATCTGAAATTGCGAATAATGTTTAAGTTCACAAGTTGGAGTTCGTCAACCGAACATGCGATGAAACTGCTAAGCAGAATAATATCTTAAGAAAAACCCGAGAAAAACTAAAGGGGTGCGACCTCCTTAAATAGGGGAGGGGGAAGCCGCACTTATCTAATGAAAAGGGATGTGGTACTATTCGAAGTTACTGTTCATGCGGCCGTGGTATTGTTCATGTGAACAGTACCAGCCCAAATAGTCTAAGTTACAAGGCCCTCGGCCCACTTTGACTCGAACTAAAAAAGTGACATGTTTTTTTTCACAGTTTCTGATCCGCTCGGACGGAGTTTGGATGTGAGACTAGATCCATCTGAAAGCAGACTTCAAGAGCTTTCCAACGAGTACTCATGGGCCCCGAGAAGCCTTCTGGATCAAAAGTTATGGCCGTTTGAAGTAGACGATGTTGCAAAGGCCGAATCTGAATCGAACTCGCGAACAGGACTTGTATTGCGCTTGACGGTTCCACTTCTACACTTGAGCTCAAGTGGTTCTTCACCATGGTTCCTAAGGACAATTAAATCATCACAAGAATTAAGTAGTATGCCATTCTTTGAAACATTTGTATGCAAACTTAGGAATGCATTCACCTGATGGTTAAGTTGACGTGCTCGTGCTCGAATTATTGGTCCTTGAGTTTGTGGAGTTTGTTGTGGAGTTAGCACAGTTGTATCTATGGAACGGATATCCTCATCATCCTCCCCTTCTTGAATTGAAGTCGTCCTCGACTCAAGCTCATCTTCCACGCCCAAACAAGGTCGCAAATCTGCAATGTTAAAGGTGGGGCTAACCCCAAAATCTGCAGGCAAGTCCAACTTATATGCATTATCATTAATACATTCAAGCACTCTAAAAGGACCATCTGCACGAGGCATGAGTTTAAACTTTCTCAATTCAGGAAATCGTTCTTTACGCAAGTGTAACCACACAAGATCACCAGGTTAAAAAGTAATATGCTTGCGTCCTTGACTACCAGCCACTTTATATTTAGCATTCATAATCTCAATGTTCTCTTTAGTTGTCGCATGCATCTTACGTATCAAATCAGCACGTTGTTGCGCATCAAAATTTATCTTCTCTGAAGCTGGAAGAGGCAACAAGTCGATAGGTGCACGAGGTATGAAACCATAAACAATTTCAAAATGGCATTTCTTTGTGGTAGAATGCAGCGAACGATTATAAGCAAATTCCACATGAGGCAAACATTCCTCCCACATTTTTAAGTTCTTTTTAAGCACAACCCTAAGCATAGTAGACAATGTTCTATTGACTACCTCAGTTTGTCCATCAGTTTGGGGATGACAAGTAGTGGAAAATAACAGTTTAGTTCCCAACTTTCCCCACAAGGTTCTCCAAAAATGACTAAGAAATTTAGCATCACGATCTGAAACTATCGTATTCGGGATACCATGCAAGCGAACAATTTCCTTAAAGAACAAATCAGCAACATGTGTAGTATCATCACTTTTATGACATGGTATAAAATGAGCCATCTTAGAGAATCTATCCACGACAACAAAAATACTATCCCTCCCCTTCTTTGTTCTAGGAAGCCCTAAAACAAAGTCCATAAAAATATCTTCCCATGGTATGCTTGGAACAGGAAGAGGTATGTATAAACCATGAGGATTAAGTCGTGACTTAGCTTTTTGGCACGTGGTGCAGCGAGAAATGAAGCGTTCGGCGTCACGCCTCATCTTTGGCCAATAAAAATGGTGGAACAAAATGTCATCAGTCTTCTTCACGCCGAAGTGGCCCATCAATCCTCCTCCATGCGCCTCCTGTAACAACAAAAGATGAACGGAACCAGCAGGAATGCATAGCTTACTAGCACGGTATACGAACCCATCATGCACAACAAATTTATTCCATCCCTTTCGCTCTTGACAATTTAGCAACACATCTTTAAAATCAGCATCATGCTCATATTGCTCCTTTATTATCTCTAACCCAAAGATTTTGAAGTCAAGTTGTGAAAGCATGGTATATCTCCTAGACAAAGCATCAGCTATCACATTTTCTTTGCCCTTTTTATATTTAATGACACAGGGAAAAGATTCAATAAACTCAATCCACTTAGCATGTCTACGGTTCAAGTTGGTTTGACTTCGAATATGTTTCAAGGATTCATGATCAGAATGTATTACAAACTCTTTGGGCCATAAATAATGCTGCCATGTTTCCAAAGTTCGAACTAGAGCATATAATTCTTTATCATAGGTAGAATAGTTCAAACTAGGACCACTTAACTTTTCACTAAAGTAAGCGACAGGTTTTCCTTGCATTAACACACCCCCAAGACCTATGCCACTAGCATCACATTCTAATTCAAAAGTCTTGCTGAAATCAGGAAGTTGAAGCAAAGGGGCATGTGTTAACTTATCTTTGAGAGTGTCGAAAGCTTGTTGATGATTGGTGGCCCAAGTAAAAGGAACACCCTTCTTTGTAAGCTCATTCAATGGTGCAGTGAGGGTGCTGAAATCCCGAACAAAACGCCGATAGAATCCAGCGAGCCCGAGAAAACTCCGCACTTGTGTGACCGTTTTAGGAGGCGGCCAACTCTGGATAGCGATGATCTTGGCTTGATCAACCTCAATACCCTGTGGAGTAACAACATAGCCAAGAAAACAAACTCGATCGGTGCAAAAGGTGCACTTTTCGAGGTTACCAAACAAACGTGCATCTCTCAAGGCAACAAAAACAGCACGTAAGTGTTCAAGATGTTCATCTAGTGACTTGCCGTAAATCAATATATCATCAAAGTAAACTACCACAAATTTACCAATGAAAGCACGTAAAACTTCGTTCATTAATCTCATGAAAGTGCTAGGGGCATTAGTTAAACCAAAAGGCATCACTAGCCACTCATATAACCCGAACTTAGTTTTAAATGCCGTCTTCCATTCATCTCCAAGTTTCATTCTAATTTGGTGGTATCCACTACGCAAGTCAACTTTAGAAAATATTGTAGAGCCACTTAATTCATCAAGCATGTCATCTTACCTAGGAATAGGATGACGGTATCTAATGGTAATATTATTGATAGCTCTACAATCAACACACATACGCCATGACCCACCTTTCTTTGGAACCAAAAGTACAGGAACAGCACATGAACTAAGGCTTTCACGTACGTACCCTTTGTCAAGCATGTCTCGCACTTGACGCTCAATCTCCTTAGTCTCCTCCGGGTTGGTTCGGTATGGCGCGCGGTTGGGTAGGGAAGCTCCTGGGAACAAATCAATTTGATGTTCAATACCCCTAATTGGTGGTAGCCCTGGGGGTATCTCAGCAGGAAACACATCCTCAATTTCCTGCAAAAGGTTAGTGACAGCAGACGGCAAAAAGCTAGATACATCATCAAGTGAAAATAAAGCATCTTTGCATATCAAAGCATAGCATGGCATATCATCATGACAAATTTCAGCAAGATCAGGTTTGGTTGCAAGCATGACACAACCCTTTAATATAATTCCCTCGGTCCTATAACTAGGTTCCAACTTCTCTTTCTTAGATGGAAAAATATTCTTCACTACTTGCTGATTTTCAGATTCATGTTCAAGTTCTTTCTTCTTATTTTCAGCTAGCTCTTTATCACAATTAGCAATTTCAGTAGGGGTCAAATGTAGCAAAGTTATTTTCTTTCCTTTGTGCACAAGAGAGTACTTATTACTTCTACCATGATGAGTTGCATCGGTATCAAATTCCCATGGACGACCTAATAACAGTGAGCATGCTTGCATAGGTACTACGTCAAAATCAGCAACATCATGATAGGAACCAATGGAAAAATGCACTCTCGCAGATTGTGTTACCTTCACCTTACCGCTGTTGTTGAACCATTGAATGTGGTATGGGTGAGGATGCGCATGTGTGGTCAAGCCAAGCTTCTTGACCAATCCCGAATCCACCAAGTTATTGCAGCTCCCGCCATCAATTATGACACGACCACGGCAATCCTTGACGATGAGGAACATCTGAAATAGATTATGACGTTGTAGCTTCTCCTCTTGCTCTCTTTGAGTGCTCAATACTCGTTGCATAATTATGGTTCTATAATTCGCCGTAGCAGCGGCACCTAAAATTTCCTCACCATCGCTATCTGTCTCATGATCATCACCATTACCTGCAAGGTTAGCTGCAAGAACATATTCATCCTCAACATCACTAGCACTTACATAACCTCCATCTTTTGTCGCAATGTACGCCCGCTGACTTGGGCAATCTCTCATGACGTGGCCCATCCCTTTACAACGGTGGCACACAATTCCCGTCGTACGGTCTGTGGAAGCAACCGATGAAGAGCTCTTTGCTGGTGCTTGCACACTAGTAGATTTGCTCGTCTCGGGTGCGCGTGATGATGGCGGCGGTGCTGCTAAACGCGCCCTACTCACAGAGGGGGCAGCAGCTCAAAAAACAGGAGGTGGGGCTGTCTTGGTTTGCCCAGGCGTCGATCTCGATGTAGACATATCTCCAAAGTTGCTCCTTGTCCTTTGTTGCCTACCCTGCAATTCTTTCTCTTCCAAACAAGCAAGCTGGACACAATCTATTGATATCATTATACTCTTTGTAATCAATTATGTCCTGAATTTCACGCCTTAAGCCTCCATAAAAACGAGCCATCTTATCCTTGTCATCCTCTACAACATTACAACGCAGCATGCCTATTTGCAGTTCTTGATAATATTCCTCGACAGATCTATTACCTTGGTCTAAGCGCTGCAATTTCTTACGCATTTCATGTTTAAAAGCAAGAGGAACAAATCTAGCACGCATAGCTTCCTTCAATCTATTCCATGTATCAGGTCTTAAACCAGAATTAACTACTTGAGTCCACCAAATGATAGCAAAATCTTTAAATTCACTAGTGGCTTGTCTGACTCTATGCATTTCAGGAACTAGATGGGCATTAAATTTTTGTTCAACTGTCATCTCCCAATCTAGATAAGTTTCAGCATCATAAGTACCCACAAAAAATGGTATGGTAAATTTGACTTTAGCAAATGGATCATCATGAGCACGAACATTGTGGTGCTGAAAATTATTACCTCCCATACCGTGACAGTTTTGTTGTAGGCGGTGTCGTTGGCGTGCATCTTGGGCAGCAAATGCAGCGCTGGCGTAACGGTCTTGTCTCTCATTATCATCTCCCTCTTCGAGATCTTGGCCTGCATAGTGATCATACTCACGTCCATTGTTTGGCGGCCGATTCCCCATTCTTTCAAGGCGTGCAGTGAGTGTTGCAATGCTCTCATTGATGGAACGCTGCATTGTATCCATCTTCCTATCAATGTCCTTAGTAATGGTAGCACGTTGTTCATCCAAAAGCGTCATGAGCTCTCCCTTTAAAACACACTCTTGCGCATCAGACGTCTCACCTGCCATGGTTAGTAGCAAACAAAAGACAACACAAAGGTATTATCCCTATCAACTACTAGGTGGTGGGAAGTGGAATCACACACTCTCAAGCATCTTACCACACTCTTACGAGTGTTCTTACCAATGCAGCAGGTGGTACAACCGGTGGCTGGATCGTGACACCGTGTCGAGCGTGGGTACGATTGCAAGAGGGGACCTGTCCTGATCAAGAGTACGTGGAGCTTGGAAGGCACAATATGGTAGCAAAAAGGATCAGCAATAATCAGTTCAGTAAATGCAAGTTGAAATATTGTTCAAAATACTCATGAAAGGTTGCTGATCCTAGCCTAATCACAGCTAGCAAAATCAAGCCCTATGCAAGGAAGTGTATGTACGCACACGCAACGATCAATGTGACTTGATGTAAGCAAAGGAGAACCTCACAACAAGTACTAGGAGAGACGCTAGCCCACTACTCAAACTTCTTTCTAAGGGCACAAGATTATTCGCGCGATGTAGAGCACAAAACAGCGATATCGATAAATCACGAACAGCCCTCCAGATTGAGCAGATACAACAGCTAGTCTCAAACGATGAAAAGGCAGAGTTGTATATGGATTATATATACTCGTTTGAAAGGTTGCGACGAGATCTACAGCTTTATCAACTGGACGAACCCCAAATTCCGAAGGGAAGACTGAAAAAATCGCCAAAGACTGAAAAGCGAAATCTTGCGATGCCATTTTAGGGCTAAAGATGGCCGATTTTGAGGGCCTTGGAGGGTGACAAGCACTTCTCTGTCATATTTTCAGATGCGCATCGTCGTTAGCTTTCCAACAAGTACAAGAACGTCGAAAACGGACACCGTATGCAAAAGTTATGCCCGTTTTACTGAAGGTGTGTCGGAAACGGACTCGAATTCGTTTTGGCCTCAATTGAAACTGCAATAACTTTTGATTCCGTGGCCAAAATTGCTCAAATTTTTTTATGGAGGCTTCTGGATGTATGAAGAACAGCTCCACCAATTTTCACTATTTTTGGCCAATGTTTGATGCACGTTCTAAATTTCGGCAAAGAGGGACTCTCTCTCCAAATTTCCAAATTTCTGGAGGCTTTCCTTTTTTCTCTCTCTCTTTTTCCCTTTTTTCTCTCTTTTTTTTTGTTTTTTTAACAACCGAAATCAACTCTCTCTCTCTCTCTCTCTCTCTCTCTTTTGGAGTCCGAAACCCTAATTTTTTTCTTGCACAAGTGGGAGGCACAGCAGAGGATGGAAACACCTGGGGGGGTCGCGGCTAGGGTTGGCAGTGGATGGAAGGCCGTAGCAAGGATGGCGGCGCGGCAAGGATGGGGGCTGGCAAGGGGGTCGCGGCTAGGGTTGGCAGTGGATGGAAGGCCATAGCAAGGATGACGGCACGGAAAGGATGGGGGATCGGGGGCGGCAAGGATCAAGAACACACAACGATGAAGCTACGCAAAGAGCACGAGATGCAACTGGACAATGACGAACTAAACTCTGACTAGACTAGCAATCAGCAACTTGAACACGATAATGTAACAAAAAATTCAACAAGCAATACCGAAAAGAAAATTGCAAAGGCACAAGGGGGTGTTGGGACAGCGGAAGAATAGTACGAATTTTTTTGGCTAATTTTCTGGAGTTTATGGGATGATACGATGAATATAAACTAATCTAAAAGGGACGAATTACCTCACGGGCAACCCTTGCTCTGATACCAACTGATGTGACGATGGCCCGATCTTCCGAGAGGTACTGATAAGTCGATTGTGGAGATCTCGACGTTGATGATCCAAAGGCTCCGACCAAAACAGATCGAACCCCTCGCAATCACTACACCACTGCTCCGTTGGTTATCAACCGTGTCGAACACGGTTGACCTCCCCAAGAAGGCTATCTCCTGCAAGCGAATCGAGAACACAAGCAAGAGAGTTTAAGATGCAATCTGAAATTACGAATAATGTTTAAGTTCACAAGTTGGGATTCCTCAACCGAACATGCGGTGAAACTGCTAAGCAGAATAATCTCTTAAGAAAAACCCGAGAAAAACTAAAGGGGTGCGACCTCCTTAAATAGGGGAGGGGGAAGCCGCACTTATCTAATGAAAAGGGATGTGGTACTATTCGAAGTTACTGTTCATGCAGCCGTGGTATTGTTCATGTGAACAGTACCAGCCCAAATAGTCTAAGTTACAAGGCCCTCGGCCCACTTTGACTCGGACTAAAAAAGTGATGTGTCTTTTTTCAGAGTTTCTGATCTGCTGGGATGGAGTTTGGATGTGAGACTAGATCCATCTGAAAGTAGACTTCAAGAGCTTTCCAACGAGTACTCATGGGCCCCAAGAAGCCTTTTGGATCAAAAGTTATGGCCGTTTGAAGTAGACGATGTTGCAAAGGCCGAATCTGAATCGAACTCGCGAACAGGACTTGGATTGCGCTTGACGGTTCCACTTCTACACTTGAGCTCAAATGGTTCTTCACCATGGTTCCTAAGGACAATTAAATCATCACAAGAATTAAGTAGTATGCCATTATTTGAAATATTTGTATGCAAACTTAGGAACGCATTCACCTGATGGTTAAGTTGACGTGCTCGTGCTCGAGTTATTGGTCCTTGAGTTTGTGGAGTTTGTTCGGAGTTAGCACAGTTGTATCTATGGAACGGATGTCCTCATCATAGTTTTCTTGTATTTTGTTTGCTAAGTTTTTCCATGTTGAAAACTTTTGTTCTTCGCTTGTGTCGGCTAGACCAACCGTAAAGAACCTCTACGGAATCCAACCTTTTGAGCTCAATATAAATATTTGCAATTTCAGATTGATTGTTATCTTGTTCTTGCGTGTTCTTCGGTTGCATGCAGGAATAGACCTTCGTGGTCAGGTCAACCGCGTTCTTGGCACGGTTGATAACGGCTTGGAGTGTGGTTCAGAGATTCCTAAGGCGCAAGCGACGTCGTATGGTTGTAGTCGGGTCGCAAGAGTCACCTCCGTCAAAATCGAAGTTATCATCCTATCGGAAGATTGGGACCCCATCGCCTCATCAGTTGATATCAGAGCTTCAGTTGACCGGTAGGAATTTCTTGTATCCGTAGTTATTAGATTGATTTTTATTTCCCATAGTCCAGAAAAATTGCCCCACAAAAAGAGTTAATTTCCGCTATTCAAACCCCGTTGTGCCTTTCAATCTGTTAGTTTTGGTTTGCTAAATTGAATTTGTGTCCGTCTTAGCCTTGTCTAGTTGCTGATCATATCTTTGTTCCTATAAAAAATCGAAACAAAAAAAATCCCCCACCCCAAACCCTAATTCCAATTCGGCTGATTTTTCCTTCCTCTGCAGTCGCCACCAAAAACACCCTAACTTTTGATTCCGATATTTTTTTTGAGTGAGACCATCGCCATTAGATTCAAAACTTCATTGTCCATCTATCTGTAAAATTTCACATCATTCCAGCAAGGCAGTTAAGAGATATATGCGGTGAAAGTTGACCCAAATTACTGAATTGAATCTGCAACAGTCGACACTTGTGAATTTTGTGCGAATGTTTCGGTCGGTTTCCAGAACTTTGCCCCAAAACAAAAGTTGTAGAAAAATCCGTCAGAAAATGGAGAAAAAAGAATCATTAAAAAAATCAACCGACAAAAAGTTACGGCCGAAATACCGACGTGCTGTCCAATGGATAGAATCTTCAGTTTTCAAGTTTTGGGTCAATCCTTGTGTTCTTCAATTCCAGATTGCATTCAATTGAATTATCTTGTATTTACCACTCCTATACATTGCCATATACATATTTTAGCCTTCTTCTATCCTTGGTTGATCAAAAATATGTGCTAAGTGCTAGATACGAACTATAATTCAATTCTGTGCAATTTCTGAAATTAATTGATTGTTTTCCTTTGCTACAAAATACATAGCCTATCCAAACTCCACTTTTCTGCTAACCGAACAGGTCTCACTGTACCTTGCAATCGCTTTACTCATCACTTGAGTTAGATTTATCACGAACCAGCCACCGGTTGCACCACCTGTTTGCCTTGGTAAGAATTTGTAAGAATTTGGTAAGAGCTTGAGAGATGCGTGACTTGATTTGAGCCTACATATTCTAGTAGTTGATAGGAACATTTACTAGCAATGACAGGCTTGAGAAAATTGGTAGATTATGATGTCATCGCGGGCAGATTTGAACTCGAAGGGAAACAATTACCGGTATATATCTTGCCACTCACCGCTGAGAGTACGTCGTCGGACTACTTCTTGTGGGTTACTATGTTGAATAGCTACTTTGAAAGACAGGATCTTGATCTTGTTGAGAAGATGAGCATGACAAGGACGGCGCTGATTGGTGATGTTCAACATTGGTGGTCAAATCTCGAGTTCCACTATATATACATATGGGAGGAGATGAAAAAGAAATTGCGCCATCGTTTTGTACCTCCAGCACCCATCGTCACAAGCGAGGTGCAACCAGAGGTAACTAAAAATGTTGATATTGTTTTGGTTCCTACTCCATCTACAGATACCACCGAGATACTTGAAGAGGTGAAGGATGATCTGGTGCATCTTATGCCATTAGAGGAGAAGTTTGAGGTACCTACAGTATCTGATGAGGACAATAATGACAAAGGTGCTGATTTGGTACTACAAAAAGACATAGAGCAACCTTGTGAGTATATACCTGGGTAGTACAATCTTTTGATATTCCTTGTGTTGACTTGAACGAACCATGTGCTGATCTAAATTCTCATAATTTTGCACATATCGAATTAATTACACATAAGGAAGTATTTGATAGAATATCCCCTGCTGATGCATTGTGCTATATCATGCTTAATGAGGCCGTTAGTTTGGATTGTGCTATGGAGAAAGTTTCTGAACTTGCATGTTCGAAATTCTTGTTTAGTGCGTACACCCCTGGGTATAAGTTTAATTTGATTGGAGATTATGGTGTAGAAAATCAATTTTTTGTATATCGAATATGCATAACTTGTGATCACATGGATGAATTGAAGCTTGCTGTTTTAGACAACAATTCTTGTGTGTTGAATCTTGTTTAATATGAGAGGGAAGTAAAATTTAGTACTCATCCAATGCCTATGTGTTCATCTCTTTTTGCACCATCTAATATGGACAATCTGAATAAAGATGATGAATTATGGAAGAACTTACAAATCTTTTCACCCTTGCTAGATAAATTTGCTATTGCTCCATTGAGATATGATTATATGGATGAACTTTGCTTAATTCCAAAAGTTGTAGCTTTGCCCATATGTGCCACCACTGCAAGTTTACAACTTCAGATATTTCAATTGCATAAATGCTTCACTTACATTTGCAAATCTATTGCAATAATTGCTGTGTGAGAAATTTTAATTTGGTCATTGACATATATGACTACTATTGGGTTAATGATACGATGATCTTCTATGATTGCTGCTATTTTCTAATATTAATTGTGCAACAACGAAGAATTGTTAAAACGGATGACATATACATATACCATGCATACACCTTGGCTTTTTTTACTATGCTTGTTTTAAAGAAGGGGAGGATGATGAGGACACGACCCCTATGGATACAACCATATTTGCTATGCTTGTTGTTCCAATTACAGAAGCTCCTACGCATCACTTAAATTATAAGGTAAACTCGTTTCAAAAAGGGTTTACTTTGTGTGATAAAGAACGTATGATATTACATAATGAGAGTTTGTTGCGTTTGTTATTATGTACCGAGATTTATGATGAAGATCATGCAATACGTGAGGCTACACATATGCTAAAACCAAGGACGGTTTTCTATCAAGAAGGGGAGGATGATGTGACCACACCACCAACACATACGACCATAGCGCCCAATATCAAGATTGAAGTAAAGGTGAATTCGTTTCTTCAGTTTCAACATATTTTAAATGAGAATATGATGCTACCTAATGATGAAAATATATATTTTTGTAGCACCACATCACTTTTGCACCAATTCAAGCAAGAGTTCAACTTGTACACGTTTTGGAATCCAATTCGGCCTCCAGATCAGTTCAGAATCAGCTTGACGGCCCAACTTCAAATGTGCATAACTTTCACATACGGGGACCGTTTGAGGTCCACGAGTACCCGATCGAAAGCTTTTTTTTGTCCTCTTTCTAATGGATCTAGCCTCATCTCCAAATTCCTCCTATGCTTGCCGCAATCACTCAAAGAAGGTGCTGCGTCACCTATTTGGATCAAATTGGGCCTTGTAATGTTTGGGCCCAAAGGGGAGGTGCCCCCCTCCTAGGCCCATACTATTCATGGGGTTACTGTTCACGTGAACAGTACATGAATAGTACCACCCCTTTGTTTCTTAGTTTTGTGCGGCTTTCCCACCCTTATTTAAGGAGGCTGCACCCTTCTAGTTTTCTTGTATTTCGTTTGCTAAGTTTTTGCATGTTGAAAACTTTTGTTCTTCGCTTGTGTCGGCTAGACCAACCGTAAAGAACCTCTACGGAATGCAACCTTTTCAGCTCAATATAAATATTTGCAATTTCAGATTACTTGTTATCTTGTTCTTGCGTGTTCTTCGGTTGCATGCAGGAATAGACCTTCGTGGTCAGATCAACTGCGTTCTTGGCACGGTTGATAACGACTTGGAGTGTGGTTCAGCGATTGCTAAGGCGCAAGTGACGTTGTACGGTTGTAGTTAGGTCGCAAGAGTCACCTCCTGTCGGAACCCGGAGCAACGACTCCTGGATCCTCTGTGTAAATCGCACTAGTCCAGGATCAGCTAGTGCACACAGCGTACAACAAAGATAAATTTCAACCATAATGACATTTATTAACTGAATACGGGGATGAATGCCAAAGTTTACATCAACGGCGCATAAGCCAAAATTAATTAATAAGCAGCGGAAGAAAAACCGAAGCGGAAGAAGCCCACTGAGCTTGCCCACAGGCAAACGACAGTAAGACGCGGCCTATTCGTCCAGATCTTCACCGTAGTTGACGTCTTCCTTCTCTGTGTGGAAAAAGCAACGTGAGTACAAACTTGTACTCCGCAAATCACCCGGGAAAATGCAACATAATGATAAAGGCTTCAATGGAAGGCTTATAGGGTTAGTTTGCATAAAAAAGCATTTAAGAAATACAATAAGTAGATTGAAAATGCTGAATTTAATACAGTAAATAAAAACAATACTTGGGTTAGAAAATAATACCGTCAGTGCAGGCTACGACCATACACCAACCTATCCACGGGCATCCCACCCGGACCATCTTTTCCAAAAGATCACGTATGGATTCCATCCATCCACACGCTTTCACTGCGCAACTCTGATGAATTCCATCCATTCACCAGATTTCAATCTCTCACGAATTCCATCCATCCGCAAGGTTTTCATCTCTCGTGGATTCCATCCATCCACAAGGTTTTCAAAAACATTTTGAAAAAAACAAAGTCTAATCCATGAAAAACTTTTACTCAGCATGCCCATGACCATGGGCACGGCTATCCAGGATAGATTATACACTCTGCAGAGGTTGTACAGCTTTATCCACAAGACACGATCATCCCGTTGTACCACTAGATTACACACTTCCTTAGGTGTGCGGTGGGGAGTCATGACAAGGCCTTTACAATGCAAAGCCTTCAACCTGGTCGAGCCAACTCTAAGGTTTCACCCCAGTAAGGAATCCACCAGACCGGGACCCCCTCTTGAGCCTAGACGAGACTTCTCATGGCTTAACCACGCTCGCCCAAGTGAGACTTCACATGGCACCAACCACGCTCACTTTCAACCTACGACTCGACTCAGATTGGGACTTCACAAATTATTCAGCCAGGGCTGTCCCATACCAGCCATGTGGTAGTACGATTAGGGCTTTGCAACAGTAGCTCACAGACCGGTCCTTAATTGACTCAGGCCCCACCACATACCCCCGTGCACGACAATCAACCACTGCGGCTCCAACCAACAGGGCATGCCTGCACCCACCACTCTAACCAAATGCCTAAGTCTAAACCAGGTTTTATATTTGTTTTCAAAATAATTCATAACACTCCTTGACTCACCAAAGTCAAGAGTTCATATCATTTTATGTAAAAAGGGTCATCATTTTATGTGAAAGATATCCCAAAACCAAGAATATTGCTAAGCAGGTCTAAGCATTTATTATAAAGTATTCCTAGCCAATACTAATGTACCAACTAGGGTTTGATCTAGGGTGACAAGGTATAAGGAATTCAAATTCAATGGAGGGATTAACAAGTAGGCAATAACTAAACTTAAAACTGAATTGAAATACGTTGAATAAAAGTATGCGTGCAATATAATTTAAATCAAAATAATTTTATTTTGAAAACTGGGATCAACATGATCAAGGAGGGTGACTTGCCTTGCTCTTCAACTTGGTTTGAATCTTCGTCGAAGAAATCTCCCGAATCGTCGAAGTCTACACGTGAAAATAACCCACCAAATTCAAATAAATTCAAATTGAACTCACATATTTGAATTGAGGCTAGAAATGGATAGAGGGGAGTTTTTGATGAATTTAGAAATTTGAATGGGCCAAATCGGAGCTAGGACGAAGAAGAACGGGCTCTTGGAAGATTAAATTCAGAGAAAAAGAATAAAAGGAAATATTGGAATTATTTTTGTACAGGAAATTGAGGATTATGACGTCAGCACCAAAATCATTTTCGGCCGAAATAATTTTCTACGGGAAAACCTGAATTTTGCGTCAGCATGCCGTCATCCAGGGGTTGGGCCGACTGACATGTGGGCCTCGGTCCATGGACCGGGTCCACGGAAAGGGTGGTGGCCGACGTGGCAGGGAGGTGCGGGTGGCGCTGACGGGGCGGCCTGGTGCGCGGGTGGCGCCGATGTGGCTAACACGCCTGCACGGGTCGGCTGAGGTGGCTTGGTCACCGGCGGGGGGCGCACGGGTCCCTAGGGTCGCCGGCGGCAGCGGCCACGGCGGAGGACGGCGAGGGCGGGAATGGAAAGTGGGGCACGCGAGGAGCATGCCTGTACCTCCGGCGAAGCTCTGCGGTGGACGGAGGTGGCCGGCGACGAGGTGGAGGCGACGGAGGCGTTCGGGTACCGGCGGACGGGGCTCTCCGACGGCGCTTGGGCACGGGGAAGAGGCGGAGGAGACTCGGCGTGATGCGGCGGAGCTCGGGGTGGCCTCGGCGGGACTCAGGCGGCTCTCCTTCCCCGGAGATTCCTCGCTGGAGGAGAAGGCGGCGCGGCGGAGCGAAGGCGCACGGTGGGGGAGCTCTCGGGCGCTTGGGGGTGCAAATGGGAGGTGGAGCGAGGTGGAGTGGGAGAGGGCGGTGCTCGGGGGTGGCTTTTATAGGGCCGAGGGGGTGGAGGCGCGTCAGAATTCCTCGCCGGAGAAAGCGGGGAGGTGGGCGGCGGTTAGCTGCGGATAGAGTCCAGGCGAGTGGGGGAGTGGGCGTCGTGCGCGGAAACGGGGAAGAGGTGGGCGCGGGCTTGCGGCGCACGAAGAGAGAGGCGGCGTGCGGAAGAGATAAGGGGAGGAGGTGGCCGATTAGGGCGGAGGCGGTTGCGGGCGGCGGCACGAGGAGGGAGACGGCGCGGGGTAGGGGACGGGCCCGACAGGTGGGTCCGTCCTGGCAGCGGGGCGAGAGGGGAGCTAGGCGGGGTGTCGGATGGGGATCAGACGGCTGGGGCGGGTGAAGGGTTTTAAGCGAGCGGAGACGGCCGAGATCGCACGGGCGAAGATGAACGGGCGACCAAGATGGAGGCGGGGGTTAAGTGGGCGGGGGTGGCCGAGATGGGCTGGGGCGGCGTGGCCGCTATCTGGGCCGCACGCGTGGCGCGCGGGGAGGGAAGGGAGGCGGGATGGAGGTGGCGACGTGGGCGGCATCTGGCCGTCCACGTGACGGCCGGAGGGAGGGGAGGGAATTTTATTTTTGGATTTTGATTTCCAGATTTTCAGAAAAGCACAGAAAATACAATAAGCCTTAGAAAAATACCAAATGACCTCCAAAAATTCCAGAAATATTCCTAGAACCTCCTGGAGACATTTTAGACTTAATGAAAATATTTCCAACTAATGTTGGTATTTAATGTTCATATTTAAAATACTTTTTATTTTCGAAAATACATTTTTAAACTCCAGAAAAATCCAGGAAACCAAATAAGAACCAAGTAAATCCAAATTTTTAATTTAAAGTAGAATTTTTGTAGAAAATCAAAATATCATTTTATTTAATAATTTTAGGTTTTTTCTGAAAATGCTTTTCAAATCCAGCTATTTCAAAAACAGAAATTCAGGGCAAATCCAAATTTGAACTTTAGGCACAAAAATACTTATTTTAAATTAAATTTTATTTTATTCTATTTTTATTATTTATTTTTTTATTTTTTTATTTTAGCGAAAATTTGGGATGTTACACCTCCGCCAAAATCGAAGTTATCATCCTATCGGAAGATCGGGACACCATCACCTCATCAGCCTTAAATGCAATATTCAGCTACTAGTCTCAGTTGATGAATAAAAATATGAAGGAAGCTCACAGACTACTATTTGGAGATAAGACCAAGTGAATCAACTAGATGAAACAACTAGCAATGACAGAACAAGCGTTCTGGAGATAGTTGGCTCACAGGTTTTCTTGATTTTGTTAGTCTTCGGTTTGTGTATGGATGGAAACCTTGCAAGGCCAAACCAACAGAAAAGCGTGTGCAATCAACTCTTGCCATTTCGAATGGGAGCAAACTGATAGCATTCAACGCTTGCATGTGCACACCAATAGCAATCTACAGCATGTCGCTTTGGACTCTTGACTTCTCCGTTTGGATTTCGGCCAGAAAATCACGGACAACACCTACTGACTTTCAGCCAACAGCCAGATCAAACAGCAATTTTGATTTCCACAAAAAAGTAAGCCGAACAGCAATGATGTGATTAAAAATCAATTCGGCAATCAAAAATCAAACGACGGGTTTCCTGCCGGCCAGCCTTGATTGTTTTTGTTTTTTTGAGATCAATATGATTCGGATAGGATTGCAAGGTAACGATTCAATGATTAAGCTATGCAAAGGAACACGAACAATCAGCACCTAAACAAAAATTCTAATGGATCAAAACCTAACAAAACTCACAAAAATAACATATGCAGAAACTAGGGTTTGGAATTTTTTTTGGTTGATGGACTATAGGAAAAAAATCAATCTAAAACAAAGATAAAAAATCATACCGAGGAAACCGTGCTCTGATACCAAGATGATACGGGGTCGCCCGATCTTCTCGACCTAGGATTGGATACTCACGTGCAACGTCTCGAATCGTAGCGATCCTCCGTTGCCAATGCAAGAACGAATGCTCTTTAATTCGCAAGATCACACGTGCCGGACTTCACGACCACCAAGCGAAATCCCTATCGCGCTCCCAATTCTTAGCGGAAAGGTTGAACGATCTCAAATTGCAAGAACTCATACATCTTCTATTGAATTTTGATGGCTACCAAAAAATCAAAGAACATGTACAAAACTTTCTCAAGCATTATCTAGTCTCCTCTCTCGTGTTTGTGAATTCTTGTCACGTAATGTTCTTCATGATTTCTAGTCATACTGTTCCCTCATTCTTATCTTTTTTATACGGCGGTGGCTGCATACTATTTCGTTCCCCCGCACATGGCTTTGGGCCGGGCCTTATTTTCCCATGCACGTGGGTGCATGTATGTATTGATCTCATGTGGGAACAGTGGCTCATTTCTTTTTATGGACAGCACAATAAGCATCCTTCCTTCCTCATGTGGCACCAATTGTATTCTTATTCTGAGTGGCATCCTAAAATTACGCAAAACATTCTTGTGAGGTAGTGAACATGTCTCATATAAATTAAAATTAAATTTTTCTCGAAACGAGTTCACGTGATAATATTTAATACGACTCAATAATTCTTTCCAGTTAAATAATAAATTTAACTGAAAAGCGTAAGACATGAGCATATCCGCATCAGTTTCTTTTCGTGCCATGATTTCGTCCGCATGCCGTTTACTAATGCCATCATAACCCACTACGAAGGAAAGCTTCACACCAACTTGGACGGATTCGAAATGCATGCTGAAATAAGCTAGGCCGCATACGAAATCCATTCAGGGTATTGGCACTCAGATTCATTTCGTACCTCGCTTTCAGGAAAAGTTATACACTAGTTGGAACCTGTTGTCAGGAAAAGTTTCACACCGACTCATGTAGATTTGAAATGGTTGCCAAAATGAGCTTGGGCAGATGTGAAGTCCACTCGGGGTGTTTGGCACTCAGTTTTATTTCATGTCGTGATTTCGTGCGCACGCAGTTTACTGATACCGTCATATCCCGTTGTAAAGGGAAGTTTCACACCACCTCCGATGGATTCGAAATGCATGCTAAAATTAGCGAGGGCATATATGAAGTCCATTCAGGATGTTGGCACTCAGTTTCGTTATGTGTCTCGATTTCGTCCCATGTAGCTCATCGTACCAGTTAGAACCTGTTAGGAGAAAAGTTTCGCACCGACTCGGACGGATTGTAATGCTTGTCGAAATGAGCTAGGGCGTATGTGAAGCCCACTAAGGTTGTTTGCCACTCAGTTTCATTTCGTGCCTCGATTTCGTCTGCATGGAGTTCATAGTACCCCTCGGAACCTGTTGTGGAGTTAAGTTTCACGCCAAGAGAGACGGATTCAAAATGCATTCCTATATAAGCTAGATCATATACGAAGTCTATTCGGGGTGTTTGGCTCTCAGTCTCATTTCGTAGCTCGATTTCATCCGCGTAGAGTTTGTAGTACCTATCGGAACCCGTTGTGGAGGAAAGTTTCACAGCGACACGGACGGAACCAAAATGCATGTGATGTGAGCTAGGGCGCAGATGATGTGCATTAATGGTGTCTGGCACTCAGTTTCATTTCGTGATTCGATTTCATTCGCGTAGAGTTTGTAGTACCTACCGGAACCCATCGTTGGGATTGTTTCACACCGACTAAGGCGGATTCGAAACACATGCTGAAATGAGCTTTGTTGCATATGAAGTACATTCGTCTTGTTTGGCACTCAGTTTCTTTTCGTGCCATGATTTCGTCCGCATGCCGTTTACTAATGCCATCATAACCCACTACGAAGGAAAGTTTCACACCGACTTGGACGGATTCGAGATACATGCTGAAATAAGCTAGGACGCATACGAAATCCATTTTGGGTGTTGGCACTCAGATTCATTTCGTACCTCGCTTTCGTCCGCATGTTGTTTGTCACACTAGTTGGAACCTGTCGTCAGGAAAAGTTTTGCACCGACTCATGTAGATTGGTTTGTGCAAAACAGTGAGAATGAGAATGACGCAATAATTGATTCATACATATACCATGCATATGTGTTATTCTTTTTGCTTACTACACCTCCAGGAAACAATAATGTGAAAGACGGAAGGGGTGTAACTGACCAATACAAATACCATGCATACACATTGTATTCTTTGTTTAATACAATTTCAGGCTATCAAAAGCCAAGGATGGCTTTTCTTGAAGAAGGGGAGGATGATGCGGATACACACATGCTTAGCACTTTTAAGTCAAACACATTAGTTCACTGGAAAAAAGTATTGAGCCGCATTAAATATTGTGAGGTGAATTTGTTTCTTAATGAATTTCCTTCTATTCGTGGGAACGGTATACTACCTTATGCCAAATTCTTGTTTATTATTAGGTTTGAATATTATGATGATTCCGGGGCCAAAGCAATGGAGAAGCACAAGGAGGGTAATCAGATTTGCTACCAAGAACAAAAAGCTCAAAGCCCATAGGAATGGAAAGGAGAAAGCCAAGCAGCCCATGCAGCTGATCAAGGAGGAAAGAAGCCCATGCAGTGGGAGAGCAAAAAGGGAGGAGCCCAAGGACTTAAACTACAAGTTTTGGATAAGATTTTCAAGCCAAATTCAGACTTCCCACGTGCTCAACCCAATTCAAACTTGGATTCAACTCAGAATTCAATTCAGATTCGGTTCGGGACAACCTAACAGACAGTTACTAAAAAGGTCATAACTTTCACAAACGGAGTCCGATTCAGATGTTCTTGTACTCTTTGGAAAGATAATTTTAAGGGCTACGCAATGGATCTAGTCCCATCTTCAAATTCATCACGGATACAAAGTTATGACCGAAACAATATGATGGGTGGAAAATATAGTTTCCTTTTTGTGAGAGTTCGTATCTAAAACCATATAAGGTTGAGTTGTACTTGGTTTGGGAACCATATGTACATCCCAATGGGCTATATAAGCCTTGTATTGGCAGCCTTTAGGGCAGATCACGTTTGATAATAAAATACTCTTGTTCTTTTTTATGGCCGACCCAACTTGAGGGAATTGTGTAACATCCTGAAAAATTTAAATTTGAAAATATGAATTTCTTGAATTATTTTTGCACTATATTCTATTGAAATTTGGATTTCATGGTGTTTTTCTAAATTCGGTTGAGATTCCAAAAAAATAAATAAATAAATAAGTTCATAAAAAACAAACATTGGTAATACCCTAAAAGGAAATATGCAAATAATAGAAAACTAAAAATTGAAAACCAGAATATGAAAAGATGATCCAGTATAAGAAGAGGGAAACCTGAGTTAAAAATATATATACATATATATATATATACACACACACATATAACCTAAATGATAATAATAGACACTCTAGTTTAATAGTGGGAAATTTAAAGTGTGAATGCTAAATGCCATTCCAAAAATCAGTAAAATGTTAATGCAAATAGAAAATTCAAAATCAAAAATCCGAAGTTCAGAAAATGATTAATCCTATCTCTATTTTCTTTGTTTTTCCCCTACTCTCTATTACAAGTGGACCCCATTCCTTTATACATCCTCCTTTCTTTCCCCTCTCACCTCTCCTCACTGCCAGCGGGTCCGGCTCCTTTTTCCCTGCCAACAGCCCGGACCGGACCCCCCATGCGCGCAGCCCCTGTTCTCTCCTTCCTCCTCCCTCACACGCCCGGGTCCCCTCTCGTCTCCTCTGCGCTGGGTCAAAAGCCGCCCCCACCGCGCCCGCGTCAACGCGCGCCTGCCGCCGCCCCTGTCTCCGTCCTTGCGCCCGACACCGCACGTCACCAAGCCGCCCCGCCCATGCCCTGCCGCCTCAGCGAATCCCGCTGACCCGAGGATCGCGGCGCCCGTGCCCTGCTCTGCCGCGCCCACGCTGTGGCCGCCGCGCGAAATCTGGCCAAATGCCCGCCGCTCGGCCTTTAAAACCCCCGTTTGAGTTCCCAGCCGCACCGCCTTTCCCCACTCAACCTTCCCTCTCGCGGTATTGAAGCCCCTCACTCGAGCTCACCGGAATTTCCCAATTTTCCCAATTCCGGCCGTGCGCCACCGTCCCCACCATTTCCACCACCGCCACCTCCTCCGTCGATTTCGCTCCGATTCCTCGCTGTGGGAGTGACAACACGGCGCCCCGAACCTCCTCCAACCACCGGCCAACACTCCCCGCCACCCCAGCTCGCCGGCACTGTGCGCCCACTTGCGCCGTCGAAGGCTCCCGTCGCCGGCTTGCCTGAGTTCCTCTCCCGCTCAACCGATGCCGTGGTAAGATTCCCCTTTACCCCCTAGTGCTCACGCCCATGACCGTTTGTCTCTTCTCCCACTCCGGCGCCACCGCCTCCGTTCCCACCTCACCGCCGCCGCCCAAGCAGCCGCCCCGCCGACCTGCGCAATCCCGGGCCGGATCGCCTCCCCCATCGGCTTCCACAGCACTCCGGGAACCCATTTTGCCATCCAACCCTCTCCCCCTGGCCTTTCCTCGCCGGAGCACCCACCGCCGGCCGTGCGCCCCGGCTCCCCTGTTTTCGGCCGGTGACTTTCTTCATTGGCTCTCAGCCCTGCGTGCTATATTAGTCGGCTCCTCTCCCAAAAGTCACGAAACACCGATCGTTCCACTGGTTAGCTCGGCTGCGCGTTAACCCCTTGCCCTCTAGTCCCGGGTTCGATCCCACCGACCACCCCTTTTTCCATTTTATTTCATTTCAAGTTTTATACCTCATTCTAATTAGTAAAGATTATGGAAAAATTTAGAAATAAACTAGGAAAGCTAATAAATTTAATTAGAATATAAGACCAGATTGTTTAGTATTTAAATATGGAATAGTTATCATGTATGAATAATTGTGCTCTCATTTTTATTTAAACCTACATGTTAGTTAAGGCATTGCTAAAGAGAAACAACTTTGGCTAAATATCCAAATTTAGTAAAGATGCCTTAATAATAACAATAATTGAAATATGTGCTCCATATTTACCATGCCATCTTAAATAAACCTTAGACGTAGACTTTGTAAAAATAACAAATATTAAAATATAACCCTATATAGCCAGCATTGCCAGATATCTAAATTAGAAATAGAACTAAGCCCAATAGAAACTAAAAGCATAGATAAAGTAATAATGGTACTATTAATTATGTCTTAATAGCAGGATTAATTAAATTAGGTCTCTTCATAGAGTAAACTAAACAGTGGGGTGTGACCATAAAAATTTAAGTTAGAGATCATATTACTATACAATTACTAAAATTTAATAGACCTAGGATGTCGTACATTAAAATGACCTAACCAATATGTGTATATACTCTAAAGTAAACATTAAGCCATTAACACAAGTAATTAAGGGTCACATAAAATGATACATATCAAACCCTGTTCAGATTGCTAAGTTTAAACTAAAATTTAAAATAAAGCCTAATAGTAGCTAAAGTATGAGCAACATAACAGTAGCGCCATCAATTAAATCTTACCACTAGCTTTAGTACATATTTATATGGAGTATAATTATATATATACAGCAAGTCGGGAGTCGTATAAATAAACCATAGTTTAGTAATAAATGGAGGCACATGAAATATCATACCACAAAAGGTTATAGACATAGGCTATAAATTTAACTCGGTAAACTAAGGTTTGCAAACATCACTCATATAGATATACATATACATCATATGCCCTGAAAAGTAACACCCGACAAAATGATACCTACTCATAGGTCCACCCTAACTCATGGAACTTCCTTGATAAATATAAAAATAAATAAAAGAAATTGTTAATAAAAAGATCAGGTCATCGTATTCTACCACCGACTTTACCTCCAATAACCCAAATCACCCATTAACTCATAATAAAACTAAATCGAGTTTATTCGGATTTATCTGGATCTTTTGAGTTATTTGCTTTCATTTGGATTCAGTTGTTGTCACGTAATTAGAAACTGGGAGTCATGAAGATTCAGTGGATCCAACAAGATTAAGCTCGAAGTGAAAGATAAAGATCAGAAGCTCAAGAGAAATCATTGTGTGAGCTCAAGACCGCGGTAAACAGCGCCAGGCGAGTCAATACTTTGATCATGTTGAACCTACATTTTCTTCAAATTACTTTGTTTTAAATTATCAAATTGCATGCTGTTATTTTATATGCAAATACATGTTTAATTTAATATTCTAGTTATATGCCCATTGTTTGCCTTAAATAATATTACCTCTCCTTTGGAATATTTGAATGTGTGAACCTTGTCACCCTAGTAAAATTATAATAGTAACATTTCAAAAATAAGTCCCTAATTATATGCTATGCTTAGTACTGCATAGATACTCAGGGGGCGCTGAAATGCCCCAAGCATCATTGTCATTTTTAATCATGAGAAATTGGTTTGGACAGTCATGGTGGAAATGACTGGTATATATTTGGACATGATTATTTTATACTCCCAAAATCCCCAACTTACTTAAATATCTGGGCGGATTGGTTTGAGGGTGTGAGTGTGGTGGAGTGGATGCACAAAGTGGGTTAGTGGTAGACCGACCAGATACCACTAAGGACCGAATCTTGTCATGACCTCCTGTATAAAACAGTACAACCACAAGTCTATAAAATACAACTTGGCTAAGTAAATTTATCGAAATCCTCGGACTCATCTCACTGGTAGTGGATAGAAGTGGTTATGCACGGGCACGGGGGCCCTAAGGGACACCAGTGGTGGGTGAAGTTTTCCCCGCTGTTCTAATCGTTGCAGGGAGTTGAGAAGCCTGGCTGCGTTAGTAACTGGGGGAAAACATCCCGCGCATAGATGGGACCCACCGCAAGTGGGAGAAGCCCATAAGGTGAGATGAGAAAAGGGACTAGATACTTTGAAAAGTCACTGTGATGGTCTGCTCAACCACACCTCTAAGGAATCGTGTGGGGGCAACGAGTTGATTGTCTCTTGTGGTGAAAGTGTAAAAACTCTGCAGAGTCTAAAACTATTCGAATAGCCGTGCCCACGGTCATGGGTGGACATGGGAACTTAACCAGATATAGTTCTATTTCAAAATGCTTTATGAACGGGAATGGAAAGTGGAAGGGCAGTGGAAAGCCCTGAGTTGAATTGTCCTGGGTGTCGTCCCAGTGGTAAGTTAAGCGACTATAACACTGAAAGATGCCATATGGTGCAGATGCCATGTAACGGTGGATGGACTCTGGATCGCTATTATTATTGCATATTCTTGAACATTATGCTTTTGTTCAAAACTGCTAGGTCTCAGGAAATTTCTATGTATTATATTTTTAAATAATGGTAACATTTCTCACAAATAAAATGTCAGGAAGAATAAATAGAGTCGTAAGAAAGGAAGATGGCTGTTTATGGCAATCACATAAAGAAGTTGGTGGATTCATGATTGATCATAGGAGGGTTAATGATAGTGTGGAGTCTAGGAGAGATAAATGGGTGGAGCCAAATGGATATATAGGCTAGATAGATGAATTATATGATTTTTGGTGTATTAGGAAATGCGAAGGTAATGGTTGGATTATAATACTGATATTTGATATAAATTCTTGGGAGATGTTGACAATATTGGGATTAATAGGATTTGAACAATTTCTAGATGGATGAATTGATCTCGGAAATTTGGAGGTATGAAAATAACTATAGGGGATTAATCTTGATCAATGATATTCTTGGTGGAGATATATTAGTGAATCATAGACCTGATCAATGATATTTTGGTTGATATTTAATAGAGAATCCTAGATCTGATCAATGATATTCTTGATGGATGTATACTAGCGATTCATAGACTTGATCAATGATATTCTTGGTGGAGGTACAATAGTGAAGTAGTTAGAGATGGATAATGGATAATAAGGTTGATAATTGGAAGAGCAAATTATGGTTGTGGATCAATAACAAAAAGGATTGGATTGTTAGGGATTAGAATACAAACGATATTGGTGGATTAATTAAGTGATATTAGACAAAGGATGACACTACATGTTTAGAGTTTTAGACAGCAAACCATATAGAGATTGTATGATCAGGGGATTAATGAAATGATGTCGCTCACTGTTTCGAGGGGTAAATAGAAATCAATATAGAAAGAAAGTGATCGGTGGACTGGTTAAATGATGTTACTCGCTGTTTGGAGTCTTAGACAGCAGTCAATAATTAAAGTGTATTCGGTGGATTAAGTCAATTATGGCAATTGTTGTGTGGAGTTTAGGTAGCAACCATAATACTAAAATTAAATCATAATAATGCTACCAAAAGCGATTTTTGGCAAATAAAATAACCCGAGCCTCTCCTTTGTTAAGCCATGCATACTATTTGTTTGCATTCTATGTATTGGCTCGCGGAGCACGGGGTTGGAGTGCTCACTCTCGCTTTTGCGACAAAATTCAGAATCAGGAATCAAATCACCTCGCCTCAGCAACAAGATTGGACACGCTGGCCGAGAAGATGAAGATGTCAAGGGCTAGGTCGCAAACCTCCAGTTGGCTGCCTGTGGGCATGTCCTGAAGGTCCCACCTGTGTGCTTCGTTCTTCCGCTGCTGCAATTTAATGATTTCGGCCTTATCGGCCCATGAGTAAGTCTACTATTATATTTACGCTTCTGCATGATATGTATTTTGATATTCATTACTGTAACTGTGAGCACTATCTACTGATCCAGGGAATAGTGCAGAAAATCACAGAGGAATCCAGATTGAAAAATCTGGGTCCCTACAAATTGGGAGTTTGCTGAAATCAAGATTGTTCAACCGTTGGGAATTGGGAGCGCGATGGAACTTCATCAGTGGTCGTGAAGTTCAACACGTATGGTTGGGCGAATTATAGAGTGCTAACTCTTGCATTGGCAACGGGGGATCACTACGATTCATCAAATCCACGTGAGTATCTTGATCCTACGTCGAGAAGATCGGGCGACCACGTATCATCTTGGTATCAGAGCGCGGTTTACTCGGTAGGATTATTTACCCTTACTTTTAGATTGTTTTATTTCTGTCCTATTGTCCATAATCGAAAACAAGCTATCTAACAACATCGGCTAGCGTTTCTCCTAGTACTTGGTGCAAAACTAGCTATCTAATCTTTAATTTCAGATTGCCTCTAGTTAGCTCATTCCTTTGTTTGCATCGAGTCACATTGATCTTTGCGTGTGCGTTTATATACTTCACTTAAATCTTTTGGATCAGCACTTAGGCAAAGTATTCTAGCTTGGATTATTACTTAATCTTACAACATCGTGAAATTCAGATTGTGTAGGATAAACACTCTCATACCAAGCTCCACCATATAACCGTTGTTGTGCAAGTAGTGAACACTCTTAAATTCGCTTGATCATTACTATGTTGTTGTCACTTCTACCAGGTGTAAGTTTTTATTGGCCTTAATTCACTTCGGAAGGGTAAGAACTTTACTTGGAAAAGAAAACAATGAGATTGAGTGATTTCCATAAAGCATTATTCTACATAGCTATTTTTTTCTTGCATAGCTAACCATGTCAGGTGGAGGAGAACACCATGATGAGAGTGGTGAGACAAATGAAACTCAAGCATTCATCAAGCAATATCAATTTGGGGCACTCCGTGAACACTTTCAACGTGAGTTACGCCAAGGGCTCGATCAACTCCATGAGAAGCATGATGCTTTTGCTGATCAAATTGCAAGGGAGATGCGAAATATGGAGATACAAGCTGATGAAAATATGCGCCAATTGTGGGAGGACATTGGAGCCCTCACTAGGCTCATACAAGATCGTAATGGTGGCGATGAAGCAAGTGTTCAAGGAGGAGAAGCTGCTGCACATGTACCTCCTGCACCGCAACACCGAGTGGCGGCCAACGTGGTGCGTCCGCCACAGTTCGGAGGACAAGGAGGAGGCCATGGAGGGCCTGGCCAAGGCCTAGGTGGAGGCCATGGCGGTGCTGCACATGCGATGGAATGGGATGGTGATTTTGCTTTGCATTACAATGATCATTATCGTCGTCAATGCAATGAAGCTGATGGATTGGGCAAGCTCAAGTTTTCCATGCCCAAGTTTGTAGGTGGTACTGATCCCGAGGAGTATCTCACTTGGGAATTGAAGGTTGACAAAATTTTCCGTATGCATCACTATACAGATGAGAAAAAGATACAGTTGGCATCACTTGAGTTTGAAGATTATGCTTTGGATTGGTGGGAACAATTCATTACTCAAAGAGCTGAGAATGGAGAAGACCCTGTTGCATCATGGCAAGAGATGAAGCGAGAAATGAGAGCCCGTTTTGTTCCTCGTCATTACAAGCGTGATCTATTTGATAAATTGCAGAATATGAAGCAGGGAGCACATTTTGTGGAGGAAAAGAGATTTATGGATATGCGTACACCACAGTTTCATCCAAGCCCATATTTCAATTCTTATGCCTCAACAAGTGTGATACATGGGAAGATGACCGAGCATGGGATTTTCCCTTCGGTCAAGAAGACATATAGTGTTGCCGCATTGCTACAAACACCACTTGAGATGTATCAAAACCCATGTAAGGATGAGTGCCACATTGCCATACATATGATGCTACCTAATGATGAAAAGATACATTTTTGTAGCACCACATCACTTTTGCACCAATTCAAGCAAGAGTTCAACTTGTACACGTTTTGGAATCCAATTTGGCCTCCAGATCAGTTCGGATTCAGCTTGACGGCCCAACTTCAAATGTGCATAACTTTCACATACAGAGTCCGTTTGAGGTCCACGAGTACCTAATGGAAAGCGTTTCTCGTCCTCTTTCTAATGGATCTAGCCTCATCTCCAAATTTCTCCTATGCTTGCCACAATCACTTAAAGAAGGTGCTGAATCACTTGTTTAGGTCAAATTGGGACTTGTAATGTTTGGGCCCAAAGGGGAGGTGCCCCCCTCCTAGGCCCATACTGTTCACGGGGTTACTGTTCATGTGAACAGTACATGAATAGTACACCCCTTTGTTTCTTAGTTTTGTGCGGCTTTCCCACCCTTATTTAAGGAGGCTGCACCCTTCTAGTTTTCTTGTATTTCGTTTGCTAAGTTTTTCCATGTTGAAAACTTTTGTTCTTCGCTTGTGTCAGCTAGACCAACTGTAAAGAACCTCTACGGGATCCAGCCTTTTGAGCTCAATATAAATATTTGCATTTTCAGATTACTTGTTATCTTGTTCTTGCGTGTTCTTCGGTTGCATGCAGGAATAGACCTTCGTGGTCAGGTCAACCGCGTTCTTGGCACGGTTGATAACGACTTGGAGTGTGTTTTAGTGATTGCTAAGGCGTAAGCGACATCGTACGGTTGTAGTCGGGTCGCAAGAGTCACCTCCGCGAAAATCGAAGTTATCATCATATCGGAAGATCGGGACCCCATTGCCTCATTAGCCTTAAATGCAATATTCAACAGCTAGTCTCAGTTGATGAATAAAAATATGAAGGAAGCTCACAGACTACTGTTCGGAGATAAGACCAAGCGAATCAACTAGATGAAACAACTAGCAATGACAGCACAAGCGTTCTGGAGATAGTTGGCTCACAGGTTTGCTTGATTTTGTTAGTCTTGCAAGGCCAAACCAATAGAAAAGCGTGTGCAATCAACTCTTGCCATTTGGAATGGGAACAAACTGATAGCATTCAACGCTTGCATGTGCACACCAATAGGAATCTATAGCATGCCGCTTTGGACTCTTGACTTCTCCGTTTGGATTTCGGCCAGAAAATCACGGACATCACCTACTGACTTTCAGCCAACAGCCAGATCAAACGGCAATTTTGATTTCCACAAAAAAAGTAAGCCGAATAGCAATGATATGATTAAAAATCAATTCGACAATCAAAAATCAAACGACGGGTTTCCTGCCGGCCAGCCTTGATTTTTTTTGTTTTTTTGAGATCAATATGATTCGGATGGGATTGCAAGGTAACGATTCAACGATTAAGCTACGCGAAGGAACACGAACAATCAGCACCTAAACAAAAATTCTAATGGATCAAAACCTAACAAAACTCACAAAAATAACATATGCAAAAACTAGGGTTTGGAATTTTTTTGGTTGATGGACTATAGGAAAAAAATCAATCTAAAACAAAGGTAAAGAATCCTACCGAGGAAACCGTGCTCTGATACCAAGATGATACGGGGTCGCCCGATCTTCTCGACGTAGGATTGGATACTCACGTGCAACCTCTCGAATCGTAGCGATCCTCCGTTGCCAATGCAAGAACGAACGCTCTTTAATTCTTAAGATCACAGGCGCCGGACTTCACGACCACCAAGCGAAATCCCTATCGCGCTCCCAATTCTCTGCGGAAAGGTTGAACGATCTCAAATTGCAAGAACTCATACATCTTCTATTGAATTTTGATGGCTACCAAAAATCAGAGAACATGTACAAAACTTTCTCAAGCATTATCTAGTCTCCTCTCTCCTGTTTGTGAATTCTCGTCACGTAATGTTCTTCATGATTTCTAGTCATACTGTTCCCTCATTCTTATCTTTTTTATACGGCGGCGGCTGCATACTATTTCGTTCCCCCGCACATGGCTTTGGGTCGGGCCTTATTTTCCCATGCACGTGGGTGCATGTATGTATTGATCTCATGTGGGAACAGTGGCTCATTTCTTTTTATGGACAGCACAATAAGCATCCTTCCTTCCTCATGTGGCACCAATTGTATTCTTATTCTGAGTGGCATCCTAAAATTATGCAAAACATTCTTGTGAGGTAGTGAACATGTCTCATATAAATTAAAATTAAATTCATCTCGAAACGAATTCACGTGATAATATTTAATACGACTCAATAATTCTTTCCAGTTAAATAATAAATTTAACTGAAAAGCGTAAGACATGAGCATATCCGCATCAGTTTCTTTTCGTGCCATGATTTCGTCCACATGCCGTTTACTAATGCCATCATAACCCACTACGAAGGAAAGTTTCACACCGACTTGGGCGCACACGAAATCCATTTAGGGTGTTGGCACTCAGATTCATTTCGTACCTCGCTTTCGTCCGCATATTGTTTGTCACACTAGTTGGAACCTGTTGTCAGGAAAAGTTTCACACCGACTCATGTAGATTTGAAATGGTTGCCAAAATGAGCTTGGGCAGATGTGAAGTCCGCTCGGGGTGTTTGGCACTCAGTTTCATTTCATGTCGTGATTTCATCCGCACACAGTTTGCTGATGCCGTCATATCCCGTTGTAAAGGGCGGTTTCACACCGCCTCCGATGGATTCAAAATGCATGCTAAAATGAGCGAGGGCATATATGAAGTCCATTTAGGATGTTGGCACTTAGTTTCGTTATATGTCTCGATTTCGTCCCATGTAGCTCATCGTACCAGTTGGAACCTGTTAGGAGAAAAGTTTCGCACCGACCCAGACGGATTGTAATGCTTGTCAAAATGAGCTAGGGCGTATGTAAAGCCCACTCAGGGTGTTTCTCACTTAGTTTCATTTCGTGCCTCGATTTCGTCCGCATGGAGTTCATAGTACCCCTCGGAACCTGTTGTGGAGTTAAGTTTCACGCCAAGAGAGACGGATTCGAAATGCATTCCTATATAAGCTAGATCATATACGAAGTCTATTCGGGGTGTTTGGCTCTCAGTCTCATTTCGTAGCTCGATTTCATCCGCGTAGAGTTTGTAGTACCTATCGGAACCCGTTGTGGAGGAAAGTTTCACAGCGACACAGACGGAACCAAAATGCATGTGATGTGAGCTAGGCGCGTAGATGTTGTGCATTAATGGTGTCTGGCACTCAGTTGCGTTTCGTGATTCGATTTCATTCGCGTAGAGTTTGTAGTACCTACCAGAACCCATCGTGGGGATTGTTTCACGCTGACTAAGGCGGATTCGAAACACATGCTGAAATAGGCTAGGCTGCATATGAAGTACATTCGTCGTGTTTGGCACTTAGTTTCTTTTTGTGCCATGATTTCATCAGCATGCCATTTATGATGAGGACATCACTTCTCCGGATACACACAACACTCCTCCGCTTGACATTCAAGGACCAATCACTAGAGCTCGCGCCCGACAATTGAATTTACAGGTGAGCTCGTTTTAAGTACTTCTTTTTGTTCATTTGAGAATCGATTGCTACCTAATGATTTAATTATGATTAGGAACCATGAAGAGGACCTGGAAGTACTTGGAGAAGGGCTACGGAATGCACAAGTCCAGCAAGAGCGGTCGAATCATGTTGGAGGCCCAACTCAAGCCGACTTCGAATCCAATTCGGAGTCCAGGACCAGGCCGCACTAAAACGGACACCCAGATCGCATCCGGGCTCCGTTTTGGACGTTCTACATATGGATGGAAATCTGAGAAGACTACCTTTCCAATGGCTCTAGTCCCATGTAAAAATTCCTTTTGAGTCAACCGGAATCGTTGAAACAAGTGGGCGTTCAGAATCTGTCAGGGTGCTGCGTCACCGTCTTTTGGGCCGCTCGGCTTTGTATCGTGTTGGAGCCCATTTGGGCGCGTCCAGGGGTTTTGCATGCCCCTCAATCCTTTATATCCAGCCGCCACCCCCACCATTAGGGTTTGGCGGTTTTGCTTAGATTATTCTGTCTTTGAATAGTTTCGTCGTTCATCGGTTTGTGAGACCCTAACTTTCGAGTGCTAAATCAATACATCTGCAATTCAGTTGTGTTCTTCCTTGTTCTTGCTTGTGTTCTTCGATTCGCAGACGAGGATTAGCTTTCTTGGCGAGGTCAACCGGGCTGCGCACGGTTGATAACCTGAGGAGACGTGGTGCTGCGATTGCGGGGTTCGGAACGTGTTGTTCGGAAACCGGATCGAATTGTGTCGTGCCTCCACCAAATCGAAAGATGAGGTGAGATGTTGAGCGGTTTGTGGCTCGCTGCACTACATGTCAAAAAGCTAAATCTCGCTTGAATCCACATGGTTTATATATGCCTCTTCCTGTTCCTTCTATTCCGTGGGCAGATATTTCTATGGACTTTGTTTTAGGATTACCCAAGACTAAGAAGGGGAGGGATAGCATTTTTGTTGTTGTGGATCGCTTTTCTAAGATGGCTCACTTTATACCATGTCATAAAACCGATGATGCCGTTCATATTGCTGACCTCTTTTTCAAAGAGATAGTTCGTTTGCATGGTATGCCTTCTACTATTGTTTCAGATCGTGATGCCAAGTTCTTGAGTCACTTTTGGCGTACTCTATGGAACAAGTTGGGTACAAAGTTGTTGTTCTCTACAACATGTCACCCACAAACTGATGGCCAAACCGAGGTGGTGAACTGCACATTGTCTACCATGTTGAGAGCTGTTTTGAAGAATAATTTGAAGCTGTGGGAAGAGTGCTTACCGCATGTTGAGTTCGTATATAATCGAGCGGAACACTCCACCACCAAGGTAAGTCCTTTTCAGGTAGTGTATGGATTCAATCCCCGTGCCCCTGTTGATATTTTACCTTTGCCTACTAGTGAGAGAGTTCATAGTGATGCTAAGGAGCGTGCTGATTTTATTGTCAAAATGCATGAGACTACTAAGGCAAACATTGAAAAGATGAATGAAAAATATAGGATTACTGGTAGTAAAGGTAGAAAGGAAGTTAAACTTGAATCGGGTGATTTTGTTTGGTTGCACTTGAGAAAGGATAGATTTCCTGAGTTAAGAAAGTCAAAATTGATGCCTAGAGCTGCTGGTCCTTTTAAGATAATTGAGAAGATAAATGATAATGCATATAAACTTGAGTTGCCTCCCGAGTTTGGGGTTAGTCCCACCTTTAACATTTCAGATTTGAAGCCATACTTGGGAGAAGAAGATAAGGCTGAGTTGAGAACAACTCCGCTTCAAGAGGGGGAGGATGATGAGGACATCACTTCTCCGGATACACACAACACTCCTCCACTTGACATTCAAGGACCAATCACTAGAGCTCGCGCCCGATAATTGAATTTACAGGTGAGCTCGTTCCTAAGTACTTCTTTTTGTTCATTTGAGAATCGATTGCTACCTGACGATTTAATTATGATTAGGAACCATGGAGAGGAACTGGAAGTACTTGGAGAAGAGCTACGAAATGCACAAGTCCAGCAAGGGCGGTCGAATCATGTTGGAGGCCCAACTCAAGCCGACTTCGAATCCAATTCGGAGTCCAGGACCAGGCCGCACTAAAATGCACACCTAGATCGTATCCGGGCTCTGTTTTGGACGTTCTACATATGGATGGAAAGCTGAGAAGACTACCTTTCCAATGGCTTTGGTCCCATGTCAAAATTCCTTCTGAGTCAATGGGAATCGTCGAAACAAGTGGGCACTCAGAATCTGTCAGGGTGCTACGTCACCGTCTTTTGGGCTTTGTATCGTGTTGGAGCCCATTAGGGCGCGTCCAGGGGTTTTGCATGCCCCTCAATCTTTTATATCCAGCCGCCAAGCCCACCATTAGGGTTTGGGGGTTTTGCTTAGATTATTCTGTCTTTGAACAGGTTCGTCGTTCATCGGTTTGTGAGACCCCAACTTTCGAGTGCTAAATCAATAGATCTGCAATTCAGTTGTGTTCTTCCTTGTTCTTGCTTGTGTAATGGCAAGTGCAAGATGGTTTAGGTCATCCAAAACTCCCCCTGAGTTCATGCCAAGTGCAATGGCAAGCAGTCTCATGAGAAAGAATTGGTGAGATCAGTTTTTTCGCACAAAAGAGATCTTTTTGCATTCATAAATGGTTGTACTAACTCATGTGTCATCAAGAACTAGCATAGCTCGATCTAAAACTCAACACAGATTCAAGACTCAACTCAACCTATTTGACATGGTATGAATCATAAAAGGATAACTAAAGAAAGTCTAGTCTCGAGAATTAACAAGACAAGTTTCAATTCTAGTTGAGCAATTTTAATTAACTCATCATGGAAAAAACTAGTCTACACATATGAAGTCATGATCAATCTAGCAATGAAGCACAAATCATGGCAGGATGTAAAGCGATGTAAACATGTCATGAAAGGATAATAATCAAGACTCCATGTAGTTATATTACAAATGCAGAATGACATGCAGGAAATCCAGCTCCCCCTCAACATGGGATGCAACTTTTAGTTCAAGTTGAGTTATGTCAATATTAAGCTGCAGAAGCTCCCAAATGAACTCCCCCTGAACCAAAGCAATAAAATCGAGAAGCTGGCAAGAAAATCAGAAAAGGCAGTCCTTAAAGCATAGACAAGATGTAGAGAAAACTATGGCTCAGACTGACTCTCATCTACCCCATATGACTCTAAGACTATCAACTGATCATCTAACAGACTAAGGAGCAAACACGTACCCCGTCTACCCGAGAGTGGCCCAACTCTCGCTAGAACCTATAAGAAGTGAGTGAGCTCAACCTAGTGAGAAGAGAATCAGCTAATAAGCAGCATCCTAGAATCATAAGATGAGAGCAAGAAGTCTAGACAACTAGACAAGAGAAGCACTCTAATCTATGCAAGGAGGACTAACCCAATGCACCCGTATGCAATGCAACAGAAAGGAGTAAGAGCATAATCAATATAATAAAGTAGTAAAGCCTAAAACTCCCCCTCACAACAGTCCATAAGGACAAACCACCCCAAGCTCTCCCCGCAGGGCTGAAAACCTAGAGCTATCCAAAGGCTTGGTAAAGATATCGGCTAACTGGTGGTCACTCTCCACAAACTGGAGCACTATGTCACCCTTCTCTACATGGTCTCGAAGGAAGTGATATCGGATATCAATGTGCTTGGTCCGAGAATGCTGCACTGGGTTTTTAGCAATGTTAATCGCAGAAGTGTTATCACAAAAGAGTGGAACACTGTCGATAACCAACCCAAAGTCCCGCAGGGTCGAGACCATCCAAAGCACCTGACTACAGCAACTGGCTGCAGCAACGTACTCGGCCTTTGCAGTGGACTGTGCAACACCGGACTGCTTCCTCGAGGACCAGGAAACAAGAGAAGTGCCAATGAATTGGCAGGTGCCAGAAGTGCTCTTCCTATCTATCCTACAGCCAGCAAAGTCTGCATCTGAGAAGGCTCTCAAAGAAAGGCAGGATGAGGAAGAGTACCAGATACCAAAGTCAATGGTAGCTCGAAGGTACCGAAGGATGCGCTTCACCACCTGGCGGTGAGATACGCGAGGAGAAGCCTGAAACCGAGCACAAAGACACACGGAGAAGTGTATGTCCGGTCTCGAGGCAGTGAGGTACAAGAGGGAGCCGATCATACTGTGGTACTCCTTCTGATCAACTGGCTCGCCGTCCTCATCTGCGTCGAGTGAGGCTGAAGAAGCCATAGGAGTGGACACCGGCTTGCCATCACTCATATCAAAGCGCTTAGGAGGTCTCGAGTGTACTTGCCCTGATGCAAGAAAGTACCCTCCTGAGTCTGCTTGATTTGGAAGCTAAGGAAGAAGCTCAACTCGCCCATCATGCTCATCTCAAACTCCGAGTTCATGACATCGGAAAACTGGGAAACGAGAGCATGTGAAGAGCCGCCAAAGATGATGTCATCCACATAAATCTGGACGAGCAGGAGGTCAGTGCCATGCCGGCGAATGAACAAGGTCTTATCCACCTTACCCATCTCAAAACCATGACTCAACAGGTAGGACTTAAGCCTCTCATACCAAGCTCTAGGGGCCTGCTTAAGTCCATACAAGGCTTTGGAAAGCTTGTAGACATGGTTTGGGTATTTGGGGTTCTCGAAACCTGGAGGCTGTCTCACATAAACTTCTTCCTCAATAAAGCCATTGAGGAAGGCACTCTTGACATCCATTTGGTAAAGCTTGAAATCCTTAGAAGTTGCAAAGACAAGCAGGATTCTAATAGCCTCAAGTCTAGCTACAAGGGCAAAGGTCTCCTCAAAATCTAGACCTGGCAGAAGCCCTGAGCTACCAGTCTAGCCTTGTTCCGAATGACAACCCCATCCTCACTCTGCTTGTTCTTGAACACCCACTTAGTCCCAATGATATTGTGACCTCGAGGGGGCTTAATAAGCGACCAGACCTTGTTTCTCTCGAAATTCTCTAGCTCCTAATGCATGGCATTGACCCAAGACTCGTCAGAGAGAGCATGACAAACATCCTTGGGCTCAAAGGAGGCAACAAAGGCAGAATGGAGATAGAAATGAGTCATACCGGATCTTGAGCTTGTGACTCGCTCAAAAAGGTCTCCAATAATCTGCTCAGAAGGATGTTCTTTTTGGATGTGTCTAGGAGGTCCTGGACGAGAAGAAGAAGTGGCCTCTACCTCGTGAGCTGACGAGATAGGAACAGAGCCACTAGCTCCAGAAGAAGCAGAAGGTATGGGCTGATCGCCTTGAGATGCAGTGGAGGAAGGCACCTCAGGTGAAGGATGAAGAACTGGATCCAGTAGACAACCCTCATCTCCATCATCCTCATCATCCACAAAGATGGGCTCAGACTGCTCTAAAGAACCTGAGATATCGGGCCTAGTCCCCGGACTGGCCTCGTCGAAGGTCACCTCACATGTCTCTACCAATTTACTAGACTCGCAGTTCCAAACCCTATACGCCCGCGAAGAAGTCGAGTAACCTAGAAAGATACCATCACACGAACGTGACTCGAACTTATCTAGGTTCCCAGACTTCAAAATGAAACACTTGCAACCAAACACGCAAAATTGCGAGACACTAGGCTTTCGCCCATATCTCAACTCATAAGAAGTGCGATGCAAGTGTGCCCGAAGAAAAACTCTGTTCGAAACATGGCACGCGGTCGCAATAGCCTCAGCCCAAAACTTCCTAGGTGTAGAATACTCATCAAGCATCATCCTGGCCATCTCGACCAAGGTAGGGTTCTTGAACTCCGTGCCATTGTCACTGCGGATTGCTCGTAAGGCACCTGGGAGCTCAACCGAAAGCCTACTAAAAAGACCTCAAAAATGTGTAAACGTCTCATCCTTCGAGGCTAAGAAAAACACCCAAGAGAACCTCGAGAAGTCATCGACCACGACAAGAACATACCACTTCCCTCCTGCTGACTGCACTCGAGCTGGTCCAACTGTATCCATATGGAGCAGCTGTCCTAGTGCATCAGTCATAGTAATTATGACCGGAGGATGGGAAGCGGCAACCATCTTGCCGTGCCGGCAAGGAACACAAACTAGATCTTTGACCATCTTGAGTTTCGGCAGACCACGAATGAGATTGTGGCCGCTAACTCGGGTCAAATGATCAAATCCAATATGACCAAGTCTCCTATGCCAGAAAGAAAGGTCACAGGACTCAGAAGCAACCAAACACCGGAGAGAATCACCAGAAGACTAAGAAAAATCAGCACGAAAGATCCTCCCAAAACGCGAAATCCCGCAAACCAGACTACCCGAATAAATCAAGAATTTTGCAATTGTTTTTCTTGAAGCGAACCTCAAAACCGTCATCGGTAAGCTGAGAAACGGAAAGCAAATTATACTGCAGCTTACTAACCAAAGCAACATCTTTCAAAATGAAAGAATCATTAACGCGCACTGTACCTTTGGCGATGACACGCCCAGATGAAGCATCTCCGAAGGTGATCGTCTCATCACCTGGAGCACGGGCAAGGGAAGAAAACCAACGGGAGTCTCCGGTCATGTGTTGTGAACACCCGGAGTCTACAAGCCAAACCTTTCCCTTCCCTGCCCGGCGAACCTGAGTCAACAAGAGAGTAAAGTCTCAGTACTGGGATAAATAAAGAGTGATTTTGGCACCCAATACTGAGTAACACGTCGAGCAGATGAAGTAGTCAAACATGACTGACCTCTATCTACCCTACTCTCTCTATCACTCAAAGAAGCAGACGGTCTATGTGTAGACCTGAAGCTGTTGTTGGGCTTGACAGCTACAGAGGAGCGAGTCAAGACATCAGCAACATGCTGATCACGCCGCGGGTAACTATCTCGATGGGGGAAACGAGATCTATCCTCAGGACGGCGGGAGTCACGACCAGGAGCATATCGAGGACGAAAACCAGAAAACTCAGAAAAACCAAGTCCTCGATGCTGCCCAAACCCATCCAGCTGAACAATCCTAGACCTCGTGTGGGTCTTAGGGGCACTCACGGTTTGGGGCTGACCCTGAATACGCCTAAGAACCTCAGCACAGTCTCTCCGCGCGTTCTTGGCGCGCCTGAAGCATCGCTCGATTGAGTGTCCATCCTTCTGACAGAAGGTGCAATGGTACTTCACCTTCTGAGAGGTAGAAGTACCACGGTGAAGCTTCGCCTTTTGAGAGACCGAAGCAGCAGGTGGACTCACCTTGCTGTCAGAAATCCCTTGGACAAAGCCTGCTGACTTAAATTGGACTTTACCAGATCTGGGCTCGGTCTCGATCACACCTGGTGCTATGGGTCTGAGCACAACAGGTGGATGCTTCCTCATGTCCTCATAGAAATCATATCCTAGACCTTCATTGAACTTGCAAATCTTGGATTGGTCTAGAATAAGATTGAGCTTCTTCTTGCCTCCTACAAACCTCTCGAGAGTGTTCATAAGATACTGACACTCCCGAAAGAGAGAGGTGCAAGAAGAGCAGGGAGAAGAAGAGACAGCAGGAGGTAAGGGAGCAGATGAAGAACCAATAGCAGAAGAGTGAATGGCTTGTGCACGCACAACCGACTCGGAAGGGGCAGTCCTACTGCTAGCAGTTTGGTTCACGTCGCTAAGCGTCTCAACCTTACCCTTTCTCCCCCACATCAGCAATCACATCACAATCAGTTGATGGCTTCACTAGTTGATCCTTAGTTAGCTTCAAACATTTTTCATCCAAAGCAACGAGTTCAAGTTTTAGTTTGTCACAACTAATGCATGGTGAGCTAATCGGGTCCTTAGTCGCGAACTAAGCCATTTTCTTATTAGTGTCAATCATTTCTTGAAACTGTTTTGAGACATATTCAAGTTCAGCAGTTAACTTAGGACAGTTCAAACATGAAGCAATGGGCTCAAGTAGTGAAGCTTGCAGTTCAGCAATTTTATGGTCTGCCCGTTTTAGATTCATCTTCAACTTATTGCAATTTTCACAAGACTCGGGCAGATCCAGAAGCATGGTATAAAGACCTCTAAATGTGTTGTCCTTGTCCTCACATGAGGTGCATGCACTAGTCTCAACAGTAGTAGATGAAGCAATCCTACTCATTTCTACTTCAGCTAAGAGACTAATATTCTCCACCTTAACAATGTCAAGTTCAGAGGACAGACTATCATGCGAGGTCCTTAATTTCTCCATGTCACCCAACAGAGCATAGCATGTATCACATTCATCACAGGAGGAAGAAGATGTAAGTGAAGTAATCTCCCGTGACAGTCTATCTACTTCCTTCTCCAACTCGCTACACCTAGCTCTAGATCTAGCATGAAATCTACCTAGCTTAAGAAAAACATCATTAAGCTGGTCGTAGGTGGGAGATACCTCGTCGGAGTTGGAATACAGCTCGCTGTCGCTCACTTCGCCCTCAAGGGCCATGCTGGAGAAGTCATCGCCGCCCTTGGGGTCTTGCTCGTCCGTTCCATCGTCATCGCTCCACCCCTCTACCTTGCTCAGGTCGAGGTCGTTGAAGGCGGTGAGGACATGGTGGAAGAGCTTCTTAGCTTTGCCAAGGTCACGGAACTTCTTCTTGCCTTGGGTGTGAGCAGTAGGTGATGTGATGATGGCCCGATCTTCCGAGAGGTACTGATAAGTCGATTGTGGAGATCTCGACGTTGATGATCAAAGGCTCCGACCAAAACAGATCGAACCCTTCGCAATCACTACACCACTGTTTCGTTGGTTATCAACCGTGCCGAACACGGTTGACCTCGCCAAGAAGGCTATCTCCTGCAAGTGAATCGAGAACACAAGCAAGAGAGTTTAAGATGCAATTTGAAATTGTATTACGAATAATGTTTAAGTTCACAAGTTGGGGTTCCTCAACCGAACATGCGGTGAAACTGCTAAGTAGAATAATCTCTTAAGAAAAACCCAAGGAAAACTAAAGGGGTGCGACCTCCTTAAATAGGGGAGGGGGAAGCCCCACTTATCTAATGAAAAGGGATATGGTACTATTCATGATTACTGTTCACATGGCCATGATACTGTTCATGTGAACAGTATCAGCCCAAATAGCCCAAGTTACAAGGCCCTCTGCCCACTTTGACTCGGACTGGAAAAGTAACGTGACTTGTTTTGCAGTTTCTGATCTACTAGAGTGGAGTTTGGAGGTGAGACTAGATCCATCTGAAAGTAGACTCCAAGAGCTTTCCAACGAGTACTCACGGGCCCCGAGAGGCCTTCTGGATCAAAAGTTATGACCATTTGAAGTTGACCTGTCAAGCTGAATCCGAATTGATCTGGAGGCCGAATTGGATTCCAAAACCTGTCCAACTTGAACCCTTGCTTCTATTGATTCCAAAGTGATGTGGTGCTACAAATATATATATTTTCATCGTTAGGTAGCACCATATTCTCATTTAAAATGTGTTGAAGTTGAAGAAACGAATTTACCTTTAGTTCAATCTTGATATTGGCCGCTATGGTCGTACGTGTTGGTGACGTGGTCACATCATCCTCCCCTTCTTGACAGAAAACCGTCCTCGGTTTTAACATATGTGTAGTGTCATGTATTGCATGATCTTGATCATAAATCTTGGTACATGATAACAAACGCAACAAACTCTCATTATGTAATATCATAAATTCTTTATCAAATAAAGTAAAATCTCTTTGAAACGAGCTCACCTCATAATTTAAGTGATGCGTAGGAGCTCTTGTAATTGGAACAACAAGTATAGCAAATATGGTTGTATCCACAGGGTACATGTTCTTATCATCCTCCCCTTCTTGCAAACAAAGCCGTCCTCGGCTTTTGATAAGCTGAAAATATGGTAACTGTTGTAGGGGTGGCCCCCACCTAAGCCCAGTAGGCCTGTTAGAAGGATGTAAGGTCCGAAATGGGACATATGTAATGACATGAGTGCCCCTGAGGGGAATACTCACGTGTAAGGATATAATTGTACAAGCACTCACCATTTGGATATATATATATGGCATAGGCCACGGGGAGGAACCCTAAGCCATTTTCTACTCACCTAACTCCCCACTACCATACTCTCTCTCTCTCTGTTTGGTCTGTAGCCACAACAGTTGGCGCCGTCCGTGGGGAGGACAAGAACAAGCCTCCAGATCTGAAGGAGGGTGGCACCAAGGAAAGCTTCAACATCGGTGGCGAAGAAAAAGAAGGTGGAGGCGGCAAAATCTCGCGTCAATACCAAGGCTTCGGCTTTAGTAGTTGCAGGTCCGGGTGGCGGCGCGGATGTGATGACCGTGAGCACCGGCATTCGCGACGCGACGCCCGACCCTGCCACCACTACCCCAGCGGCGACAACACAGGCGCGTCCACTTCCCTACTCGGCACGGGAGCGGTGGGCCGTCCCGGCGATGACGCGGGCTTCGTCACCAGCTCCAGGCTCCTCCACGCCGGCGCTACGGGTAGATTGGGCGCACAGGCCGTGGTCGCCGCCGTCCCGGTTGCGCCGCCGAGCGTGCTGACGGCCCCAACCGCGCCCACGGTGGAGGCCGCCCTGCTGGCGGCCCTCAGCGCGTGCCAACGGGAGCTGTCAGACCTCCGCGGGGCCGTGCGAGACATACAAGAGGCTCGGAGCCAACGCGCAACACCGGTGGCCGCGTCTCAGCCCACCTCGGAGAGGGTGAATAGCCGCGACGCTATTGCGTCCAGTCGCATTCCACTACGGCGCATAGACCCGGAGTCCCCGCTCTCCGTAGACCTGCAACAAGCGACGTGGCCCATGGACTTCAAGTTCCCGAGCGTCATTGAATCGTACAAGGGTGACTCCGACCCGCGAGATTTCGTGCGCGTGTATGAGACCGCCATCGAAGCCGTTGGCGGAGATGACACCACGAAGGCAAAGGGACTCCCCCTCGCGTTACAAGGAGTGGCGTTGTCCTGGTTCTTCACCATTGAACCACAGTCCATCTACGCGTGGGAACAGATCCGCGACTGACTCTACAACAACTTCCAGGGAAACTACGTCGAGCGTGTCGATGCGGACCAGCTCTTCGCAGTCAAGCAAAAACCTGAGGAAAGGCTCCGGGATTACTTCAAGCGCTTCGTGAAAGTGCGCTGCCAGGTCAGGGATGTTAGTGAGGCAATCGTTATCAACGCAGTAATACAAGGTCTCCGCCCGGGACCACTCGCTGAACATAACGCGTGGAAGCCACTCAAGTCGGAGGCAGAGCTCTTCGACAAAATGGAAGCGTATGCCCGAGCCGAGGAGGACGCGCGGAGGCGCAGCGGCAACGGCTCCGACGCCGGGCAAGCGGAGGACTTGTCGCAAAGAAGCAGCACAAGAGACAACCCGAGGACGGATCACAAGCAAGTGTCCGTAGGCGACACTCGTGAACCCGTCGACGGCGGGGTGCACCAAACCTCACCAGGCGACAGGCGTAAGCCCCGGCGTAACCGGCAGAGACCCCAAAAGGCCCGCTTCATCCTCGTTGCGCAAGGTGTTCCCCGGGAGGCCGTGTCAACCTCGCGCGTTGGAGGGGGACGCGAAGGAGGCCACGATGAGATGCCGCGTGCGGAGCAGGAAATCCTAGAATACGACAGATGGTGCGAGGTTCACGGCTACGGGGGCCATTTCACGTGGACATGCACCAAAGTTGCGGCATTACGACAGGCGGTGGCCCATGTACGGACCTCGGAGACACTGACCCCCGCAACAGCCCACGTACAACATATGCAAGGCAGTCCCTCGCGTGCTTGGTCCCCCGGAGAGACCCAGTGCCGTGGCATTAATGTCATTGATGGAGGCTCTTCGTCGAGCACTTCCCCAGCACAACTACCTCGGCGGGCGTCCCATTACAGCATCACCTTCACGTCAGCCGATGCCCAGGGCATAGAATTCCCCTATCAAGATCCCTTGGTCATCCAGGCCGACATTGCAGGCTACCACCACTTCGAAGGGTAGGGGACAGAGCGCTCGCGCGTCTACCTCGACTAGGCGCCAGCTCCGCTGCCACCACTTCGAAGGGTAGGGGACGGAGCGCTCGCGCGTCAACCTCGACTAGGCGCCAGCTCCGCTGACACCACTTCGAAGGGTTGGGGACGGAGCGCTCGCGCGTCTACCTTGACTAGGCCCCAGCTCCGCTGACACCACTTCGAAGGGTAGGGGATGGAGCGCTCGCGCGTCTACCTCGACTAGGCGCCAGCTCCGCTGGCACCACTTCGAAGGGTAGGGGACGGAGCGCTCGCGCGTCTACCTGGACTAGGCGCTAGCTCCGCTGCCACCACTTCGAAGGGTAGGGGACGGAGCGCTCGCGCGTCTACCTGGACTAGGCGCCAGCTCCGTTGCCACCACTTCGAAGGGTAGGGGACGGAGCGCTCGCGCGTCTGCCTCGACTAGGCTCCAGCTCCGCTGTCACCTCTTCGGAGTCTAGGGTCTGCGGCGCAAAGCGTTAGCAAGCCTGCTTGCTACTATCAGAACGAGGGGCGACATCAAGCCTGAATACCCGTGCTTTGCGTGACACCCCAGCTCACAGCATATTATATAACAAAAATAGCACGTGAGAGTTGTCGCTCAGCCCGCGTAAGACAGTAGTTGCATTACAGAAGCAGACATATGCACGGCACGGAACGCGCCAAAACCTGGAATTATTCTATGAGTCCACGCCATCTTCGCCGCGATGAGTGCCCGCACCACCTTCGCTGCGCCGAGGGACCTCTTCGAGCCAGCGAAGTACGTCCCCCTTGTTCCGTAGCGTCCGCCGTAAAGCAACCGCGGTGGCGCCCTCCCCGATGTAATTCCATATCCGGTTATGGAAGTTTCGGGTGGCGGGCTGGGCGGCGCGAACCGCATCAGATATCATCCCGGGCTGGGTAGGCAAGTCAAGCTGAGGGTTCGCCAGCTCATTGACATGCTCACACCCACCAGCGTGCAGCAAGGCAAGGGTAAGGCCAGCACTCATGTAGCCACAGTGGGTGTCGAAAGCCTTGGCGCCGGGAAGGGCGACGCTCGAGCCCTCCTCGATTCGCCCAAGCGTCTCCATTAGGTCTTGACGGCTATGAGTGGCGTCCTCCACGTGCACGGAAAGCCCCCGGAGGGCCCGCTCCAAAGACTCCATCGCCCCCACGCGGAGGCACACGCGTTGTCCCAGGATAACGCCTTCTCAGCAACGGAGGCAGTCAGCTACTCCTTCTCCGCCGTCACGACGCGCTGAGCCTCCTCCATCGCGTGTTGTGCGGCCAGTGCCGCATTCTTCGCGTTCGCGCCGACCAACTGCGCGTCGGCGATAGCCTCGTCCCGCTCCACCATCAGCACCCGAATGTGCTCGTCCTTGGCGGCGTTGGCGTCGTCCGTGACGCGCAGGTGGTCGATCTAGGTGGCTGCCAGCATACTCTGCCACCTCGCTTTAGGCACGAAGCGTCTCCCACCGAGGGACGAAGTCGGAGACCCCAAGCCCTATAGCCCCCGCCTAAGCGCCTTCGGCAGCAGTTGGGGCGCACACAGTGCCCCGCTCAATCAGGCCAGCGACATCGCGGGCACCCCCATTGCTTGATTCTTGTCCTCGTCTGGGAGACTTTGTCTCGCCTGATGTCGACGGAATAAGCGAGCAAATCGGGGAGAGTTTTGCGAAGTCGCGGGAGGAAAACGAACCACACCTACCTCCAGTACCCTCTATCGCGGCACTTCGCTGGGCCTCCACCGGGGTCATGATCACCTCGCTGGCCTGAGGAGCGACAACCCTCCCGGCTTCAGAAGCATCCCCGCTAGGTGTCAGGACCTTAGTCACTGCGCCTGCCACGCTGAACCGACCCCTCGAAGATGGCGGCGGCTGCACCCGAGGCCGTTTCGCCTTCGGAGTCGCAGGTGAAGCCTCCGTGGTTACCATGGCAGCCGCGGAAGCCGTCGTTAGTGGCAATGCTGCGGTTGCCACTGGAGGTGATGAGGCGTCATCTTCAAGAACAACGAGGCTTGGGCCCGTCGCCTTGCCACCGTATAGGGCCTCGTCGGGAGTTGCATGCCTCCCCGAACCGGTCGATCCGAGCTCAGCGCCCGTCTCACCCCCCATCCCCACGTTCTCGACCGGCGGCACGTCTGGCGAGCTGAAGGCAATGGTCTCCGATTAGACCTCGCATCGAAAGGATGGCGCCATCGCCGTCGCTCCGGGCGCTCCAAAACGGGAATTCCCAGAACCTCGCATACCCGGTTAATCCGTCTTTGCTTCGCCAAGGAAGTTGCGGACTCACGGGCCTTGTGCTCCTTCACCGTGTACAGCCCAAGAACCGCAACCACTACGCGCTCCGCATCTTCTAACCGGCATACTGCACGCACAAGCGGAGTATCATACCTAAGGGTTTGCAACCACCCAGGTGGTACTTGGCCTATGGCAGGGATACTTACAGGGCGCGGAGGGCCTATGGAGCGAAGACACCCCCGGGTGGATGCCGTCCTTCCAGTCGGGCCCCCGCCGCTCGTACTTCCATTTACAAGAAAGCGGAGATATCCCATACATAGCGAACTCCTCGGCGAGGTCACGCATGTTGAACCGGAGTGCAATCCCAGCAAGTCTCCACGCCTGTTGTTCGTCGCTGGGCCGAGGCGTCACATCCGGACAGCGGTTGAATGATATCGGCTCTCCTCGGCTTCGGAGGCCGCTCGTGCTCATCACGAGGTAGTAGAACCACCGTCGCGTCCAACCGGACTCCCACTTGTCTCGCGTGGCCAACGCGGGAAACAAGTGCGAGCAATTCGTCCTGAGCACGAAGTCCACACTGCCGAAGTTCGAGTACACCCCCCTTCCACTTTCTTTGGTTGGCACCGTGCATCATGCAGAATGGTGAACAACTCGGCGCTGGGGCGGGTACCTTCCATCCGCATCGCCCAAGTAAAGATGGCCAACCGAACGATCGCGGTCGGAGTCAGCTGCGCCAGCTCCAACCCATACGCTCGCAGCACTTCGCGAACAAAGTATGTCGCTGGGATTCGGAGCCCGGCATCGAAGAACGCCACGAAGATGATCGCCTCCGACTCTCCCGGGTTCGGCTCTGTCTCGTCAGGCCCAGGCAAACGAGCCCCGGCACGATCCTCCAGCTTCTTCTCTCGAAGAAGGGTTTGGAGAGTCTCCTCCGTGATGCGACTCCACCCCAGCACACGGGAGCAGCGGCCCTTCGACTTCTTCATGGCATCCCAGCGATGGTTCGTCTGCTTTTTGTCGCGCGGAACCAGGCGGTACTCCGCCGGTGGTGGCGTCAGGCAGCGCTAGCTCAACGAGGCGCTCTCGCTAAGGCGGCACGTAGGATTGTCAAGGGCGGCACCCCGGTTAGCAGGGAAGTCATCGCGCGCAGCCATTCCTCTCTCCCCACTGCGGCGACGAGCAGGAACGGATGCGAGAGTAGCAGCAGGATGCGCAAGAAAAATGGGAAGGAACGCACAAGCAAGCAAGCAGCCAAGGGGAACGATTGCATGCCCACAGTGACGACTTATAAAGCCCCTCGTCTCCCCCGCAGGCAGAAGATCGAACGACAGAATTACAGCGGTTCGGCTACCCACGATCGGGCAGTGCAACCGCTGGCAACCGCGGCAGGCGGCGGTAGGTGGGCGATCAGCGCGTAATGCGCCGATACACTCCTGCCGCGTGGCCACTTTCCCTGGGGAGGAGGCGAACGGCCGTGGTCGTGGGAACGCTGGCATCCCACGACGCTCCAATTACAGCTGGCCGCATGCCCCCACCCAGTGCAGGGCAGACGGAGCAGCCGCACCAGCCTGCCCCTGACAAAGGCCGGCGCGATTCCAGGCGTCATTAAAGCGCACTCCCAGGCCACGGAACCGTCTCCCCGTGCTGGCGCTACATCATGCGGAGCATTTCCCGAGACTCGACTGCCCGGGGCAGCCGACCAAGTTCGCCTCACGCCCACAATTATCCAAAGCGCGAAGTAGGGCATGCCCGGACCTCGGCCCCGTCGAGGCCTTCGGCCTGCCCGGTGCCTTCGGCCTCGAGGCCGTGCAAGCTCCGGGAGCAGAAGACAGCCCTCGCACAAGCACGAACGGAAGTGCGAACGCAAGTGTATCTAGGTCATCGAGGATCACAGGCCGATGGGACGGAGGGGGCCAAAGGGCTCAGCGGCATGGCTTCGGCCCGTGAAGCCCTTCACCATGAGAGGCTCCTGTTGTAGGGGTGGCCCCCATCTAAGCCCAATAGGCCTGTTAGAAACATGTAAGGTCCGGAATGGGACATATGTAATGACATGAGTGCCCCTGAGGGGAATACTCACGTGTAAGGATATAACTGTACAAGCACTCACCATTTGGATATATATATATATGGCATAGGCCACGGGGAGGAACCCTAAGCCATTTTCTACTCACCTAACTCCCCACTACCATACTCTCTCTCTGTTTGGTCTGTAGCCACAATAGTAACAAAGAAGCCAAGGTGTATGCATGGTATATGTATATGTCATCCGTTTTAACAGTTCTTCGCTGTTGCACAATTAATGTTATAAAACAGAAATGATCAGAAAAGCTTATTGTATTATTAACCCAAGAGTAATCATATATGTTAATGAGCAATGCAAGATTTTTCACACATTAATTATTGCCACTTGTTTTGCAAATGTAAGTGAAGCATTTATGCAATTCAAATCTTTGAATTTGTAAACTTGTAGTGGTGGCACATATGGGCAAAAATACAACTTTTGGAATTAAGCAAAGTTCATCCATATAATCATATCTCAATCAAACAATAGCAAATTCATCTAGCCAGGGTGAAGAGATTTGTATATTCTGCCATAATTCATCATCTTTATTCAGATTGTCCATACTAGATGGTGCAAAAAGAGTTGAACACATAGGCATTGCATGAGTACTAAATTTTACTTCTCTCTCACATTGAACATGATTTAGTATACAAGAATTGTTGTCCCAAACAACAATTTTCAATTCATCCATGTGATCGCAAGTTATGCATATTCGATATACAAGAAATTGATTTTCGACACCATAATCTCCAATCAAATTAAACTTATATCCAGGGGTGTCGGCACTGAACAAGAATTTCGAACATGCAAGTTCAGAAACTTTCTCCATAGCATGTGACAATTTGATAGGTAGATTCAACATGATGTAACACAATGAATTAGCAGGAGAAATTCTAGTCAAAACTTCTTTATGTGTTATTAATTCGACATGAGCAAAATTATGAGAATTTAGATCAGCACATGGTTCATGTAAGTCAACACAAGGAACATCAAAAGATTGCACTACAGTAGGTATATTGTTGTGGTTACAGACCAAACAGAGAGAGATGGTAGTGGAGAGGTGGGAGTGTGTTCCTTCACCCTCCCCCTCATCCTGATATATATATTCATATGGAGTATACTTTTACAATTATGCCCTTACATCCGTACATCCCCCTTAGGGGCATTTGAGTCATTACACATGTTACTCTGGTTCTTATAACCTCCTAACAGGCCTGCTGGGCTTAGGTGGGGGGCCACCCCTACAACAGGAGCCTCTCATGGTGAAGGGCTTCACAGGGCCGAAGCCATGTCGCCGAGTCCTTTGGCCCCCTCCGTCCCCTGCGGCCTGTGAATTTCTCCAAGCTTGCTGTTGGGGAGCTCGAGGTGTGGGATGGAGGGTGATGTCGAAGTACAGCGGAGCTGGCGCCTTATCGGAAGCAGGCGTGCGCGCGCTCCGTCCCCTATCCTTCGAACGGACGGCAGCGGAGGCTGGCGCCTAGTCGAAGTAGACGCGCGTGCGCGCTCGGTCCCCTACCCTTCGAACGGGTGGCAGCGGAGGCTGGCACCTAGTCGAAGCAGACGCGCGTGCGCTCCGTCCCCTACCCTTCGAACGGGTGGCAGCGGAGGCTGGCGCCTAGTCGAAGCAGACGCGCGCGCTCCGTCCCCTACCCTTCGAACGGGTGGCAGCGGAGGCTGGCGCCTAGTCGAAGCAGACGCGCGCGCGCGCTCCGTCCCCTACCCTTCGAACGGGTGGCAGCGGAGGCTGGCGCCTAGTCGAAGTAGACGCGCGCGCGCGCTCCGTCCCCTACCCTTCGAACGGGTGGCAGCGGAGGCTGGCGCCTAGTCGAAGTAGACGCGCGCACGCTCCATCCCCGCGCTAAGATTGGAGGCTGTTGTGGCCTTGCAGTCTGGTAGTGTGCTTTTAATGGCGGCTGGAATCACACCGACGCCTGGCCTGGCAGAGGTCAGGCTGTCGCGTCGTGCAGTCTGCCGTCTAGTGTGCAGGACACGCGGCGACTCACGACTGGTGCGTCGTGGGATGTGAGCGGTTGCGTGACCGCGGCTGTTCGCCTCTTCGCCAGGGAAGTTGGACGCGTGTGGGCATTGTGCGCTGTTTGGTCACCTACCGGGCACGGCCCTCTAAGCCCTGGCGGTTCTTCTTTCCAGATCGTGGGCAGCCGAATCGCTGCAAGTTTAAACTGTCTGCGAGAGGCGAGCGGCCTTTATAAGGTGCCAATGTTGAGGTGGAGGCACCCTTTTTGTTTTTCGATCTGCCGCTTTGCTTCCGCCCGTGCTAATTGGAACGCCAGTTGCTCCTTTTCCTGCTTCTTATTCCCTGATTGCGAAGAGTGATGGCTAGCCGTGACGACGCCTCCCACCATCCCCGCAGCGGTTCCTTGCCTAGCCAGGGCGGGGTGTCCCATCCTTCCGGGGAGTACGAGCTGGTGCCGCGGGGGGGCTCGCGTGCCAACAACTGGTGGGACGCCATGGAGCACTCGGGGGGCCGCTGTTCTCGTGTGTTGGGGAGGAGCCGCGTACCGAAGGGACGCTGCAGCGACTTGTGCAGGAGAGGAAGATCGAGGACCGCGATGGGGCTCGCCTACCCCGTCGGGACAAGACGGAGCCGAAGCCCCGGGCAATGGAGGCGATTGCTTTTGTCGCGTTCTTCGACGCCGGCCTTCGAATGCCCTCCATGTTGTTCGTGGGCGAAGTCCTGCGGGCCTACAAGTTGGAGCTAGCCCAACTGACGCCCCACGCAATACTCCGCCTAGCTGTCTTCACGTGGGCGATGCGGACAGAGGGGCGGCGTCCCAGCGCGGGCTTATTCGCCACACTGCACGACGCACGCTGCCGACCCAGAAAAGTTGAAGGGGCGGTGTCCAACTTCGGCGGTGTGGACTTCGTGCTACGGGCGTCGTGCGCGACGTTGTTCCCCGTGCCAGCCTCGCCGAGACAATGGGAGTCCGGCTGGACCCGGCAGTGGTTCTACTACACCGTGACCGACAAGAGCGGAATGCAATGCCGGGGTGGGCCGATCTCGTTTAACAGTACGCCGAGTCTGAAGGCGGAGATTGACAACACGCAAAAGCTACAGAGTCTTGTCGGTGTCGCCCGTCGAATGAGCCTGCGCGACCTAGCCGAGGAATTCACAATGTATGGGGTGGCACCCCTCTCCTCCCGGGGGAAGTATGTTGAATAGGACGGCCCTCGCGAGGACGGGTTCAGCCCATCCGTATCTCGCCTGCTTCCGCCTTTCGCTCCTTGTAAGTCACCCAGCGCGTTTTACGCGCGCTATTGTATCTGTTGTGCGCAGTGGCTCGGCTAGAAGACGCGGAGCGCGTGGTCGCGGCGCTCCTCGGCCCGTACACGCTTGAGGAGCACCAGGCTCGCGAGGCCGCAGTCAAGGCGGCTAAGCAAGGGCGGGTAAACCGCACATGCGACGCTTTGGGCATTACTGTGCCCGAGCGAGTGGTGCCGGGGGAGCTTCCCTCCGGGACTCCGGGCGCTCAGGACGGTGATAGCCCTGCGGGGGTGTTACCTTCGCGACGCCGGGCCCGCTCCCCGGCTGCCGTATGCGACCCAGCAGGCCCCTCGACAGCTGGCACAGCTGAGACAGGGCGTGCGACCGGCGGTGGGCCTGGCCACACTGTTTCGGAGGAGCGCGCCGTCTCGAATCCCCCGGCACCACCTGCCGACGCCAACGAACCCGTGCTTGCGGGCACCGTTGAGCCGGAACTCGCCAACCCGGGGGGAAGCACCGTTCCCGGCGAGAAAACCACGGTTGATGGTGCGTTATCGACCGCAGCAGTCGACGAGGGCGCGCCCCCTACGAAGGAGGCTGTGGGGGCGACGGGAACCGCAGCTGGTGTTGCCGCGAAGGAATCGCTCGTGCCGCCGCAGGCGAAACGCCCTCGGACTCTGCCCCCGCCGCTAGCGAGGGGTCAATACGATGTTGCGGGGCCTTGTCGCGGGATTACAGCGTCTGGCGCGGCCGAGAGGACCTCCTCGCCGACCACCGAGGTGCCCGCATCCCACTTGGCGTTCGAACCAGCACCACTTCCTACCGCACCGGGAGGCGTAGGAGGTAGGCGTGAGTCCCTTTCTTCATATGACTTCGCGAGACTCTCTCCGATCTACTCGCTCATTCTGCCAACATCAGGCGAGACGAAGTCTCCCGGACGTGGCGAAGGATCGAGCAACGGAGGTATGCGCGAAGTCCAAAGCCTTATGCAGGATGCCCCGCAGGTGTCCATTGCTGCTGTCGTGGCCGAGGCCCCAGTAAATCCTGGCGCGTTGGGGCCGGGGCTTGGTCGCTCGGACTTCCTCCCGCGCCTGGAGATACTTCGCGTCCTCACCGCAGCCGTGGAGCGTGCCGACAACGGCCTTGACCGAGAGGCGTTGTCGTCATGCGAGGGGGAACTGCTAGCGCTCGCGTTGCAGGCCTCCGAGATGAGGGTAAATATGTGTGCTTCAGTTTCTAGGGTACTGCCGGGCGCCTGCTGACTTGTTGTTTTTGCCAGACGCTTGCCCTCAGCCGGGCCTTTGGCGAGGCCCGTGTTCGGGAGCGGAGGGTTCTGGAAGACAGCCTTCGCGAAGCAAACAATGCTCTCGCGGCGAAGGATGAAGAGCTTCGCGCACTGGAGGGCGCCATGGCGGCCGCGCAACTCGAGGCCACGGAGGCCAAGTGCGCCGCGGCTGAGGAGCGCGCCGCCTTCCTGCAGCAGATCGCCGTCCTAGAAGGGGAGAAAGCCCAGCTGGCGAAGTCTGCTGCAGGGAATAGCCGCATATTGGAAAATGCGTCCACGTCGGCGTGGCGGGCCATGGAGTCTCTAAACCAGGCCCTCCGAGATCTGTGCGTCAGAGTGCCGAACACGATGCACGGGCCGGAGGCCCTGTCGGAGACGCTCGAGTTGATCGAGGAGGGGGCAGGCGTTGCTCTTCGTGGCGCCAGAACCTTTGGCGAGCACTGCAGCTATCTTGGTGCGTGCTTCGCCCTCGCCATGCTTCACACTCGTGGGTGTAGACATACCCATGAGCTGGCGAATCCTCAACTGGATTTTCCCGGCCGACCAGAGGTTATGTCGGACGCCATTCGCTCCATCGGGCTTAGTTTGCAGAACTTCCACCAATGGATCTGGGGCCGCTTCGGGGAAGATGCAGCGAGGGTCGCCGTGCAGCAGACGCTGCATGGGGAGGGGGACCTCCTCCGGTGGCTCGAAGGAGTCCTCCAACACCACGACGACGTCGGCACGGGTTTGTCTGCACCGCGCCAAGACTTAGCTGTTGGTCGGGTAGGGCGGGGGGATGATGTATTGGTTCTCATGCTTGTAACCATGTAACCCCCTTGCTTTTGCAATGAAACCAAGTAGCACTTTATTCTTGGTGTTACCTGCCGCCGAGTGCGAGGGGAAGACCTCCGCCTTTTGGCGGGCACGAGGGCGTCCCCCGCTGTGTCGTGACCTCGACGCTACGACTTATTTAGAGTCCGTGGACTTTGTTCTGCGCAGCGCGGACAGACAATGCTCTGGGAACAGCAATCTTTATTGAACTCCCGTTTGCGCGGGCGAGCATTATACAACAAGGGGCTGGTGGCTCTACGCTTGTCGTCCTGCTTCTAGGCGTAGTACCGCCGCAACCTGTCCGCATTCCATGTGTGTCGGAGGGCTTGTCCTTCGAGCGTGGCGAGGCGGTATGCCCCCTTCGGCAATGCTTCCATTACGATGTACGCGCCTTCCCACTTGGACTCCAGCTTGCCAGCGGTCTCCGCCTGGAGCGCCACTCTGAGAACGAGATCCCCAGGCTTGAAGCCCCGCGGGCATATAGAGCGGTCCCGGGTACGCATTGTCTGCCGCGCATACTTCTCGACATAGTGGGCCGCATCTGCCCGTAGCCCGTCGAGGAGGTCCAAGGACACACGGCGCTCCTCTTCGGGTGCTTGGACGAGGACCCTCCGCGAGCCCGCCTTGATTTCCTCTGGCGTTACTGCTTCGTCGCCGAAAAGGAGCTTGAACGGCGTGAATCCCGTTGGACGCGTTACCGTTGTGCGAAGCGACCAAAGAACACTGTGAAGCTCGCTTGGCCACTTGCCCTTCGGCAACCCGACCAGGCGCTTTTTGATGGCAGCGGAGATGGCGCCATTCGCCCGTTCGACCGCCCCGTTGGACTGGGGATGCCCTACCGAGGCGACTCGAAGGGTGATGCCCATGCTGTCACAATATTCTTTGAAAAGGGTGGCGTCAAACTGCAGGCCGTTGTCGACCGTGAGCTCCCGGGGCACACCGAAGTGACATATGATGTTTTGCCAGAGGAAGCGCTGTATGGCCGCAGAGGTTACTTTAGCCAGGGCGACCGCTTCCGGCCACCTGGAGAAATACTCCAGCGTGACTACCACGAACCGCAGGTCCCCTGGAGCTCGGGCCAGTGGTCCTACTATGTCGACGCCCCAGCGTGCCAGTGGCCACACCGGAGGAATGGGGTTGAGGCTCGTCGGGGGCCTGCGGACGATGCGTGCCATCCACTGGCACCCTTGGCACCGACGGACGAGGTCCTGGGCGTCGGTGATGGCAGTTGGCCAGTAGAAGCCTTGCCTGAACACCTTGCCGACTAACGACCTCGGTGCCAGGTGGGACCCGCACGCGCCCGCGTGGATCTCCGCAAGGTGCTCCTTTCCTCCCTCATTCGAGAGGCAGCGCAGGAGCGGTGCGCAAACCCCTCTCTTGTAGAGTAGCCCTTCGAACACCTGGAAGGATCTTGCGCGGTGCTGCAAACGCCGAAGCTCGGCGGGGTTCTCCGGCTCGGCGATGCCTTGCAAGAAATTGAAGATGGGCTCTCGCCAGTCACCTGGCCGGTTGATGTGGTGGACAACTGCCGCGTCCCGGTTGTCCTGCGCGATGGCCGCCTGCAATAATATTTCGTAAAATGCCCCATCAGGGGGGCAGTTGCTGGCTGGCCGCCTTAGCGAGGGCGTCGGCCTGCTCGTTCTCCGCGCGGGGGATGGCCTTGACGGTGACGCCCAAAAAGTGCCTTTCCCTCGCTCTCACGGCCGCGAGGTACTTGGCCAACCCAGGGTCCTTGGCTTGATATGACTTGTCCACATGACCAGCCACCAAGCGCGAGTCGGTGCGGACTAGCACCCGTCTCGCGCCGACCGCCTTGAGCTTCGTTAGGCCAAAGAGCAGCGCCTCATACTCAGCCGTGTTGTTGGTAGCGGGGAAGGCGAGGCGCGCCGAGTATAGCAGACGCTGTCCTTCGGGCGTGACAATCACCGCACCTACGCCTGCGCCCGCGACGCCGTAAGCTCCGTCAATGGTGAGCGTCCAGATAGGGTCATCGTGCGTCTGTACGGGTTGTCCGGCGGGGTCCATTCGGCGAGAAAATCCGCAAGGACTTGGGATTTGATTGCCGTTCGTGAGGCATATGTCAAGGAGAAGGGAGCGAGCTCGGCAGCCCATTTGCAGATGCGCCCTGTGGACTCCTTGTTGTGTAACATCTCTGCCAGGGGGAATGAGGAAGGCACTGTGATCGGGTGGGCCAGGAAATAATGCCGAAGTTTCCTGGAGGCCATGACCAGCGCGTAGGTGAGCTTCTCAAGCTCCGTGTATCTTGTCTTGGCACCTTGGAGGGCTTCAGAGACAAAGTATACGGGCCGCTGCGTGGCGCCTTCCTCTAAGACGAGGACGGCGCTGACCGCGGTGGCTGACGTGGCCAGATAGAGCAGGAGGGGAGCCTCTGGTGCTGGGGCGACCAGAGTGGGGAGGCTTGCCAGGTGCTCCTTGAGCTCGTTGAAGGCCTTCGCGCAATCGCCGTCCCAACGAAATCCGTCGCACCCGCGGAGTGTCTTGAAGAACGGCAGGCCCCGCTTCGCCGCCCTGGATAGGAAGCGACTTAGTGCTGCCATGCGGCCCGCCAGCCTCTGGACCTCCCTCGTTGTCTTGGGTGGCTCCATGCCCAGAATGGCGTCTACTTTGTCGGGGTTCGCCTGGATTCCCCGTCCGGACATGAGGAAACCTAGGAGTTTGCCCGCCTGCACCCCGAAGACACATTTGTCGGGGTTGAGCTTGATGCCCGCCTTCCGGAGGTTGTCGATGGTCTCTTGGAGGTCCCGACCATGCAGAGCAAGCTGCCGGGTTTTGACCACCACGTCGTCGACGTAAGCTTCGACGTTCCTCCCGAGCTGGGCGGCCAGGGCAATAGCGACGAGGCGGGTAAAGGTAGCGCCTGCGTTCTTCAAGCCAAAGGGCATTCTGACGAAGCAGAACGTCCCAAGTGGTGTGATGAAACTGGTCTTCTCCTCGTCGTCTTCGGCAATGTATACCTGGTGGTAACCGGAATAGGCGTCCAGGAAACTCATTAGTTCGCACCCAGCGATGGCGTCGACCAGCTGATCGATGCGCGGCAAGGGGTAATTGTCCTGCGGGCACGCCTTGTTTAGCGCCGTGAAGTCGATGCACATACGCCAGGCCCCGCTGGCCTTTTTGACTAGTACCGGGTTAGCGAGCCATCTGGATGGTGGACCTCGCGAATGACCCCGGCCCGAAGAAGCTTCGCCACCACTGTTTTGGCCGCCTGCTGCCGATCCATCGACATGCGTCGAAGCCTTTGCTTGACCGGCTTGGCGTCGGGGCGGACCGAATTTCAAATCCGTCCGAGTCGGCGTGAAACTTTTCTCCTAACAGGCTCCAACTGGTCCGATGAGCTACATGGGACGAAATTGGGACACGTAATGAAACTGAGTGCCAACATCCTGAATGGGCTTCATATGTGCTCTCGCTCATTTTAGCATGGATTTCGAATCCATCCGAGGCGGTGTAAGACTTCCCTTTACAGTGGGATATGACGGCATTAGTAAACTTCGTGCGGACGAAATCACGACATGAAATCAAACTGAGTGCCAAACACCCCGAGCGGACTTCAAATCCGCCCAAGCTCATGTTGGCAACCATTTCAAATCTGCATGAGCCGGTGTGAAACTTTTCCTGGCAACAGGTTCCAACTAGTATGACAAACAACATGCGGACGAACTCGAGGTATGAAATGAATCCCTAAATGGATTTCGTATGCGCCCAAGATTATTTCAGCACGCATTTAGAATCCGTCCAAGTCGCTGCGAAAGTTTCTTTCGTAGTGGGTTATGATGGCATTAGTAAACGGCATGCGGACGAAATCATGGCGCGAAAAGAAACTGACTGCAAACACCCGCGAATGTACTTCATATGCACCCTAGCTCATTTCAGCATGTGTTTCGAATCCGCCTGAGACGGTGTGAAATAATCCCCCACGATGGGTTCCGGTAGGTACTACAAACTATACGCGAAGGAAATTGTAGGGACCCAGATATTAATATCCGGCACCCTCTGTGATTCCACCGCACTATTCCCTGGATCAGTAGATAGTGCTCACAGTTACAGTAATGAAGATCAAAAATACATATCATGCGGAAGCGTAAATATAATAGTAGACTTACTTATGGGCCGATTAGGCCGAAATCAATAAATTGCAGCAGCGGAAGAACGAGCACCCAGGTGGGACCTTCAGGACATGCCTACAGGCAGCCAACTGGAGTTTAGGTAAAAGCGAGCGTGAGCACTCCAACCCCGTGCTCCGCGCGCCAATACACAGAATGCAAATAAATAGTATGCATGGCTTAACAAAGGAGAGGCTCGGGTTATTTTATTTGCCAAAAGTCGCTTTTAGTGACACTATTTTTATTCAATCATAGTGTTATTAATTTTACCTAAACTCCACATGGCAATGGCCATAATTGACTTAATCCACCGAGATTACACTTCCTATATTTATTGCTGTCTAAGACTCCGGACAGCGAGTGACATCATTTAATTAATCCACCAAACAAACTCTTTCTATACTGCATGCTGTCTAAAACTCCAAACGGCGTATTTCATCAATTGTACAATCCACCAATCAATTGTTGCCTAAATCCCAAACAACGAGTATCATAATTTATATAATTCACCAATCAATTGCTGTCTAAAACTCCAAACAGCTAGTGACATCATTTATCTAATCCACCGATCATGCACTCGTTGCTGCCTAAGACTCCAAGCAATGAGGGTCATCCTTCATTTAGATCCACCAATATCTTTTGTATTCTAAATTTCTAACAATCCAATCTTGTTGTTGCTAATCATCAACTCTTCATTTCTAAATTCTAATGACTATCTAACATGATTGCTTTTATATCCACCGAAATCATTCGTATCGGGACTTTCCAATAATTCCCTCCTTTTGTTATTGATCCAAAATCATGATTTGTTCTCCCAATAATCAGTCTTATTTTCTACTATCTATCTCTAACTAATTCACCAGGATACCTCGACCATGAATATCAAAGATCAAGATTATAATCCAATAATTGCTATCATTCCTCCAATATTCTCAGAAATTTTATTTATCTATATGGTATTTGATCCAATTCTATTAATCCCAATTTTATCAACATCCTCCAGAATTTATATTGGTTATCAGTGTCACAACCCAACAATTGCCCATGCACTTCCTAATACTCCAAAAGTCACATAAATCATCTATCTAGTCTATATATCCATTTGGGCTCCACCAATTTATTTCTCCCAAAATCCACACTATCGTTCCCTATTTTTGATTGACATGAATCCACCAATACTTTTATGTGTATACTACAATCATCCATCTACTTTTATTCATGACCATGTTTATTCCTCCCATATTTCAGTCTGTAAGATTAGTAATGCCACTATTTGAAATACAATACATAAAATTTCCTGAGACCTAGCAGCTTTGGCACAAAACATAATGTTCAAGGAATATTAACATGATTTTCCATACATATGGCATCACACCATATGCCTAATAACACCATAATTTTTCCATACATATGGCATCACACCGTATAACATCTTTCAGCGTTATAGCCGCTTAACTTACCACTGGGACGACACCCAGGACAACTCAAATCAGGGCTTTCCACTGCCCTACCACTTTTCCTTTCCCATTTTCCAAACATTTTTAAATAGAACTATATCTAGTTAAGTTCCCATGTCCGCCCTTGACCGTGGGCACGACTATTCGAATAGTTTTGACTCTGCAGAGTTTGCACACTTTACCCACAAGAGACAGTTTACTCGTTGCCCCGCACAATTCCTTAGTCATGCGGTTGAGCCAACCATCACAGTAACCGTTCAAAGTACCTCGCCCCTTCCATCATCTCAACCCTATGAGCTTGTCCCGCTTGCGGCAGGTCTCATAAGTTGTGCGGGGGTTCCCCTCCTATGCGTCTAGTAGCAGGCTACCCACACTACTAGCCCGCCGCAGAAGAACTTCACCCTCCGCGGGTGCCCCATTCAAGCCGTCACCTAGACCGCCACTTGCACTACCTCACCTCCTCCACCGATGACGGTGATTTTCAGGGTCCGGTAAATTTACTAGGCCAAGTTGTACTTTACAGACTTGTGGTTGTACTTATTTTACACAGGAGGTCATGACAAGATTCGGTCCTTAGGGTTATCTGGGCGGTTCTACCACAAACCACACTCTCTCGTGCACCCCTGCACCATACCCCCGAACCATCCGCCCAGACAAATAAGCAATTTGAGGTTTTTGGGAATATAAAATAACCATATCCAACATACACCAGTCATTACCACCATGACTGCCCAACCAATTTTTCTCAAGATTAAAAGTGTTGCTTGGACGCTCTCGCGCCCATGAGTATCTAAACAATACTAAGCATGGCATATAATTACGGACTTACTTTCGAAAGGTTACTGTTATAATTTGTGCTAGGGCGACAATGTTCACATGTTCAAATATTTCAAAGGAGGTGTAATATTAACCAAGTACACAATGGGATATAACTAGAATCTTAAATTAACATGTATTTGCATATAACATAACAGCATGCAATTTGATAATTTAAACAAAAGTAATTTGCAGAAAATGTAGGTTCAACATGATCAAAGTATTGACTCGCCTGGCGCGGTTTACCGCGGTCTTGAGCTCACACGATGCTTTCTCTTTAGCTTCTGTTCTTTATCTTCCCTTCGTGCTTAATCTCGCTGTATCCACTGAATCTTCACGACTCCCAATTTCTAATTACGCGACAAACGACTGAATACAAGTAAAGGCAAATAACTCAAAAGACCCAAATAAATTCAACTAAACTTAATTTAGCTTAATAGGAGTTAATGGGCAATTTGTGGCAAGGTTGATTGAGTGCAGAGGACTAACGAAGTCACACAAGGTTGGGACGAAGTGATGATTGGTGGAAGGAAATTCGACGAAGTAGAGGCTAAGGAGGGTTCGTGATACGGAAATATTGACAAAGTTATTCTTACTTCGGATTTGGGGGATGGCTAGGTTTAGCCGGCCATTGAATACCGCGGGTTAACCCATTTTATTTAATAACTTCCTTTTTATTATTTTTATATTTATCAAGGAAGTTCCATGAGCCACGCTAGACCTATGGGTAGATGTAAGACTGTAGTGGGGTGTAGGGTATTGTCTTGTCTAATGTTAGCTTTTAAGAGTTAGGGTATGAGTTATATACACGATGTACATGATTTCTGGCTTGTCAGATTAATCTTATAGCTTATATTTTTAGCAATTCGGGATGTATTATTTTAGGTTGTGTTAATATTACCTTGTTCACTAAAATACAAAGTGGTAAGATTATTTTAATTACCGATGATGTAGGGTTTTTAGTACATATGCCAACATGACTTTTAAGTTAAGAGGCTCTTCGGATTAGGTATCGTAGATGTTCTGCGTACATTTTAATTATTATTATTATAGTGTTGACATTGTTATTATTGTTATTTAAATTTAATTATCTAGGGCCGAGCATGCTATACCACGGTGTACTTTACTATCAATATTCCACTGAATCTATGGTTGAGATTTATTTGTCGATGACACGTTAGTGATGACTACTATTCACATCGCTACATTAGGTAGATTACTTTTAACATTTGATGGCCACATATATATTTCTTTCTAACAAGATGTTTCTACTTAAAGACGCCCTTTTGATTAAAGATTGTTATCAACTTATGTACCTTTAGTTGTTATTTAGTGCAACTTAAGTCTTAAAAAGACTTAAGTTACCATTGGTATTTATTTGATGGTGGCATGTTAGAGGTTGGAGCACATGTTTCCGTTATTATTAAGGGTAATCTTTAATCTAAATCCTTATTCTTATAGTCAAACAAAGTGTCAAATTTATTTTCTTTAACTTTAACTTGAATGTCTTTATACACTTTAGAACCATCTTTTACTAATGTCTTTACTTAATGTTTAGATGAGGATAAATAATAAAGGCATATTAATTATGCACATATGGTAACTAATCAAATATTAAATCTTCCAAAGGATGTGTAATATTAAGCAGGTTAAATAGTGGGCATAGATATAATGGTTATGGTTTAAACTATACGATGATTAATTCTATAACGTTTATTAATAAACAATGGCTTATGATATATTCTTTAAACCATCCTTATTTGTTAAATTATCATTCCATGGAAGCATAAACCTTAAACAAGATTTTTACTCAATTTCTTAACATGCCTTTAATTAATAGTTTAAACTTTAAAACAAGTATTCAAAGCACATTAGTCATTAATATATAATGTTTGATCCATAATTGAATATTTAATAAGCTCAGTTATACTTCAATATATTTTAGTATTATCTGTGGATTAATCTCATATTTTTCAAAAGAAAACCTAATCTAAATGCAGCAGGATGGGGAATCGAACGCGGGTCAGCGAACTGAGCGCGGGCGCCGCTGGCCAACAGAACATGGGGCGTTACCTGTTTGGTATGGGAAAACTGTTGCTGATGAACCGAGCGGCAGAGGCTCAAAGCAGAGGAGGTCGGAGGCAGGTACGTCCGGCGATGGCGCCGGCGAAGGGTGGCCGGAGAGAGGCAGGTGACCGCCCAAATGCGTTGCCGGCGGCGCGGGGAAAGTGATGGACGGGTCGGTGGGGGCCGAGGAGCGCCGGAGATGGGTCGGCGGCGTGCGGCAGCGGCGGCTTGGGGAGGGCTCCGGCGCCGGCGAGGTACGGACCACGAGAAGCTTGGGGGAGGCCGGGAGTAGGTTCGCGGCGCTCCGGAGATGGCTCGGACAGGAGGAATTGAGTTTTCTTAGCGGGAATCAGCGGGGAGCCCGGTGGTCGGCCGTGGGGAAGAAGGGCGGCTCGACGGTGACTTGGGGGCTCAGCGTCCGATTGCTTGCTGTGGGAGAGAGGGTGAGGTGTGGGGAGTTCGTGGGGGTCTTCGGCGGCTCTTTTGGGCGAGCGGGCGGAGCTGGCATCGGGACTCCGCCTGTGCGGTCACGTCGGCAAACGGTGGTAGCAGGCAGCGTGGCAGGCGATGTTGAGAGCAGCAAGATCGCGGGGGGGATTCGAGGTATGATGGCCTATGGCCTGGCGTCGCGCGCGCGGGCAGATGCGCCAGAGAGCTGGCGCCGCGCTCTGCGTGAGGTGACGGGGCGGAGCAGAGGGCATAAATGGCGACGGGACGGCGGTGGGGCCCTGTAGACGCGCGCGGAGGGGCGCTGGGGACCGCTGGTCCGAGGCGTGGCACGGGGGTGGGCCGGGCTTGTGGCGATGGGGTGCGGCGGCTTCGGCCCCGGTGGAAGTGGGAATGAGCGAGAGCAGGGGAAATCGAGAGAGGAAGACGGGGGTGCAGGGGCGGCCGGCTGGGCTGGCTGGGCCGGTTCGGCCGGCCGCATGGCCCTTTTCTCTTATTTTTTTTAAATTTAATTGTTGATTTATGTGTATTTCTTTTATTTATTTCTATTGCTATAAATTTTATTTTTACATATGTGTACAAGTATGTATATATATATTTCATGTCTGTTTTTGGTATACAGTTACATACACATTTGTTTTATGCTTTTATTTTTCATGCTAGTCCTATATCTATTCGCATAGGTTTTATTTATTTATTTTTGGTTGCCCTTTTGTAGTACTATTTTTAATATGAAATTTTTCATACTTAATTTAAATCTCTCCCTCCTTATGTTGGGTTGTATTTTCAGTTTTGAATTCAAAACTATAAATTCCTTTTGCTTCCATATTTTCTTTTATGGTATTTTTAATTCTATTTTTCTGAAACCTTCTTAAATTTTTGAATCCTCTACTCAAAATTTAAGAAGCACCTTAAAAATCCAATTTTTAAGAGAACACTTTTGCTCAAATAATTCAAAAGCTTCCATTTTCAAAATTTAAAATTTTGGGATGTTGCAAACCTACCCCCCTTAAATGAATCTCGACCCCGAGATTCCGGTAGAGTAGAAAGAGGAAAGTGGGGTTAAATTGGCTAGCAATTGGTTTTAGAATCTTGCTCGACATATCGATCTTTGACTTGGCGTAGACAAAAGGGAGAGAATCTATACTTAGAGGCAAAAGGGATATGACGGCATCAGTAAACTTCGTGCGGACGAAATCACGACATGAAATGAAACTGAGTGCCAGACACCCCGAGCGGAATTCACGTCCGCCCAAGCTCATGTTGGCAACCATTTCAAATCTGCATGAGCCGGTGTGAAACTTTTCCTGGCAACAGGTTCCAACTAGTATGACAAACAACATGCGGACGAACTCGAGGTACAAAATGAATCTGAGCGCCAGCACCCTAAATGGATTTCGTATGTGCCCTAGATTATTTCAGCACGCATTTCGAATCCGCCCAAGTCGCTGCGAAAGTTTCCTTCGTAGTGGGTTATGATGGCATTAGTAAACGGCATGCGGACGAAATCATGGCGCGAAAAGAAACTGACTGCAAACACCGCGAATGTACTTCATATGCACCCTAGCTCATTTCAGCATGTGTTTCGAATCCGCCTGAGTCGGTGTGAAAAAATCCCCCACGATGGGTTCCGGAAGGTACTACAAAATATACGCGAAGGAAATCGAATCAGGAAATGCAACTGAGTGCCAGACACCAGTAATGCACATCATCTGTGCCCTAGCTCACTTCACATGCATTTTGGTTCCGTCCGTGTCGCTGTGGAACTTTCCTCCACAACAGGTTCCGATAGGTACTGCAAACTCTACACGGATGAAATCGAGCTACGAAATGAGACTGGGAGCCAAACACCGTGATGAGGACATCACTTCTTCGGATACGCACAACACTCCTCCACTTGACATTAAAGGACCAATCACTAGAGCTCGCGCCCGACAATTGAATTTACAGGTGAGCTCGTTCCTAAGTACTTCTTTTTGTTCATTTGAGAATCGATTGCTACCTAATGATTTAATTATGATTAGGAACCATGGAGAGGACCTGGAAGTACTTGGAGAAGGACTACGAGACGCACAAGTCCAGCAAGGGCGGTCGAATCATGTTGGAGGGCCAACTCAAGCCGACTTCGAATCCAATTCGGAGTCCAGGACTAGTCCGCACTAAAACGGACGCCCAGATCCCATCCGGGCTCCGTTTTGGACGTTCTACATATGGATGGAAAGCTGAGAAGACAACGTTTCCAATGGATCTAGTCCCATGTCAAAATTCCTTCTGAGTCAATGGGAATCGTCGAAACAAGTGGGCGTTCAGAATCTGTCTGGGTGCTGCGTCACCGTCTTTTGGGCCGTTCGGCTTTGTATCGTGTTGGAGCCCATTAGGGCACGTCCAGGGGTTTTGCATGTCCCTCACTCCTTTATATCCAGCCGCCACCCCACCATTAGGGTTTGGATTTTGCTTAGATTAATTCTGTCTTTGAACAGTTTCGCCGTTCATCGGTTTGTGAGACCCCGACTTTCGAGTGCTAAATCAATACTCTGCAATTTAGTTGTGTTCTTCCTTGTTCTTGCTTGTGTTCTTCGATTCGCGGGCAAGGATTAGCCTTCTTGGCGAGGTCAACCGGCTGCGCACGGTTGATAACCTGAGGAGACGTGGTGCTGCGATTGCGGGGTTCGGAACGTGTTGTTCGGAAGCCGGATCGAATTGTGTCGCGCCTCCACCAAATCGAACCTATCCAGAACCTGTTGGAAGATCGGGACCCCGTTCCTATCAAGTGGTATCAGAGCTTCGGGTGTTCCTTCAGGTTTGAGTTTACCCTACCTTTGTTGTTTCCAGTTTCATCCTAGAGTCCAAGAAAAAGCCCTAAAAAAATTTGTAGTCATAGGTTGTTTCCTGTCCCAGATCTCGTTTAGCCTTTTGCACAATTTGATTTCAGAGTCCGTAGTGTTGTGTCCTTAGTCGAGTTGTGTTGCTGGTTTAGATCGTGTTTTGTTTCGGTTTGTCTTGCTTCCGCTACCTCTCATACAAACCCTAGCCGTCAACTTTTGTTTTCCCACCCATATCCCACCCTCTGTTTTTGAGTCATCCATCATACATCGCATCTCGTGATCGTCCAGCACCATCCCCCACCTTTTCCCCGAGCTTCCGCCCCCAAATTCCACCAATTTCCTCCACCCAATTTCGTTTTCAGCCTCCACAGAAACCATAACTCGGAGGTCCTCCTTCAAACGGCCGTAACTTTCTCATACGGACTCGAAATCAGGCGATTTGTTTTTGAAATTGGGTGAAATTAAATTTTGCATCCGAAACTCCCCGACTTTGTTGATTTCGGCGAATTTATTTTGCCCAAATTTGGCCTGGAAAGTGAAGTACTCAAGCTCCGAAAGTTCATCACCGAATTTATAGCACATTCATCATTTTCTGTAGGCCACACCTTACATCAGATTGAGGTGAAACTTTGTGTGGTTCCTATTTCGGTGCTCTGCTTTGTGAAAAAATTAACAGAAAAAATAAAAGAAAAAGAAAAATTTTTGCACCTGGGCTTATAGTGCTGAGAGTGCTATCCGTGCCCAAAAAAAAAGGGACAGAGCACAATTTTAGGTGACAGAGCTTCATTTGTTTTGTGCTTATGCTGAAATAAGTTTCTCATTGCCAGGCCATCTTTGTTGCTATCTTTGCTTTCCTATTCTGGTCTTGACTCCTTGTTCATCATATCCTAACACTGATATAGGACACATTTAGACCAGCAACTAGGACCAGTGCTTTGGACATTTATTCAGCATTACTATCTGCTATTGATTTGTGTTCCACTAACATATTTGGTCTGCCAAGCTCCATATACCTACTTCCGGATAGCACAATTTTTGACTCTTGCAATCGTACCCACGCTCGACATGGTATCACGAACCAGCCACCGGTTGTACCACATGCTGCTTTGGTAAGAACACTTGTAAGAGCTTGGTAAGCCACTTCCTTTGTGGGTTTCCACTGCCCTTACCTTGTAGTTGATAGGGATAATCCTTTTGTTTTCCCTGTGTTTCCACTAACCATGGCAGGAGACGAAGGGGACGGGACACCGGTCGATTTCAACGAGTGTGTTAGTCGCGGCCAGCTACAAGCTTCACTCACTGATCTCGGTGCGAGAATGGACACCATCGTCGCCGCCATTGCCAAGTTGAACACCACGGAAGAAATTGAGCGGGTGGAGCGACGGATGGCTGACCCCACTGGTCGGATGGACACATTGGAGGCACGCCTGCCACCTGTCAATGACGGCCATCATCGTGATGATGACACAGTGTATGATGCGGATGGCAACATTGATTAGCGGGCGACACAATATGCATGACTTCGTCGGCGTCTTCAGCAAAACCGACATGGTATGGGAGGTAATAACCAGAACCGTCATGGTAACGACGACCCTTTTGCTAAAGTCAAATTTACCATTCCATCTTTTTCTGATCTTTATGATGCTGAAATATATCTTGATTGGGAGATGACGGTAGAGCAGAAGTTTAATTCTCACTTGGTTCCTGAACAACATAGAGTTAGACAAGCTACTAGTGAGTTTAAGGACTTTGCTATTATCTGGTGGAATGAACTGGGTACCATGCGCGTACAACCTGATACATGGGAGCGGTTAAAAGAAGCTATGCGTAATCGTTTTGTTCCTCCCTCATATAAACGTGATTTGAGAAAAAAAATTGCAGCGCTTAGAACAGGGTGATAGTTCTGTTCAGGACTATTATGCTGAGCTTCAAAAGGGTATGGTGCGTTGTGGGGTAGTTGAGGAAATGGAGGATAAGATTTGTCGTTTTTACGGGGGGTTACGGCGTGAAATTTAGGAAATTGTTGATTATAAAGATTTTACTACTGTCAACCAGTTGTTCCAGCTTGCTATGCTTGCAGAAAAAGAATTGCAGGGACGCAAGGAATCAGTGAAGGCAAGCACCGGACGACCCTTCTACACACCGCGAACGACTACATCGACGGGACTGCCCAAGTCTTCTTCGAGTTTTCGTTCTCCTCCACCACCTGTGAACAAATTTGCAGCAGCGCCACCGAAGCCACCTTCCATGACACGCCTTGCAGATTCTACAAAAAATTCTTTGCAGAATCCAGCCAAGAGTTCTTCTTCCGTGGCTTCAACAGGCCGCTCCTCCGACATTCAGTGCCACCGCTGCCATGGGCTTGGTCATGTGCAGAAGAATTGCCCTAGCCAACGGGCATACATCGCCACAGAAGATGGAGGCTACATCAGCACTTCAGATGTCGAGGAGGATGATGATGTTGTTGCTGCCTCGGATGACAATGGCGGTGGTGATGACGATCTGGTCCTTGGTGGGGCGTCCACAGCGACGCTACGGAGCATCATTGTGCAGCGAGTCCTCAGCACACAGGTACAACAACCCGATAAGCTTCAACGCCATAATTTGTTTCAGATTTTCTTCGCAATCAAGAACCGGCGCGCATGTGTCATCATTGATGGAGGAAGATGCAACAACTTGGTGAGTTATGATTTGGTCAAGAAGCTTGGCTTGACCACGCGACCGCATCCACATCCATACCATATTCAGTGGTTAAATGACTCTGGAAAAGCTAAGGTAACGCAAACATGCCGAGTCCATTTTTCCATTGGTGCTTATGCTGTTCACGTTGATTGTGATGTGGTTCCCATGCAGGTATGCTCTCTTTTATTGGGTCGACCTTGGGAATTTGATAATGATGCTTTACACCATGGTAGTAGTAACAAATACACTTTTATGCATAAGGGAAAGAATGTTACTTTACTGCCTTTGACCCCAGCTGAGATTATAGAGGCTGATAGGGAGAGAGCTGCTGCTACTAATGATCCAAAAGAACATGAAAAATCTGAAAAACAGCAAGTACTCCATTTAAAAAATTCTTTTATGCTTGCCACAAAATCAGACCTTGCTGCAATTGATGATGTTAATGATACATGCTATGCTTTTGTGTGCAAAGCTGTTTTATTTTCTCTTGATAATATGCCTTGCACTTTGCCTGCTCCTGTCACTAACCTTTTGCAGGAGTTTGGAGATGTTGTCCCTGATGAGATACCTCCAGGACTTCCACCCATTCGAGGGATTGAGCACCAGATTGACTTGATCCCTGGAGCGAGTTTGCCAAACCGTGCGGCGTACAGGACCAATCCCGAAGAGACTAAGGAGATTCAGTGACAAGTCCAAGACCTTTTGGACCGTGGGTACGTACGTAAGAGCCTTAGTCCTTGTGTTGTTCCTGTTCTTTTGGTTTCCAAAAAAGATGGTTCTTGGCGTATGTGTGCAGATTGTAGAGCCATTAACAATATTACTATAAGGTATCGTCATCCTATTCCTAGGCTAGACGACATGCTTGATGAGTTGTGTGGTGCTATAATTTTCACAAAGATTGACTTGCGTAGTGGATACCACCAAATAAGAATGAAACTTGGCGATGAATGGAAAACTGCTTTTAAAACTAAGTTCGGCTTGTATGAGTGGTTAGTCATGCCTTTTGGTTTAACTAATGCACCTAGCACTTTCATGAGATTAATGAACGAGGTTTTACGTCCTTTCATTGGCAAATTTGTGGTCGTTTACTTTGATGATATCTTGATTTATAGCAAGTCCATGGATGAACATTTGAATCACTTACGTGCTGTTTTTAATGCTTTGAGAGATGCACGTTTGTTTGGTAACCTTGAGAAGTACACCTTTTGCACGGATCGAGTCTCTTTTCTTGGCTATGTTGTGACTCCACAGGGAATTAAGGTTGATAGAGCCAAGGTGGAGGCGATATGGAGTTGGCCCACGCCCACGACGGTCTCCCAAGTGCGGAGTTTTCTTGGCCTTGCAGGATTTTATCGCCGCTTTGTCAAGGAATTCAGCACCATTGCAACACCGTTGATTGAGTTGACAAAGAAGGGCGTTGTGTTCCATTGGGGCCATCACAGGAGGAGTCCTTCAATCTTTTGAAGGACAAGCTTACACACGCACCCTTGCTCCAACTTCCGAATTTTGGTAAGACTTTTGAGCTGGAGTGTGATGCTAGCGGAATTGGTATTGGTGGTGTTTTGATGCAAGAAGGCAAACCTGTTGCCTACTTTAGTGAAAAATTGAATGGTCCTACTCTTAATTATTCCACGTATGATAAAGAATTGTATGCTCTTGTTCGTTCTTTAGAGACGTGGCAACACTATTTATGGCCTAAAGAATTTGTCATTCATTCCGATCATGAATCACTTAAGCATATTCGTAGTCAAACCAATTTGAATCGTAGACATGCTAAGTGGGTTGAATTTATTGAATCTTTTCCTTATGTCATTAAACACAAGAAAGGGAAAGATAATGTGATTGCTGATGCTTTGTCTCGACGCAATACCATGTTGTCTCAACTTGATTGTCGCATTTTTGGTCTTGAACCTATTAAAGCACAATATGCTTTTGATGCTGATTTTAAGGATGTGTTGTTGCATTGTACAGAGGGACAAGCATGGAATAAATTCGTGATCAATGATGGTTTTTTGTTTAGAGCTAACCGCCTATGCATTCCAGTTGGATCCGTTCGTCTTTTGTTGTTGCAGGAGGCGCATGGAGGCGGTTTGATGGGACATTTTGGTGCTAAGAAGACGGAGGACGTTCTGGCCACACACTTCTTTTGGCCAAAGATGAGGCGAGATGTTGAGCGGTTTGTGGCTCGCTGCACTACATGTCAAAAAGCTAAGTCTCGCTTGAATCCACATGGTTTATATATGCCTCTTCCTGTTCCTTCTATTCCGTGGGCAGATATTTCTATGGACTTTGTTTTAGGATTGCCTAGGACTAAGAGGGGGAGGGATAGCATTTTTTTTTGTTGTGGATCGCTTTTCTAAGATGGCTCACTTTATACCATGTCATAAAAACGATGATGCCGTTCATATTGCTGACCTCTTTTTCAAAGAGATAGTTCGTTTGCATGGTATGTCTTCTCCTATTGTTTCAGATCGTGATGCCAAGTTCTTGAGTCACTTTTGGCGTACTCTATGGAACAAGTTGGGTACAAAATTGTTATTCTCTACAACATGTCACCCACAAACTGATGGCCAAACTGAGGTGGTGAACCGCACATTGTCTACCATGTTGAGAGCTGTTTTGAAGAATAATTTGAAGCTGTGGGAAGAGTGTTTGCCGCATGTTGAGTTCGCATATAATCGAGCGGAACACTCCACCACCAAGGTAAGTCCTTTTCAGGTAGTGTATGGATTCAATCCACGTGCCCCTATTGATATTTTACCTTTGCCTACTAGTGAGAGAGTTCATAATGATGCTAAGGAGCGTGCTGATTTTATTGTCAAAATGCATGAGACTACTAAGGCAAACATTGAAAAGATGAATGAAAAATATAGGATTACTGGCAGTAAAGGTAGAAAGGAAGTTAAACTTGAACCGGGTGATTTTGTTTGGTTGCACTTGAGAAAGGATAGATTTCCTGAGTTAAGAAAGTCAAAATTGATGCCTAGAGCTGCTGGTCCTTTTAACATAGTTGAGAAGATAAATGATAATGCATATAAACTTGAGTTGCCTCCCGAGTTCGGGGTTAGTCCCCCCTTTAACATTTCAGATTTAAAGCCATACTTGGGAGAAGAAGATGAGGCTGAGTTGAGGACAACTCCGCTTCAAGAGGGGGAGGATGATGAGGACATCACTTCTTCGGATACACACAACACTCCTCCACTTGACATTAAAGGACCAATCACTAGAGCTCGCGCCCGACAATTGAATTTACAGGTGAGCTCGTTCCTAAGTACTTCTTTTTGTTCATTTAAGAATCGATTGCTACCTAATGATTTAATTATGATTAGGAACCATGGAGAGGACCTGGAAGTACTTGGAGAAGGACTATGAGACGCACAAGTCCAGCAAGGGCGGTTGAATCATGTTGGAGGGCCAACTCAAGCCGACTTCGAATCCAATTCGGAGTCCAGGACCAGTCCGCACTAAAACGGACGCCCAGATCGCATCCGGGCTCCGTTTTGGACGTTCTACATATGGATGGAAAGCTGAGAAGACAACCTTTCCAATGGCTCTAGTCCCATGTCAAAATTCCTTCTGAGTCAACGGGGATCGTTGAAAAAATTAGGTGTTCAGAATCTATCAGGGTGCTGCGTCACCGTCTTTTGGGCCGTTCGGCTTTGTATCGTGTAGGAGCCCATTAGGGCGCGTCCAGGGGTTTTGCACACCCCTCACTCCTTTATATCCAGCCACCACCCTAGCATTAGGGTTTCGGTTTTGCTTATATTAATTCTGTCTTTGAACAGTTTCGCCGTTCATCGGTTTGTGAGACCCTAACTTTCGAGTGCTAAATCAATACATCTGCAATTCAGTTGTGTTCTTCCTTGTTCTTGCTTGTGTTCTTCGATTTGCAGGCAAGGATTAGCCTTCTTGGCGAGGTCAATCGGCTGCGCACGGTTGATAACCTGAGGAGACGTGGTGCTGCGATTGCGGGGTTCGGAACGTGTTGTTCGGAAGCCGGATCGAATTGTGTCACGCCTCCACCAAATCGAACCTATCCAGAACCTGTTGGAAGATCGGTACCCCGTTCCTATCACACCGTGAATGGACTTCGTATATGGTCTAGCTTCACATGCGCCCTAGCTCATTTCGGCAAGAATTTCAAATCCGTCGGAGGCGGTGTGAGACTTCCCTTTACAGGGGGATATGACGGCATCAGTAAACTTCGTGCGGACGAAATCACGACATGAAATGAAACTGAGTGCCAGACACCCCGAGCGGACTTCACATCCGCCCAAGCTCATGTTGGCAACCATTTCAAATCTGCATGAGCCGGTGTGAAACTTTTCCTGGCAACAGCTTCCAACTAGTATGACAAACAACATGCGGACAAACTCGAGGTACGAAATGAATCTGAGCGCCAACACCCTAAATGGATTTTGTATGCACCCTAGATTATTTCAGCGCGCATTTTGAATCCGCCCAAGTCGCTGTGAAAGTTTCCTTCGTAGTGGGTTATGATAGCATTAGTAAACGGCATGCGGACGAAATCATCGAGCGAAAAGAAACTGAATGCAAACACTGCGAATGTACTTTATATGCACCCTAGCTCATTTCAGCATGTGTTTCGAATCCGCCTGAGTCGGTGTGAAACAATCCTCCACGATGGGTTCCGGTAGGTACTCAAACTATACGCGAAGAAAATCGAATCTCGAAACGAAACTGAGTGCCAGACACCTGTAATGCACATCATCTGCGCCCTAGCTCACTTCACATGCATTTTGGTTCCGTCCGTGTCGCTGTGGAACTTTCCTCCACAACGGGTTCCGATAGGTACTTTCAAACTCTACACGGACGAAATCGAGCTACGAAATGAGACTGTGAGCCAAACACCGCGAATGGACTTTGTATATGGTCTAGCTTATATTGGAATGCATGTCGAATTCGTCTCTCTTGGCGTGAAACTTAACTCCACAACAGGTTCCGAGGGGGTACTATGAACTCCGTGCTGGCGAAATTGAGGCACGAAATGAAACTGAGTGGCAAACACCCTGAGTGGGCTTCACATGCGCCCTAGCGCATTTCGGCAAGAATTTCAAATCCGTCCGAGTCGGCACGAAACTTTTCTCCTAACAGGCTCCAACTGGCCCGTTGAGCTACATGGGACGAAATTGGGACACGTAATGAAACTGAGTGCCAACATCCTGAATGGGCTTCATATGTGCCCTCGCTCATTTTAGCATGCATTTCGAATCCATCGGAGGCGGTGTGAGAGTTCCCTTTACAGCGGGAAATGACGGCATCAGTAAACTTCGTGCGGACGAAATCACGACATGAAATGAAACTGAGTGCCAGACACCCCGAGCAGACTTCACATCCGCCCAAGCTCATGTTGGCAACCATTTCAAATCTGCATGAGCCGGTGTGAAACTTTTCCTGGCAAGAGCTTCCAACTAATATGACAAACAACATGCGGACGAACTCGAGGTACGAAATGAATCTGAGCGCCAACACCCTAAATGGATTTCGTATGCGCCCTAGATTATTTCAGCGTGCATTTCGAATCCGCCCAAGTCGCTGTGAAAGTTTCCTTCGTAGTGGGTTATGATAGCATTAGTAAACGGCATGCGGATAAAATCATGGAGCGAAAAGAAACTAACTGCAAACACCGCGAATGTACTTCATATGCACCCTAGCTCATTTCAGCATGTGTTTCGAATCCGCCAGAGTCGGTGTGAAACAATCCCCCACGATGGGTTCCGGTAGGTACTACAAACTATACGCGAAGGAAATCGAATCACGAAACGAAACTGAGTACCAGACACCTATAATGCACATCATCTGCGCCCTAGCTCACTTCACATGCATTTTGGTTCCGTCCGTGTCGCTGTGGAACTTTCCTCCACAACGGGTTCCGATAGGTACTGCAAACTCTACACGGGTGAAATCGAGCTACGAAATGAGACTGGGAGCATAACACCGCGAAAGGACTTCGTATATGGTCTAGCTTATATTGGAATGCATGTCGAATCCGTCTCTCTTGGCGTGAAACTTAACTCCACAACAGGTTCCGAGGGGTACTATGAACTCCGCGCGGGCGAAATCGTGGCACGAAATGAAACTGAGTGGCAAACACCCTGAGTGGGCTTCACATGCGCCCTAGCTCATTTCGGCAAGAATTTCAAATCCGACCGAGGCGGCGCGAAACTTTTGTCCTAACAGGCCCGATGAGCTACCTAATGATTTAATTATGATTAGGAACCATGGAGAGGACCTGGAAGTACTTGGAGAAGGACTATGAGACGCACAAGTCCAGCAAGGGCGGTTGAATCATGTTGGAGGGCCAACTCAAGCCGACTTCGAATCCAATTCGGAGTCCAGGACCAGTCCGCACTAAAACGGACGCCCAGATCGCATCCGGGCTCCGTTTTGGACGTTCTACATATGGATGGAAAGCTGAGAAGACAACCTTTCCAATGGCTCTAGTCCCATGTCAAAATTCCTTCTGAGTCAACGGGAATCGTTGAAAAAATTAGGTGTTCAGAATCTATCAGGGTGCTGCGTCACCGTCTTTTGGGCCGTTCGGCTTTGTATCGTGTAGGAGCCCATTAGGGCGCGTCCAGGGGTTTTGCACACCCCTCACTCCTTTATATCCAGCCACCACCCTAGCATTAGGGTTTCGGTTTTGCTTATATTAATTCTGTCTTTGAACAGTTTCGCCGTTCATCGGTTTGTGAGACCCTAGCTTTCGAGTGCTAAATCAATACATCTGCAATTCAGTTGTGTTCTTCCTTGTTCTTGCTTGTGTTCTTCGATTCGCAGGCAAGGATTAGCCTTCTTGGCGAGGTCAATCGGCTGCGCACGGTTGATAACCTGAGGAGACGTGGTGCTGCGATTGCGGGGTTCGGAACGTGTTGTTCGGAAGCCGGATCGAATTGTGTCACGCCTCCACCAAATCGAACCTATCCAGAACCTGTTGGAAGATCGGGACCCCGTTCCTATCACACCGTGAATGGACTTCGTATATGGTCTAGCTTCACATGCGCCCTAGCTCATTTCGGCAAGAATTTCAAATCCGTCCGAGTCGGCGCGATACTTTTGTCCTAACAGGCCCGATGAGCTACATGGGACGAATTTGGGACACGTAATGAAACTGAGTGCCAACACCCTGAATGGGCTTCATATGTGCCCTCGCTCATTTTAGCATGCATTTCGAATCCATCGGAGGCGGTGTGAGAGTTCCCTTTACAGCGGGATATGACGGCATCAGTAAACTTCGTGGGGATGAAATCACGACACGAAATGAAACTGAGTTCCAGACAACCCGAGCGGACTTCACATCCCCCCAAGCTCATGTTGGCAACCATTTCAAATCTGCATGAGCCGGTGTGAAACTTTTCCTGGCAACAGGTTCCAACTATTATGACAAACAACATGCGGACGAACTCGAGGTACGAAATGAATCTGAGCGCCAGCACCCTAAATGGATTTCGTATGCGCCCTAGATTATTTCAGCACGCATTTTGAAACCGCCCAAGTCGCTGCGAAAGTTTCCTTCGTAGTGGGTTATGATGGCATTAGTAAACGGCATGCAGACGAAATCATGGCGCGAAAAGAAACTGACTGGAAACACCGCGAATGTACTTCATATGCACCCTAGCTCATTTCAGCATGTGTTTCGAATCCGCCTGAGTCGGTGTGAAACAATCCCCCACGAAGGGTTACGGTAGGTACTAGAAACTATATGCGAAGGAAATCGAATCACGAAACGAAACTGAGTGCCAGACACCAGTAATGCACATCATCTGCGCCCGAGCTCACTTCACATGCATTTTGGTTCCGTCCGTGTCGCTGTGGAACTTTCCTCCACAACGGGATCCGATAGGTTCCGAGGGGTACTATGAACTCCGTGCGGGCGAAATCGAGGCACGAAATGAAACTGAGTGGCAAACACCCTGAGTGGGCTTCACATGCGCCCTAGCTCATTTCGGCAAGAATTTCAAATCCGTCCGAGTCGGCGCGAAACTTTTCTCCTAACAGGCCCGATGAGCTACATGGGACGAAATTGGGACACGTAATGAAACTGAGTGCCAACATCCTGAATGGGCTTCATATGTGCCCTCGCTCATTTTAGCATGCATTTCGAATCCATCGGAGGCGGTGTGAGACTTCCCTTTACAGCGGGATATGACGGCATCAGTAAACTTTATGCGGACGAAATCACGACATGAAATGAAACTGAGTGCCAAACACCCCGAGCGGACTTCACATCCGCCCAAGCTCATGTTGGCAACCATTTCAAATCTGCATGAGCCGGTGTGAAACTTTTCCTGGCAACAGGTTCCAACTATTGTGACAAACAACATGCGGACGAACTCGAGGTACGAAATGAATCTGAGCGCCAGCACCCTAAATGGATTTCGTACGCGCCCTAGATTATTTCAGCACGCATTTCGAAACTGCCCTAGTCGCTGCGAAAGTTTCCTTCGTAGAGGGTTATGATGGCATTAGTAAACGGCATGCGGACGAAATCGTGGCGCGAAAAGAAACTGACTGGAAACACCGCGAATGTACTTCATATGCATCCTAGCTCATTTCAGCATGTGTTTCGAATCCGCTTGAGTCGGTGTGAAATAATCCCCCACGATGGGTTACGGTAGGTACTAGAAACTATACGCGAAGGAAATCGAATCACGAAACGAAACTGAGTGCCAGACACCAGTAATGCACATCATCTACGCCCTAGATCACTTCACATGCATTTTGGTTCCGTCCGTGTCGCTGTGGAACTTTCCTCCACAACGGGATCCGATAGGTACTGCAAACTCTACACGGACGAAATCGAGCTAAGAAATGAGACTGGGAGCCATACACCGCGAATGGACTTCGTATATGGTCTAGCTTATATGGGAATGCATGTCGAATCCGTCTCTCTTGGCGTGAAACTTAAATCCACAACAGGTTCCGAGGGCTACTATGAACTCCGTGCGGGCGAAATCGAGGCACGAAATGAAACTGAGTGGCAAACACCCTGAGTGGGCTTCACATGCGCCCTAGCTCATTTCGGCAAGAATTTCAAATCCGTCCGAGTCGGCGCGAAACTTTTCTCCTAACAGGCCCGATGAGCTACATGGGACGAAATTGGGACACGTAATGAAACTGAGTGCCAACATCCTGAATGGGCTTAATATATGCCCTCGCTCATTTTAGCATGCATTTCGAATCCATCGGAGGCGGTGTGAGACTTCCCTTTACAGCGGGATATGACGGCATCAGTAAACTTCGTGCGGACGAAATCACGACATGAAATGAAACTGAGTGCCAGACACCCCGAGCGGACATCACATCCGCCCAAGCTCATGTTGGCAACCATTTCAAATCTGCTGAGTCGGTGTGAAACTTTTCCTGGCAACAGGTTGCAACTATTATGACAAACAACATGCGGACGAACTCGAGGTACGAGATGAATCTGAGCGCCAGCACCCAAAATGGATTTCGTATGCGCCCTAGGTTATTTCAGCGCGTATTTCGAATCCACCCAAGTCGCTGCGAAAGTTTCCTTCGTAGTGGGTTATGATGGCATTAGTAAATGGCATGCGGACGAAATCATGGCACGAAAAGAAACTGACTGGAAACACCGCGAATGTACTTCATATGCACCCTAGCTCATTTCAGCATGTGTTTCGAATCCGCCTGAGTCGGTGTGAAACAATCCCCCACGATGGGTTCCGGTAGGTACAACAAACTGTACGCGAAGGAAATCGAATCACGAAACGAAACTGAGTGCCAGACACAAGTAATGCACATCATCTGCGCCCTAGCTCATTTCACATGCATTTTTGTTCCGTCCGTGTCGCTGTGGAACTTTCCTCCACAACGGGTTCCGATAGGTACTACAAACTCTACACGGACGAAATCGAGCTACGAAATGAGACAGGGAGCCATACACCGCGAATGGACTTCGTATATGGTCTAGCTTATGTGGGAATGCATGTCGAATCCGTCTCTCTTGGCGTGAAACTTAACTCCACAACAGGTTCCGAGGGGTACTATGAACTCCGTGCGGGCGAAATCGAGGCACGAAATGAAACTGAGTGTCAAACACCCTGAGTGGGCTTCACATGCGCCCTAGCTCATTTCGGCAGGAATTTCAAATCCGTCCGAGTCGGCGCAAAACTTTTCTCCTAACAGGCCCGATGAGCTACATGGGACGAAATTGGGACACGTAATGAAACTGAGTGCCAACATCCTGAATGGGCTTCATATGTGCCCTCGCTCATTTTAGCATGCATTTCGAATCCATCGGAGGCGGTGTGAGAGTTCCCTTCACAGCGGGATATGACGGCATCAGTAAACTTCGTGCGGACGAAATCACGACATGAAATGAAACTGAGTGCCAGACACCCCGAGCGGACTTCACATCCGCCCAAGCTCATGTTGGCAACCATTTCAAATCTGCATGAGCCGGTGTGAAACTTTTTCTGGCAACAGGTTCCAACTATTATGACAAACAACATGCGGACGAACTCGAGGTACGAAATGAATCTGAGCACAAGCACCCTTAATGGATTTCGTATGCGCCCTAGATTATTTCAACACGCATTTCGAAACCGCCCTAGTCGCTGCGAAAGTTTCCTTCGTAGTGGGTTACGATGGCATTAGTAAACGGCATGCGCACGAAATCATGGCGCGAAAAGAAACTGACTGGAAACACCGCAAATGTACTTCATATGCACCCTAGCTCATTTCAGCATGTGTTTCGAATCCGCCTGAGTCGGTGTGAAACAATCCCCAAGATGGGTTACGGAAGGTACTAGAAACTACACGCGAAGGAAATCGAATCACGAAACGAAACTGAGTGCCAGACACCAGTAATGCACATCATCTGCGCCCTAGCTCACTTCACATGCATTTTGGTTCCGTCCGTGTCGCTGTGGAACTTTCCTCCACAACGGGATCCGATAGGTACTGCAAACTCTACACGGACGAAATCGAGCTTTGAAATGAGACTGGGAGCCATACACCGCGAATGGACTTCGTATATGGTCTAGCTTATATGGGAATGCATGTCGAATCCGTCTCTCTTGGCGTGAAACTTAACTCCACAACAGGTTCCGAGGGGTACTATGAACTCCGTGCGGGCGAAATCGAGGCACGAAATGAAACTGAGTGGCAAACACCCTGAGTGGGCTTCACATGCGCCCTAGCTCATTTCGGCAAGAATTTCAAATCCGTCCGAGTCGGCGTGAAACTTTTCTCCTAACAGGCCCGATGAGCTACATGGGACGAAATTGGGACACGTAATGAAACTGAGTGCCAACATCCTGAATGGGCTTCATATGTGCCCTCGCTCAATTTAGCATGCATTTCGAATCCATCGGAGGCGGTGTGAGACTTCCCTTTACAGCGGGATATGACGGCATCAGTAAACTTCGTGCGGACGAAATCACGACATGAAATGAAACTGAGTGCCAGACACCCCGAGCGGACTTCACATCCGCCCAAGCTCATGTTGGCAACCATTTAAATCTGCATGAGCCGGTGTGAAACTTTTCCTGGCAACAGGTTCCAACTATTATGACAAACAACATGCGGACGAACTCGAGGTACGAAATGAATCTGAGCGCCAGCACCCTTAATGGATTTCGTATGCGCCCTAGATTATTTCACCAGGCATTTCAAAACCGCCCAAGTCGCTGCGAAAGTTTCCTTCGTAGTGGGTTACGATGGCATTAGTAAACGGCATGCGGACGAAATCATGGCGCGAAAAGAAACTGACTGGAAACACCGCGAATGTACTTCATATGCGCCCTAGCTCATTTCAGCATGTGTGTCGAATCCGCCTGAGTCGGTGTGAAACAATCCCCCACGATGGGTTACGGTAGGTACTAGAAACTATACGCGAAGGAAATTGAATCACGAAACGAAACTGAGTGCCAGACACCAGTAATGCACATCATCTGCGCCCTAGCTCACTTCACATGCATTTTGGTTCCGTCCGTGTCGCTGTGGAACTTTCCTCCACAACGGGATCCGATAGGTACTGCAAACTCTACACGGACGAAATCGAGCTTCGAAATGAGACTGGAAGCCATACACCGCGAATGGACTTCGTATATGGTCTAGCTTATATGGGAAAGCATGTCGAATCCGTCTCTCTTGGCGTGAAACTTAACTCCACAACAGGTTCCGAGGGGTACTATGAACTCCGTGCGGGCGAAATCGAGGCACGAAATGAAACTGAGTGGCAAACACCCTGAGTGGGCTTCACATGCACCCTAGCTCATTTCGGCAAGCATTTCAAATCCGTCCGAGTCGGCGCGAAACTTTTCTCCTAACAGGCCCGATGAGCTACATGGGACAAAATTGGGACACGTAATGAAACTGAGTGCCAACATCCTAAATGGGCTTCATATGTGCCCGCGCTCATTTTAGCATGCATTTCGAATCCATCGGAGGCGGTGTGAGACTTCCC